>CM056611.1:24625641-24715641 GCA_029721355.1 Tegillarca granosa | reverse complement strand
TAAAGTGTGTAAGCATTATTTAACTTTTTTCTATTTTAAAGGTGCCGAGGCTATTCAAATGAGTTCTGTGTACGAGAACACAGTTGTGAAGTAACTGTATTATATAACAATGTGTTGATGTGACAGCACTATTAAATTCGTAGAACGAACAGAAATAAATCAACGATAATACCTTTGAGTGATAAAAACGAAAAATATATATAAATATATATAAATATATATAAACAGTTAGGGAATAAAATATAGTGTATCAGTTTAAAGGTAGATGTATCAGATTATTAATTGTTTAAAAGAGTTAACGTAATATTTTAATTATAGGCTTTAAAATCATATTCATAACCAAATATTACATCATATATAGCTGATTCAAAAGAATTTCGAATCAAAAATATTGCTGTGGAACTATCTACTTGACTCAATTCTTAGTCTATATACTGTTATTTACAGCATTTTAGTCTATATACTGTTATATACAGCAGTTTAGTCTATATACTGTTATATACAGCATTTTAGTCTTTGTACTGTTATTTACAGCATTTTAGTCTATATACTGTTATATACAGCATTTTAGTCTATATACTGTTATATACAGCATTATAGTCTTTATACTGTTATATACAGCATTTTAGTCTATATACTGTTATTTACAGCATTTTAGTCTATATACTGTTATATACAGCATTTTAGTCTATATACTGTTATTTACAGCATTTTTGTCTATATACTGTTATTTACAGCATTTTAGTCTATATACTGTTATATACAGCAGTTTAGTCTATATACTGTTATACACAGCATTTTAGTCTATATACTGTTATATACAGCATTTTAGTCTTTATACTGTTATTTACAGCATTTTAGTCTATATACTGTTATTTACAGCATTTTAGTCTATATACTGTTATTTACAGCATTTTAGTCTATATACTGTTATATACAGCATTTTAGTCTATATACTGTTATATACAGCATATTAGTCTATATACTGTTATATACAGCATATTAGTCTATATACTGTTATATACAGCATTTTAGTCTATATACTGTTATTTACAGCATTTTAGTCTATATACTGTTATATACAGCATTTTAGTCTATATACTGTTATATACAGCATATTAGTCTATATACTGTTATATACAGCATTTTAGTCTATATACTGTTATTTACAGCATTTTAGTCGATATACTGTTATATACAGCATTTTAGTCTATATACTGTTATATACAGCATTTTAGTCTATATACTGTTATTTACAGCATTTTAGTCGATATACTGTTATATACAGCATTTTAGTCTATATACTGTTATATACAGCATTTTAGTCTATATACTGTTATTTACAGCATTTTAGTCTATATACTGTTATATACAGCATTTTAGTCTATATACTGTTATATACAGCATTTTAGTCTTTGTACTGTTATTTACAGCATTTTAGTCTATATACTGTTATATACAGCATTTTAGTCTATATACTGTTATATACAGCATTTTAGTCTATATACTGTTATATACAGCATTTTAGTCTATATACTGTTATATACAGCAGTTTAGTCTATATACTGTTATATACAGCATTTTAGTCTATATACTGTTATATACAGCATTTTAGTCTTTGTACTGTTATTTACAGCATTTTAGTCTATATTCTGTTATTTACAGCATTTTAGTCTATATACTGTTATATACAGCATTTTAGTCTATATACTGTTATATACAGCATTTTAGTCTTTGTACTGTTATTAACCGCATTTTAGTCTATATACTGTTATTTACAGCATTTTAGTCTATATACTGTTAAATACAGCATATTAGTCTTTGTACTGTTATTTACAGCATTTTAGTCTATATACTGTTATATACAGCATTTTAGTCTATATACTGTTATATACAGCATTTTAGTCTTTGTACTGTTATTTACAGCATTTTAGTCTATATACTGTTATTTACAGCATTTTAGTCTATATACTGTTATTTACAGCATTTTAGTCTATATACTGTTATATACAGCATTTTAGTCTTTGTACTGTTATTTACAGCATTTTAGTCTATATACTGTTATTTACAGCATTTTAGTCTATATACTGTTATTTACAGCATTTTAGTCTATATACTGTTATTTACAGCATTTTAGTCTATATACTGTTATATACAGCATTTTAGTCTATATACTGTTATATACAGCATATTAGTCTATATACTGTTATATACAGCATATTAGTCTATATACTGTTATATACAGCATTTTAGTCTATATACTGTTATTTACAGCATTTTAGTCTATATACTGTTATATACAGCATTTTAGTCTATATACTGTTATATACAGCATATTAGTCTATATACTGTTATATACAGCATTTTAGTCTATATACTGTTATTTACAGCATTTTAGTCGATATACTGTTATATACAGCATTTTAGTCTATATACTGTTATTTACAGCATTTTAGTCGATATACTGTTATATACAGCATTTTAGTCTATATACTGTTATATACAGCATTTTAGTCTATATACTGTTATTTACAGCATTTTAGTCTATATACTGTTATATACAGCATTTTAGTCTATATACTGTTATATACAGCATTTTAGTCTTTGTACTGTTATTTACAGCATTTTAGTCTATGTACTGTTATATACAGCATTTTAGTCTATATACTGTTATATACAGCATTTTAGTCTATATACTGTTATATACAGCATTTTAGTCTATATACTGTTATATACAGCAGTTTAGTCTATATACTGTTATATACAGCATTTTAGTCTATATACTGTTATATACAGCATTTTAGTCTTTGTACTGTTATTTACAGCATTTTAGTCTATATTCTGTTATTTACAGCATTTTAGTCTATATACTGTTATATACAGCATTTTAGTCTATATACTGTTATATACAGCATTTTAGTCTTTGTACTGTTATTAACCGCATTTTAGTCTATATACTGTTATTTACAGCATTTTAGTCTATATACTGTTAAATACAGCATATTAGTCTTTGTACTGTTATTTACAGCATTTTAGTCTATATACTGTTATATACAGCATTTTAGTCTATATACTGTTATATACAGCATTTTAGTCTTTGTACTGTTATTTACAGCATTTTAGTCTATATACTGTTATTTACAGCATTTTAGTCTATATACTGTTATTTACAGCATTTTAGTCTATATACTGTTATATACAGCATTTTAGTCTTTGTACTGTTATTTACAGCATTTTAGTCTATATACTGTTATTTACAGCATTTTAGTCTATATACTGTTATATACAGCATTTTAGTCTATATACTGTTATATACAGCATTTTAGTCTTTATACTGTTATTTACAGCATTTTAGTCTATATACTGTTATTTACAGCATTTTAGTCTGTGTACTGTTATATACATTATTTTAGTCTATGTACAGTTATTTACAGCATTTTAGTCTATATACTGTTATATACAGCATTTTAGTCTTTGTACTGTTATTTACAGCATCTTAGTCTATATACTGTTATTTACAGCATTTTAGTCTATATACTGTTATTTACAGCATTTTAGTCTATATACTGTTATATACAGCATTTTAGTCTATATACTGTTATATACAGCATTTTAGTCTATGTACTGTTATTTACAGCATTTTAGTCTATATAC
Source organism: Tegillarca granosa (assembly GCA_029721355.1). NCBI lineage: Eukaryota > Metazoa > Mollusca > Bivalvia > Arcoida > Arcidae > Tegillarca > Tegillarca granosa. The sequence goes on along the minus strand of CM056611.1, from coordinate 24,711,987 downwards.
TGTTATATACAACATTTTAGTCTATGTACTGTTATTTACAGCATTTTAGTCTATATACTGTTATATACAGCATATTAGTCTATATACTGTTATATACAGCATTTTAGTCTATATACTGTTATTTACAGCATTTTAGTCTATATACTGTTATTTAAAGCATTTTAGTCTATATACCGTTATTTACAGCATTTTAGTCTATATACCGTTATTTACAGCATTTTAGTCTATATACTGTTATATACAGCATTTTAGTCTATATACTGCTATTTACAGCATTTTAATCTATATACTGTTATTTACAGCATTTTAGTCTATATACTGTTATTTACAGCATTTTAGTCTATATACCGTTATTTACAGCATTTTAGTCTTTATACTGTTATTTACAGCATTTTAGTCTATATACCGTTATATACAGCATATTAGTCTATATACTGTTATATACAGCATTTTAGTCTATATACCGTTATTTACAGCATTTTAGTCTATATACTGTTATATACAGCATTTTAGTCTATATACTGTTATATACAGCATTATAGTCTATATACTGTTATATACAGCATTTTAGTCTATATACTGTTATTTACAGCATTTTAGTCTATATACTGTTATATACAGCATTTTAGTCTATATACTGTTATTTACAGCATTTTAGTCTATATACTGTTATTTACAGCATTTTAGTCTATATACTGTTATATACAGCAGTTTAATCTATATACTGTTATACACAGCATTTTAGTCTATATACTGTTATATACAGCATTTTAGTCTTTGTACTGTTATTTACAGCATTTTAGTCTATATACTGTTATTTACAGCATTTTAGTCTATATACTGTTATATACAGCATTTTAGTCTATAAACTGCTATTTACAGCATTTTAGTCTATATACTGTTATATACAACATTTTAGTCTATATACTGTTATTTACAGCATTTTAGTCTATATACTGTTATATACAACATTTTAGTCTATATACTGTTATTTACAGCATTTTAGTCTATATACTGTTATTTACAGCATTTTAGTCTATATACTGTTATATACAACATTTTAGTCTATGTACTGTTATTTACAGCATTTTAGTCTATATACTGTTATATACAGCATATTAGTCTATATACTGTTATATACAGCATTTTAGTCTATATACTGTTATTTACAGCATTTTTGTCTATATACTGTTATTTAAAGCATTTTAGTCTATATACCGTTATTTACAGCATTTTAGTCTATATACCGTTATTTACAGCATTTTAGTCTATATACTGTTATATACAGCATTTTAGTCTATATACTGCTATTTACAGCATTTTAATCTATATACTGTTATATACAGCATTTTAGTCTATATACTGTTATTTACAGCATTTTAGTCTATATACCGTTATTTACAGCATTTTAGTCTTTATACTGTTATTTACAGCATTTTAGTCTATATACCGTTATATACAGCATATTAGTCTATATACTGTTATATACAGCATTTTAGTCTATATACCGTTATTTACAGCATTTTAGTCTATATACTGTTATATACAGCATTTTAGTCTATATACCGTTATTTACAGCATTTTAGTCTATATACTGTTATTTACAGCATTTTAGTCTATATACTGTTATTTACAGCATTTTAGTCTATATACTGTTATATACAGCATTTTAGTCTATATACTGTTATTTACAGCATTTTAGTCTATATACTGTTATATACAGCATTTAGTCTATACCGTTATATACCGTTATTACAGCATTTTAGTCTATATACCGTTATTTACAGCATTTTAGTCTATATACCGTTATTTACAGCATTTTAGTCTATATACTGTTATTTACAGCATTTTAGTCTATATACTGTTATTTACAGCATTTTAGTCTATATACTGTTATATACAGCATTTTAGTCTATATACTGTTATTTACAGCATTTTAGTCTATATACTGTTATTTACAGCATTTTAGTCTATATACTGTTATTTACAGCATTTTAGTCTATATACCGTTATTTACAGCATTTTAGTCTATATACCGTTATTTACAGCATTTTAGTCTATATACTGTTATTTACAGCATTTTAGCAGTCAATCATGATTAACTACATATAACTTTACGAAGGGCAGACCGTACATTATTGCAGTACAGAAATAAAATTTACAATAAGGAACTATGTAAAGAACTACTTGAAGTGAAAAAGATTGACACTAATTTTGCATTTTTATTTTCTAAAATGCGGTTTAAAAATATTGGGCAAATCTTCATTTTTTTTATTTTTCGAAACAGGAAAATATGGTAATTAACATAAAAAAAACTGAGCAGGTGTTTGTTATTAAAGCAAAAATTCAGTATTCAGAATTTAAGTTTAAAATCAAATGGTATAAAAGGAAAAATAAACATTTACATATTAACTATACCACACTTATATTACGCTAAGTATGATCATCAACAAGAGTTAAATTGTCGCTTCATCAAGTTTTAAAAAATTCATTAGATAATATAATCAGGTTTTAAGAACTGCAATTGACATTTGCTCTATTGATAATGTTTGTTTATGATAAGCAACAAAAACTTTTAAGTATAGCTTGAAAATGGATATGGTTGCTTGTATTAAATCCAGTACAATTTTTATGCTGTTTTATTTTTAAAAATCAAATTGTGTGTTAGATGTCCTATTTCAAAACTAAACGATTTTATAAATTTTATACCAATTTCAAGAAATTATCAACATCTTTTAATCACAAAAATGAACAATTGTAAACTTACATACAACTTAAACAATTAATTAAAATAAACTATTAAACGTTGGAATATGGACATCATGCGGTGGCAAAAATGAAGATTTCCATTATCAGGTTTTCTTTTATTACCATTAGTTCGTCATACATAACGGAAAAACTATTGAAGATATATAAATATTATTTTAAGATCACGTGATATATAGAGTTCGAGGCACAAGTTTGTCAGCAATGTTGAAAAATTCTAACTTGAAAAAGGGGCATAACTCTCCAAAAACATAAGAAAGCAACATGGAAAATCATTGGACCATCTACAGGAGATTAGAAAGGAGCCTACAATGTTTGAGAAAAAACATTCGTGTAGTAAGAATTCGATGCACAAGGTTTGTGTTGGGCGCACGCACGCACGGACGGACGACGGACGCACACACGCACACACACACACACACACACACACGGGCGCGTATAGGGGATCTTTCAATATCCCTTGCTCCGCATTCATGTAGGTGGGGATAAAAATATACTTAAGTGGTATTGTGTCATACCAAATATACATCTTTATTAATATAAATTATATTCACATTTATTACCTGTGAGTAAGAATATTGATGGTCACCCACCATTAATACCAAATCTACAAAAGTCATCATACTATCGACCTCGCCACCATCAGCGAAAATGGTTACAAAAATGCTTGAAACAAAAGTTTTTTGTAAAAGACAAAAACAAAGACAAAATGATAAAACTCCCTCCCTGTTTAAGATTTTTGCTCAGGGGTGGGGGGTGGTCGTGAAAAATTGTTGATTTTTTTATAATTAATTAGATAAGCCTAAATGCCAAAACGTTTTGTGCAAGGCCGTAATTTACAGCTCGATAGCTTATGACAGTACGTCATTATCTTTGAAATGTTAAATCGGATTTTTTTTTAAATATGTATTTCTATTTTGTCAACAGATATGATTTTTATTAAGCAATTCAAACTTTATGAATATTGGTTCTGGAATAAACTCTCGATACTTTCGTGGTAGAAATCTGATAAAGCATAATTAGCAATGAGAAAATTACATCTTGTAACTTGGAAGACGTTTAATATCAATATCGTACTATAAATGACTACTGGTGTCATGTGCAGAATTTTGAATTTTTACAAAGAGAAATATTCAAAATCTGCACATGACAATTATTTCTCTTTGTAAAAATTCAAAATTCTGCACATGATACTTAGCAAAGATACGTAATAATCAAATGTCCCACTGGAGAAACTTTTCATTTATATTATAATATAAATGATATGAAATGATTACTCTACTTATGCGCAATTCATTGCTTGTGAATACTACTCATTAGCAGATTGTCTTTATGACAACACAATTGATTTATCTCCCTTTATATTTCCCAGCACAGTTAGATGTATGATAGTGTTATCGTACGTTATTTTTGTATGAAATATGTTTCCTTGACAAATGGTTTCAGTTTGACCAGTGTTTGTCGTGATTTCAGTGGTGTGAGGCGAAAACAATGCCCACTAAGATTTATTTATAGCTCCCGGTGATTAATCAGTAAGAAACCACCAGGTCGACTTGAGCAATATAGACTTTGTCTTCCATGTCGACAAATCGCAACCATGTTGAGTGGAGAAAAGCAATCAAGATTGATAAAACCTCCTTTAAATTGGTTTATATCTGCATGGCGTTTAACTTGTTTATGAAGCATATTTGACAAATCTGGTTTCTTTTAGGTATGTGCATATAGCCCCTACGACCGAGCAGGCTTGAATGATACTGAAAGTTGTCTACTGTTTTTTCATCAGTTTTCTTTCGAGAAAACAAAAACCGTGTATCACCCAACGGATGCAAATTTCTCTAAAACTTCGAAAATATGAAAGATTTTATGCGTTTGTAATTCTAACACAAATTTGACAGTCGTCAAAGATGGCCTTTAAACTTATTTCAGACGTCCTTGCACTTAATCTAATTGTTTTTGCTGTGAAAGTGGCAGTTTTAAAACGATTCCTTATATGCTGTAGCCTAAAATAATCCTGAAGCAAAGATGACCCAATTTGGGACAATCTTAGCTGGAAACGTCGCCATGTTAAATGGTGTTATATATACTCCAAATCACCTTGCAACAATAGTACGGGAAACACTGATCTAAATAATTCCGACGGCTTGATTGTGGCATTTTTACCCAGTCAATAAATGGCGTATAAACATTTTTACGCAAAAGAAATTGTTTTTCTGATTTGTTAGGATAAAAAGAATGACAATAATAACAAAGCCCTTATCAATGGTTATTAACAGCTTAATTCTAGTGGAGGGAAAAACAAACAATCAATCAAAGAAGAAAAAAACATTCACCAGTAAAGATCCCAGGAAGTAAATAAATGTTGTACATACATTATATATAGGTCTAACCACTATTAATTCGTAAGTGTTATTGAAGCAAATTAAAGCAATCTCTTTTTGTATTAGTATATTTATATAACGATCTTTTTGAAATATAGATCATCGACATAGAATCAGATGTGAAAGTCACAGGGTCATTATACTAATCAAATAATTAATGTTACATCACAATGATATAATGTGCAATCTTCATTTTAGAGGTTAATTTTAATTCAAATTACCTGATTATTATACTGCCTCGTTCGTTGGCTCCGTGATATAGCGTCCGAATGAGAGCGGGTGGTCGTGGGTTAGAACCCTGGCCGTATCATATATATGACTAAACTTGAGATACTGCTTTCACGCCTTGAGCCGCTTGGAATTAGAACAGAGTATCGACTGCTTCAATCGGTGCAAGAAAAAAAGGATTACGAGAGTAGTATGCTTGTCTGCGGCTTGACTAACACCTTTCCAAAATTTGTTGCTAAAACCTGCTTTAAAGGCCATCTCTCTATAAAGGTCACCAGCTTATAAAGGCCAATAAAATTATATCGCAGTTGCTCTTTGTCAATATTATTTGAACTTGTACATGGGTGGCCTTTATAGACAGGTTTGACTGTATTTTGGTATCATTTAGTGCATGATTTCAAATACATTTCACCTTCCCTATATAGATTTTTGTCTTCGGGAGGTATGTCTTAGAACTGTCTAAACTATAACAGTACCACTGCGGTAGCTCAGTTGGTAGAGTGCTCGTTCCGTAAGTGGGAGGTCGTGGGTTCGAACCCCGGCCGGATCTGACCCAAGACTTGAAAGTGGGTAGTGGCTGTTTTTTCGCCAAGTACTCGGCATTACGAAATGAAAGTCACGGTTCTTTCGGATGGGAACTTAAATAAACGAGGTCCCGTGTCACGGTGTGGCACGATAAAGAACCCTGCTGTATAATGCCATCGGCGTACTTTTGCCTATAGCTGGCGACGTCTCGATATAAGTGAAATATTCTTGACTGGGACGTTTAACACCATTACTCAACTCTAAACTATGACAAGACTTTAGTTGCATTTATAGAAGGCATATAAATCTTATAAGTAATCAGCTATGAACTAAATTATTTAAAACTTTAAGCAACTAAAGCTCCAATGTACTATTCATGCATTGTTTGACAAAGTTTATTTCACTTTTTTATCAAAATCCACTGGAAAAAATGTATTGCCGCGAATTACCTAAATTATCAATTAAAATACATGAATTTGACGATTTCTAAAGAGCAGGTGGTTAATATTTAAACCAAAGTCTTATTGTTTATAATTAATCATGTCTACTTTTAATAATACTGTTATATTGCTAGATGGTTTTAGACATAAATCTTCGTGAAAAAAATGCTATGAATTAACACTCATGAGTAATCTCTGGCCTCGGTAGCCGATTGATTTAAGCGCGTTTACGGATTACGTTGCCTCTCTCCGACAAAGTTCAAATCTTACTCGGGCTGATGAAAGTTTGTCAGTAAGCTTGTCGAAGATCGTTAGTTTTCTCGAAGCATTCCGGTTTCCTCAACCATCCTAGATATGACCACCTCGATATAAGTGACAGGATCTTGAATTGAGTGTATAACACCATTAATCCACCCCACTCCATTGACCAGTCTACTGCTCAACATTACTAAGGTAAATTTGATGGTAGAGTGCTAGCCCCTCCCGTAAATGGGAGTCCGGGATGGGTTCTCAACAAGGTGAGACTAGAAAATTGAGAATTAGTGACTCGGTGCTGTTTTCTAGCCAAGCACATGATATTTAGAAATGTCATGTGCTGATTTTAAATTTCTATTGAAATAATGCATTCAAAATCAGCACATGACAGAAATAATATTCACAAAGTTCTTCAGCAAACAATGAAATGACAGGCTCTACAATGTGTGCGAGAGAGAGAATTAAAACACACTGAATCAACATTGAACAAAATTAAAAAAAAAAAACAACTTTATAAAAAAATCTTTGTACACCACTATTTTTATGTAGATTCATTACCATTTACTAATGATTTTTCATCCGAAAAAGTCACCGTTGCGTTTTCTTCGTCTGCTTCGTGGTCTCGTGTGTAAACAGCAGTATAATCTCCACCTTTTTGAGTAAAACATCGGAACTCATTCCGCTTCCGCCAGAGAATGATGAAAATGGCGCCAAAAATCAAAGCCAAAGTGGCGGATAGAAGCAATGCCGCTAAAGCTCCTAGAAATGATCTCTCACAAGTTAAATCTTCACTTGATAAGTTGAATATATCCTGGCCACGATACATGGAAGGGTAAGTACATCTATACAAATAAAAAAAAGATTTATAAGTATTTTTATATTGTTACCTGCTAATCAAATTTGATGTTCCCAAGTATGTTAAAAGAAATTCTGAATTCATATTCTTGTAAATCCACTTGTCACTAGCAAAATAATTTTTTTTAAATGGCAACAATTAATCCTGGTTGACTTAAACTTTATTTCTTTCTTCTTTCTATTGGTATGATAAGTTTGTTGAATTAATCAAGATAACTAGTGCCATAGTTATATCGTGACTCTTACGTGAAACACTATTACTCCACTCGTTTACCCTGCCAGTACTTCGTGACTCTGACGTGAAACACCATCACTCCATTCGTTCACCTCACAGAACTCCGTGACTCTGTCGTGAAACACCATCACTCTACTCGTTCACACTCCCAGAACTTCGTGACTCTGACGTGAAACACTATTACTCCACTCGTTCACCCCCCAGAACTCTGGATTCTGAAGTGAAAGACTATTACTCCACTCGTTCACCCTCTCAGAACTGACTTCCGAAAGAATCCTTTAGGGAATTAAACAATTATCCTACACCATTAGTATCTGAAGAAAAATTCAAAACATTTTCCTTATTACATTATTTCACTCATGCTGATTTATATATATATATACTCACATTATTGGCGAACTCTTGTTTTTCAAGCCATTTTCCAAACCCGAGAGTATCCATTTCATCCGACAGTCACATGTCCAGGGGTTGTCTTCAAGATACACCTTCTGAAGTTGATCCAACGGTAAGGTCAAACGGTTCATAGTTCTCATATTATTCCGCTTCAACGATAGTGTATGTAGGTTCACGGCGGAGTTATAAATGACATTATCACGTATTATCGTGATAATGTTGTGATCGAGATGTAAGTACTTCAAACTTGTCAACAGTGGAAGGTCACCAATCACTCTTAACTTGTTAAAACTCAGATCCAAAACTTCTAACTCACTTAACCCAGTAAATGAAGCACTTCCTAACTGAGATAAATGATTATAGCTCAGATTTAAAAATTTAAGTCGCATTAAACTATCTATAGACAAATCTTCCAGCGTTTTAATAGAACAATTAGATAAATCTAAATATTCTAGTCTATTAAACTCAAAACTTGTGAACGTAAACTCCTGAACGTATCCGAACGGATTTCCTTGAAATCTCAATTTTTTGAGTTTTTGAAAACTCCCCATTTCGTTTTTAGAAATGTCTTTTCCATTTATATTTGAACCTTCTAAGCAATTGTAAGACAAATCCAGTTCCACTAAATTGCTTAAATTTTTAAAAGCAAAAGCCGCAATAGTCTTTATCTTATTATGTGACAAGTTGAGTGAAAATATGCTATCAGCGTCAAATAGATTTATTACGGGCACATGTTCAATGTTGTTGTACGATAAATCAAGAGTCTTCCCGGGTGATGATGGCGAGTTTTCTTGTTTGAAAAATGTTGAATTTGGAAAACTTGATAAATTTGCATATGAATGATTCAAATAAACAGGATTTTCGAGTTTTGATGTTGATTTTCCTAAAAAGAACGATTCTGTGAAGCCAGGTAAATGTAGTAGAGGCAGGACGGAATAAAGCGTGTAAAATATCGGCACTGAGCGTGAAAACAACTCCATTTTTGTCTTCTTTGTAAACTGAAAGGAAAAATAAATGAAGAAAAAAAAAAGAAAAACGTCTACATGTTATCATTAGCATATAATTGTAATATGTATATTGTTAAATATTTTTTATGAACTTTATCATACATAACATGTTTAATGGAAACTATTAGGAGAACGTGTATTTTACCATAATATGAAATCCGGAACTTGTAACATGTGTAATTTTCATCATAAAATAGAAACTTTTCTAAAAACGTGTGAATGTTACTCATTAGGAAACTATAGGCACAATCATGGCCATAAGTCATCAGAAAACCCATGACCGGTAAATGCGGAAAACCAATAAACATGCTGTTGTTATTATGTAAATCCCTCCTCTGAGAGCGGCTTCTTTTGGATTAAAACATCAGTAATACCCAAACTTTATTTTGATTTTTTATTTTTAATAGTGTAAACGCTACTATATACTAGATGTATATAAATGTATGTAAATGCTACAATGGTGTCATAAATATCAAAATAATTATCATGATAAAATAATTTATCTAGTTTGAAGTTCACAATGAAGTTATTTTAAAATTGATAAAACATATTTTTTAACCTTCCCACACGTTTATATTAGTTTGTTTGGTTTCTTTTAATCAATATTGCTTTTGAAATAATACATAACTATACCTAACATGTATATGACTAGATATGTGCGGATATTTCCGTATAAGAAAGTCAAATCTACATGCGTACAAAATCAACGATCTCGGGAATACAACAAATATTACACAGAACTCTAACATTTTCCTAACAAGAGATTATAAAGATATATCCTTTTTCGGGACTGTGAATTCATATAGGAAGATAAAGTTTGAAGTGGCGCCTATGGATTAAAATAAGATCATTACCAAAGCTAATTTTATTTCTCAAATTGTATATTTATGCAAGGACGTAGCTTACTATGAGGCCACCGAGGCAACTGCCTCGGAAAAAATCAGATTGTATTAGATGTTTTTTTTTACATGATACAGAAACACGAAGAAAATTGAAAAGGATAAAAATAATTTATAGTGAACAAATATATAATTATGTTTTGTCCTTATAGGTACAGACTTAATTATTCAAACGGTCTTAACAAATATCAGGCTTAGGTGTCACCAGAATGCACCATTTAACGCCATTTTCACAAGTTTTCCTGGGTAGCCGGACCCCCTACATTTGAAGCTTCTACAGAACTTTTTTTTCCTCGGTTATAATTGGTTGCTATCCACGCACCTGACATGTATATACAAGACAGAAACCATATACCTTAACACAAAGCTCGAAATGTCAGTAAATATTTCTCAACCCGATCATTATTATATTTGTAGTCGAGTTCACAAAAAAATAATGTTTCATGTATTAAGATTTATACAACGAACGAAATGATTCACATGTTACTGCAATTTGATTTAATTTGTAATGCAATAAAATATAATATGTAATTTTAAAAAATCAAAAAAATAGAAAAATAACTTACCTTATTTTTATGTCCCTAATTTACAAAATAAAAACATCAATGATCCCCTTTAGGATATAAATCATGGTGTATATATAATATTTAAGATTGGGTATGTGGACTTTGGATGTAACATTTAATCAGTGGGGTATGTACATATTATCTATTACTGCAGATAAAAATTATAAATATTCTGATAAAATATGTGAAAACTTGATAATAGTAAATTAATCGTATGATGATAAAGAATAAGATTGTTATTTGATGATATTTTATAGTTTACTAACAAAAATAAGTTTTTATAAACATTTTGCAGTTTTAGTGTCCGCAGTTGTCGAGTGGTTATGGCGTTAGCCTCCAAACTCGAGGCGCATATGTATACCAACGTATGAACCAACAAACTCTACTTGTAACATATAGATGTACAGATAGCCATTTTCTTCGTATGTAGTAAGAATTTATTTAAGTAAGCAATAGTAATGTACAGCAGTAGCAGGCTGACTTATCACTTTGATTAATTTTTCCGGATTGGTACATGTTTAAAGCGTGATATAAACAAATTGTTACATTTTAACACAACACTGCATTGTAGGTACATGTTTAACGTGCTACACTGCTTTGTAGGTACATTTTTACCGTGCTACACTGCTTCGTAGGTACATTTTTAACGTGCTACACTGCTTCGTAGGTACATTTTAAACACGACACTGCTTTGTAGGTACATTTTAAACGTGCTACACTGCTTTGTATGTACATTTTTAACATGCTACACTGCTTCGTAGGTACATTTTTACCGTGGTACAATGCTTTGTAGGTACATTTTTAACGTGCTACACTGCTTCGTAGGTATATTTTTACCGTGGTACAATGCTTTGTAGGTACATTTTAAACACGACACTGCTTTGTAAGTACATTTTAACGTGCTACACTGCTTCGTATGTACATTTTTACCGTGCTACACTGCTTTGTAGGTACATTTTTAACACGACACTGCTTTGTATGTATATTTTTAACGTGCTACACTGCTTTGTAGGTACATTTTTAACACGACACTGCTTCCTATGTACATTTTTACCGTGCTACACTGCTTTGTAGGTACATTTTAACACGACGCTGCTTTGTATGTACATTTTTAACGTGCTACACTGCTTCGTAGGTACATTTTTAACACGACAATGCTTTGTATGTATATTTTTAACGTGCTACACTGCTTCGTAGGTACATTTTTACCGTGGTACAATGCTTTGTAGGTACATTTTAAACACGACACGTCTTTGTATGTACATTTCAATGCTTTGTAGGTACATTTTAACGTGCTACACTGCTTTGTAGGTACATTTTTAACACTCACTTCTTTCTAGGTACATATATACCGTGCTACACTGCTTTGTAGGTACATTTTTAACGTCCTACACTGCTTTGTAGGTACATTTTTAACACTCACTTCTTTCTAGGTACATATATACCGTGCTACACTGCTTTGTAGGTACATTTTTAACGTGCTACACTGCTTTGTAGGTACATTTTTAACACGACACTGCTTTGTAGGTACATTTTTAACGTGCTACAATGCTTCGTAGGTACATTTTTAACGTGCTTCACTGCTTTGTGGGTACATGTTTAACACTCACTTCTTTCTAGGTACATTTATACCGTGCTACACTGCTTTGTAGGTACATTTTTAACACGACACGTCTTTGTATGTACATTTCACTGCTTTGTAGGTACATTTTAAAGTGCTACACTGCTTTGTAGGTACATTTTTAACGTGCTACACTGCTTTGTAGGTACATTTTTAACACTCACTTCTTTCTAGGTATATATATACCGTGCTACACTGCTTTGTAGGTACATTTTTAACGTGCTACAATGCTTCGTAGGTACATTTTTAACGTGCTACACTGCTTTGTAGGTACATTTTTAACACGACACTGCTTTGTAGGTACATTTTTAACGTGCTACAATGCTCCGTAGGTACATTTTTAACGTGCTACACTGCTTTGTGGGTACATGTTTAACACTCACTTCTTTTTAGGTACATTTATACCGTGCTACACTGCTTTGTAGGTACATTTTTAACACGACACGTCTTTGTATGTACATTTCACTGCTTTGTAGGTACATTTTTAACGTGCTACACTGCTTTGTAGGTACATTTTTAACACTCACTTCTTTCTAGGTACATATATACCGTGCTACACTGCTTTGTAGGTACATTTTTAACGTGCTACAATGCTTCGTAGGTACATTTTTAACGTGCTACACTGCTTTGTAGGTACATTTTTAACACGACACTGCTTTGTAGGTACATTTTTAACGTGCTACAATGCTCCGTAGGTACATTTTTAACGTGCTACACTGCTTTGTGGGTACATGTTTAACACTCACTTCTTTCTAGGTACATTTATACCGTGCTACACTGCTTTGTAGGTACATTTTTAACACGACACGTCTTTGTATGTACATTTCACTGCTTTGTAGGTACATTTTAAAGTGCTACACTGCTTTGTAGGTACATTTTTAACGTACTACACTGCTTTGTAGGTACATTTTTAACGTGTTACACTGCTTTGTAGGTACATTTTTAACACTCACTTCTTTCTAGGTACATTTATACCGTGCTACACTGCTTTGTAGGTACATTTTTAACGTGCTTCACTGCTTTGTAGGTACATTTTTAACGTGCTACACTGCTTTGTAGGTACATTTTTAACGTGCTACACGTTAATATATGCATGTTATAGGTGGACTGTGTAGAATGGGCCGTCGTGTACTGGCGCGTAAACTGAAACGGTATACTACTACTACTGATAAATAATAATAATAATAATAATAATAATACATGTAAAAATAATAATAATAATAATAATAATAATAAGTATAATAATAATAATAATAATCATAATAATGTAATAATAATAATAATGCATGTAACAACAACAACAACAATAATAATAATAATAATAATAATAATAATAATGAATGATGATGAATTGATAAAACAGTGTTTTTAAACATATACTATTGTAAGAAGATTGTTCAACAAAGAGACAAAATACGTTTTTTGTAATTATATTGTTTATAAACCTTTGCAGAATACAATATACTAGTATATATATATATATCTTTAATGAATGTTTACAACTAAAACGGCGAAATAAGATCCAGGAATTAATGCGTGTTGTAACCATGGTTACAGGTTTTATAGTGTTTCTTGTGTGATGTATATGTTTTTATGCAATAGGATTGTGTATGGTCAAATTCGAATGTACATGCGTTTTTTGGTATCCTTTGGAATTTACATACTGAGAATTAGTATATGAAATTATAAAGATAATATTAAAACATCATCGGTCGTCTATTAAAAAACTTTAATAATAATAATAAAGTAAACAGCAAACAAAATGAATATATATATATATATATCTCAGAGGGTTCTATAAAATTACATTAGGGTTATTAATCGAAGTACTGACTGTTCTGAAAGACGTGCTTTTTACTGAGAGAGGAAAACTGTTTTTAAAAACCACGACAAAATGAAAAAGATGTCAGACTTAGTTTGTATACCACTCGGTCAGAGCCTAGTGAAAGAATTTTTTTCATTTCGCCTTTCTCCAGGCATTCCGGTGTTCTCCGCCTAGAGCGAACCGCATCATCTTTATAAGTAAAATATTTTGTCTTAAAGCACAAATTCTCCTCTCTTGTGAATTAATGAATTAATTTAAATCTCTCTCTCTCTCTCTCTCTCTCTCTCTCTCTCTCTCTCTCTCTCTCTCTCTCTCTCTCTCTCTGTGTGTGTGTGTGTGTGTGTGTGTGTTTGTGTTTGCGTGTGTTTGTTATAAGTAAAATATTTTTGTCTTAAAGCACAAATTCTCCTCTCTTGTGAATTAATGAATTAATTTAAATCTCTCTCTCTCTCTCTCTCTCTCTCTCTCTCTCTCTCTCTCTCTCTCTCTCTCTCTCTCTCTCTCTCTGTGTGTGTGTGCTTGTTAATCTTTTTATAAACAACGTTTATTATTTGAAAAACATAACTGCACGTTTTTTTTCATATTGGAAATATGATAGCAAAAGTCATAATATAAATAAATAAACATTGATCTGCTTGAAAATAGATAAATAATTTATATTCACCATTAAGACATTTAAGGCTTCGTGCAGATTACAGGACAACAGAGTTAGGTAATTCGAGACACCCTAAAGACATCTTTATGATCCAGGCATTGACATCATGATCAATTATGTACAAAGAGATTGGTTTTGTTAAAAAAATTTCTGATATTGTGAGACATGTAAAAAAGGTTAAAATCGTGTTGGAATAAATCATTAAAATAGGGTCTAAATACCTTCTTCGTTGTTAGCAAAAATAAAAAATAAATAAATAAAATAAATAAAAATAAACATTAAAAATTACAAAGACGTGATGGTAATAATAAAAGGATAATCTGAAAAAAGATGTATATGAAGTTTTCTGAATTTATATATATAAGTATTATAAGTTGTATAGTTCACAGGCGAAAATCATTTATTGTGAATTTTACTCTTAAAAATAACGGGTAATAATAGTAAGAAAATGACTAATGACACATTTTCAATTTTTTTTTTCATAGTAATAATTTTGATATGCCTTTATTATGTTATGTTTTATACAGGTACGTTAGGCTAAAATTAATTTACATTTGGCCTCAAGTTGATGTTGGATATAGAGGTCCCCCACAGGTGTTCCCTTGTTTCTTGGCATTTTTCCTATAGGCGGATCGCTCGGCTTTTTGAGACTCATTCTTTAGATATAAATGTATAAGTATTACAAGTGGTAGTAAACGCAGTTGTGAATCGAAATATCGTTTATAATTGTATCTGTTTTAAAATCAAAATGTTTTAGATTAATTAACAGTGACAGTTAATAAAACAAAACTTTCATATAAAAAATCCTATTAACTTGAATTGAGTTGGTGTAGAGTTATATATTAAGTGTATTTTTTCCCTTCAAACCAATCTAGTTATAACTTCCGTGTAATTTTTTCAAAATACTTGGAAGTTAAAAATAAAGATTATTTTCTCTTTATATTTTAATACAGTCAAACCTGTCTATAAAGGTCACTCATGAAAACCACTGAAAGTGGCCTTTATAGAGAGGTGGCCTTTATATACAAGTTCAAATAATATAGACAAAGAGCAACTGGGATAGAATTTTGTTGGCCTTTATAAGCAGGTGGTCCTTATAGAGAGGTGGCCTTTAAGGCAGGTTTGACTGTAGTTCTAGTTCATCTACTTTCTTCGTTCTAGTTACGTCGTACATTAACTGTGTATTTAAATCTCCTCTTCTAAACTACTTGACCAAATTGTACGAAACTGTGTGATATTATACTTTCGATAAAGACGTTTCAGAGAATTGTTTCAATGAAGGAGTTAAGTTTCCTTTGAGCCCTATTAAGGGGGAAACAGTAAAAATCTTTTAAAAAATCTTATCCTATAAAGGTAAGAGATATACTTTTTATTTATTTTTTTATTTTTATTTCACCTACTGGGATCTAGTCGTAATTAAATATCCGTGTTCACCATACAATATTTTTCTAGAAAGGAAAATGTTGCTACTAGGGGTATTTTACATGTCAAAATTTGGTGATGTTTACACCGGAAGAGATGTCTTTGGTGACGCTTTACGTCTTATGCGCAAAAAATCCAACAATTTTGTTTTGTTTATTTATTTATTTTCTTCGCCAATATGATTATATGTCCGGACTAAGTTCTGTTCCGTCTTCCACTTCAGATATTATTATGTATATATTCTTTTCCGTCTGTTTTTACCTTGAATATACACATGCGTTCAGTGACCAGCGTTTGTGGTTATTTATCATATGAAGATCCTTGTTAACTGGCGTGGTGGCAGCGACTCTCGAATCTACGTCTTAGTGATTTTTAATGGAAATTGACAATCCTGTCATAGCTACTCTGTAAAAGATCGTTTACAGTGAACGTGGTCACTATGGCAAACACCCACAGAGCACCAAAGCAATGGTGTTTAAGTAAAACAGAAACTGTCAATTCATTTGAAAATTGGCGACAAAACTTAACCTACACGCTATCCCTAGACAAGAACTTTGCCCCCTTCCTAGTTGATGGTGTCCAATGGGGTAAAAAGACAAAAGGGGCCCCCTACCGTGGGTTTGACAATGATGGTGAAGATATCCCAGAGGCCAGTCGTCGTACACGAGAACAAAAAGTAAACATGCTTGAGCTCATGTTAGGCCAAATAGCTAATTATTGTCCTGTGATCTCACGCAGTACTCTTGTTAAGATCTGCACCTCTATGGACCATATATGGCAAACCATACGATTACATTATGGGTTTCAGAAGACCGGGGGCCACTTCATTGACTTCTCAACAATACATCTAAGCCCAGATGAGCGCCCTGAGGATTTATTCCAAAGGTTAATGGCCTTTGTAGAGGATAACCTTCTTCGACGTGATACCGGCATTACTCATCATGGGGAACCTATTACAGAGGACGAAGAGATCAGTCCAACTTTAGAAAACTTTGTTGTACTTACATGGCTTAGACTTATTCACCCCGATTTACCTAAATTAGTCAAACAGCGCTATGGAACTGATCTTCGGTCTAGAACTCTCTCATCTATTAAACCTGAAATATCCCAGGCGCTTGATTCACTACTTGATGAATTGCATACTTCTGAGGATGCCAAAGCTATGAGGTCTGTAGTTTCAAAATTTTCTAGATTCAAAGTACCCAAGCAGCATAAGGATCAAACTAGTGCTAATACTCCACCCTCACGAGCAAGTATAGTATGCCCCCTATGTAAAGAGGCTGGGCGCCCAGATAGACACTTCCTCAGCAAATGCAACTACTTACCAGCTCAGGATAAGAAAATTATGGTCAGGGCCCGACGAGTCGCCAATATATTGTCCGATGAAGAGTTAAGTGACAGTGACGATATTAAGATGAAATAGTTCTCGAAAAAAATAGTAATATGTCTGTTAGTAGAGTTCAAGTGATACAGTCCCCATATATTCACACCTTCTACAGACACCATACAGTTCGCTTAACTTTTGACAGTGGAGCCACAGGCAACATGATACGCACTTCACTAGCTAAACGTCTCGGAGCTAAAATAAATGAAAGTTCCCAATCTGCCCATCAAGCAGATGGGTCATCACCTCTACATGTGGTTGGTGAGACACGCCTTATTTTTACTAGAGCAAGTCACAGCTTATATTTTAAAGGTCTAGTAGTTGAAAATTTAGACACAGAGGTTCTAGCAGGAATACTCTTCATGGAGAAAAATGACATCTCAGTCCGTCCTGAAAAGCGTCAAATTATGATTGGCAATGACATTTCATATACATATGGTTCAACTGATAAGCCACTTGATCAACATTCTGTCCGGAGGACACATGTTCTTAGAGCACCAGACCACACAACAATATGGCCTGGAGATTATATTGAAGTCAAGCTCCCTAAGGACTTGCCTAATAACGATGAAATTTTCGCTATAGAGCCACACATCGATTTCAACAAATCGTCTATCTCTGATCTTTGGCCTACACCAAACTTAGTTTCCAGTGTGGCAGGAAAACTTCGTATTGTCAACTCATCAAGTTAAACGTGATGAACATTTTTGCAAAGTTCGATGCACTATAGCTTCTGACACTTGTGTTGTGGACCCTTATATAAGTAAAAGTGAAAACCAGGGCTACAAATCTCCCTCTGCAAAATTCTCTGAACAAGTCTCAGTTGATCCAGATGGCATACTGGATGCCAGTCAAAGACAGGAATTTACTAATGTCTTATCAAATTATGACACCGTTTTTAACCCCAAGTTCAACGGTTACAATGGTGCATTTGGTCAAATCATGGCAAAAGTCAACATTGGTCCTGTTCAACCCCCTTAAAGAAAAGGCAGAGTTCCCCAGTATTCTAGAACTCAGTCGGGTGAATTACAACATCAATTTGATAATTTAGAAGCACTTGGTGTTTTCAAACGTCCAGAAGATTTGGACATATCAGTTGAATATCTCAACCCGTTATTCTTAATCAAGAAACCTAATAGTGGGTTCCGTTTAGTAACTGCTTTCGCAGATGTGGGTCGCTATAGTAAACCCCAACCATCTTTAATGCCTGATGTGGAGTCTACTCTTAGACAGATTGCGCAGTGGTCATACTTAATTAAAACGGACTTAACAAAAGCTTTCTATCAAATACCCTTATCAGATGACTCCCAAAAATACTGTGGAGTTGTCACACCTTATCGTGGTGTACGTGTATATGTGCGATCTGCTATGGGCATGTCGGGATCGGAGACCGCTTTAGAGGAGCTCACTCGTCGAGTGTTGGGCGATTTGGTACAGGAAGGTTATGTAGCAAAAGTGGCTGATGATTTATATATAGGTGGGAACACTGTGTACGAACTGTTGTTAAATTGGAAACAGGTTCTACAACGCCTCGAAAGATGCAGCCTAAATTTGTCCGCAACGAAAACCGTTATCACTCCAAAGCAAACAACCATATTAGGTTGGATTTGGCGTCAAGGAACAATTCAGGCAATTCCACATCGGATTTCCACTTTGTCAACGTGTTCACCTCCTACTACGGTTGCCAATCTGCGGTCATATATTGGTGCCTACAAAGTTTTGTCACGAGTTGTCAAAGGCACTGCTTCATTGTTAGGTCCACTAGAAGATGCAATAGCAGGGCACGAATCTAAGGACAAAGTCTTCTGGAATGATGATCTCCTTTCTGCTTGGCACAAACCTCAGAAAGCTCTCAAATCTAATTGTTCAATCACCCTTCCAAAAGCATCTGACCAACTTTGGATAGTAACTGACGGTTCTGTAAGAAAGAATGGCCTTGGAGCCACATTGTACATCACCCGTGATGAAGTTGTTCACTTATCAGGATTTTTCAGTGCAAAATTACGCAAAGGTCAAATTACCTGGTTGCCTTGTGAGGTGGAAGCTCTTTCTATTGCTGCCGCAGTCAAACATTTTAGCCCATATATCATCCAGTCTAATCTCAAAGCATGTATTCTCACAGACAGTAAACCCTGCGTCCAAGCTTTTGAAAAACTTTGCCGAGGAGAGTTCTCTGCAAGTCCTCGAGTCTCAACCTTTTTGTCAACTGCTAGTCGTTACCAGTTTTCAATAAGGCATGTCTCTGGCTCGTCAATACTTCAATCTGATTTCGCAAGTCGCAATGCACCAGACTGCACAGAACCAAATTGTCAAATATGCACGTTCATTCAGCAATCTGAGGAGTCTGTAGTTCGTCAATTATCTGTGGATGATATAGTAAATGGTTCTTCTCGACTTCCATATACCAACAGATCTACTTGGAAACAAATACAATCTGAATGTTCACAACTTCGTCGCATTCACGCACATTTGCAACAAGGAACACGTCCGTCCAAAACAATTGACCAATATTAAAGACATTAAGAGGTACCTTAATGTTGTTTCCATCGCAAAAGATGGATTATTAATTGTTCGCAGGAATGCTACATTTGTACCGGATCGCGAGTGTATCGTTGTTCCAAGAGATGTGGTTGATGGATTTTTAACTTCACTTCACATAAAACTGAATCACCCATCAATGAACCAACTGAGAGCTGTTACACACAGATACTTCTTTGCCCTGGATATGGATAAAAGCATTGAATCAATCTCTAAGGCTTGTCAACAATGTTCTGCTTTGAAAAAAAACAACACTCACATTAATTGAACAAAGCACGTCTGACCCTCCAGATACTGTAGGAGTACTGTTTGCTGTGGATGTTATCAAACGTGAAAGACAGCTTATTTTGCTACTTAGAGAGTATGTTACTTCATATACGTCCGCCATAATGGTAGAAGATGAAAAACATAATACCCTACGTGATGCTTTGTTGCGTCTTTGTGTCGAAATGCGACCACTCGATGGACCATATGCAGTAATACGCACAGATTCGGCTCCAGGTTTCGCTTCACACGTAAAAGATGAACTACTATCTCAGTACAGAATTTCTATTGAACTTGGTAACGTTAAAAACAAAAACAAGAACCCTATTGCAGAAAAAGCTGTTCAAGAAATCCAGGACGAAATTCTACGACAGGAACCTAATCGTCGCCAAATAACTCAATTACAGCTATCTTTAGCAGTCGCGCGCCTAAACAGTCGCATAAGAAATCGAGGACTTTCAGCTAGAGAAACGTGGACTAAACGCGACCAGTTCACCAACATTGCAATCCCTATGGATGACGATCAAATCATTCAACAACAACATTTATATAGAACCAACAATCATCCATACAGTGAGAAGGCTAAAAATCCTTCTGGAAAACTTCCAACACCTCTTAAACTTCAAGTTGGTGACTTAGTATACCTTCGTTGTGATCGCAACAAATCATACGCACGAGATCGTTATTTAGTCACTACAATAGATGGGAAATGGTGCAATATTAGAAAGTTTGTGGGATCACAATTAAGAAACTCGTCTTACCATGTTCGTCAAACAGATTGCTATAAAGTTCCAGGATTTGTTCTACAGTCTACATTAACTGACATAGAATTATCGGATGATAACGATGATGAGGAATCATCAATACCAATAACTCGTAAAAATGAGGATCAAATAAAGTTACCTGACATTCCGCCCGTTATAAATACTCTACCAGAGGACTTGGTACAATCTGACGCCCATCATTCAGTAATTGACAATTTTAATGATGATAATAATTCAGAGTTGGATAGTGTCAAAAGTTCTAATATTGCTGATAGTAATTCCTTAACAAGACCTAAACGAGAGCGTAGAATGCCTCAAAGGTTTAACGACTATGTTGTAAATATTAATCTCATTCCCACTCAGTAATAACAAAATTACTTGTGTTCTATGTTTTTTATGTTATTGATTTTATTTTATTGTGCGGGGCAGAATAATCCCCTTTCACCGGAGGGCAGTCTACCTGATGATGGTGCTCCTAAGCATGTAATTATTTGTATTGAAATTAGTGTTCTTACTTCCTTTAACAAACAGACATTTACAATTCATAACAAAAAAAAAAAAGAAAAAAAGAAAAGTGGTGACGCCAATATGATTATATGTCCGGACTAAGTTCTGTTCCGTCTTCCACTTCAGATATTATTATGTATATATTCTTTTCCGTCTGTTTTTACCTTGAATATACACATGTGTTCAGTGACCAGCGTTTGTGGTTATTTATCATATGAAGATCCTTGTTAACTGGCGCTTATTTTTATTTTAACAACTTGTAATGTGCACAGTGCAGCAACAGTTTTCTTTTACAGAAATATTTTATGGTGATTGAGGATCGACATAGTGATTTTCAATTACATCTAGACTCAATTAAGGAAAAATATTTTCAGGGAGACTAGTTTATATAAGAGTCTTACTCTTGTTCTGGAATCCCTTACTTGTGTAATGTAAACTTGTTTTGTACAATTCCTTAACAAAATAAATACTGTTTAAACTAATGAAAAATATCGAACATAATTCAAGTTATTTGAATTTTATATGAATATTAATCAAAATTTTCTGTCATAAACACAGTGACACAAGCTGTACTTATAGTTAGTTGAATTTTGTTTTACACCCGCTCCCCAATTTTAAGCTATTCAGATTAATCTTAATTAGCTTTCGTATATGGACCTAGTTTAGTTTCTCTTATCTTCTTTTGAATTGTTTAACATTGATTTAAAAAAACTTAGGCAATTCCTTTTTAGCTTCCCTCATCGCAATTTATACAGAGTCAAAGCTAGACGTTTTGAAAATATCTAAATTGTAGTACAAGCGGATTATTTGAATGCTTCAAGACTGTTTTTTTTTTTAATTTATATTTTTTCTTATTTTTTTCTTTTTTAAATTTATTTTGTTTTTATACCCCAATAAGACAAAACTCACATATCTATGCAACCTTAAAATGACTACGAAATGTGATCAAACACAAACATACCTTTTCATATCCAAATCACACTCCCCCAAAATGTAAAAACTTTTAAAAAGGTTAATTCAGTTTTACACGTGACGTGAACTTTCATCAGGGAAGTAAGGCCTGGTCCACCGGAGTAGTAGTATGTAAATGAAATCTTACCTTGTTGACTGCTGCCTGCTGACCTGGCGGTGAGGTCACGAAGACGTGGGTGGCACCTGTCAATCATGATGATTGATGTAACACTCTTGATGGATGAACCACGCACCTGTCAATCACGATGATGGTTGAGAGCCGTCAGATAGAAAGCACGCACCTGTGGCGCACCTGTTAAACTTCCCGATACACACCTGTAGACCACACACCTGTCATGATGTTGGATGAGGCACACACCTGTCCTCTCGATGGACTGGACACCCACCTGTCCTCTTGATGGACGGGGCACGCACCTGTCCTCTTGATGGACGGGGCACGCACCTGTCAGAATGATGGACGGGGCACGCACCTGTCAGAATGATGGACGGGGCACGCACCTGTCATGGTGATGGATGAACCACGCACCTGTCAATCACGATGATGGATGAGAGCCGTCAGACAGAAAGCACGCACCTGTGGCGCACCTGTTAAACTTCCCGATACACACCTGTAGACCACACACCTGTCACGATGTTGGATGAGGCACACACCTGACCTCTCGATGGACTGGACACCCACCTGTCCTCTTGATGGACGGGGTACGCACCTGTCCTCTTGATGGACGGGGCACGCACCTGTCAATCACGATGATGGATGAGAGCCGTCAGATAGAAAGCACGCACCTGTGGCGCACCTGTTAAACTTCCCGATACACACCTGTAGACCACACACCTGTAACGATGTTGGATGAGGCACACACCTGACCTCTCGATGGACTGGACACCCACCTGTCCTCTTGATGGACGGGGCACGCACCTGTCCTCTTGATGGATAGGGCACGCACCCGAGACAATTTTCTGCACCTTTGCCTATAGCTGGCGACGTCTCGATATAAGTGAAATAATCTTGACTGCCACGCTAAACTCAACTCCTAGTTGTTTGAATCTCAAGAAATTCATCTAATCCTATCTGTCATAAAACGTAAAATATCAGGTTCAAACGACATAACCATTTTAATCACAATATTTTGATAAGTATGGTCATATTTGATTATATTTAACGCATACCTTTCAGTGTCGATTACAAATTGTGACGCTAGTTAGTAAGATGTTTAGTAGATAAATACAACAAATAAAGCCACGCTCCATAACTAAACTATTTATTTTATTTTTTTTTTTTTTTTTTTTTACATGAATGCAATTCACAGACGAACATACTAAATATGTAACCACACACACACACACACACACACACACACACACACACGCGCGCGCGCGCGCGTTTACCCATACATACGCTTATACACATAATACAATTTACATATACATATAGAAAACATAATTATGGTAAATATTAAATACACCATGAATTCTCTGTCACACACACACACACACACACACACACACACACACACACACACACACCTTTCACGTTCAACATTTGAATACATAAATACAATCCACAAAAGAACATGCTAATCTCTCATATGAACATATTTACACTTAAACACACAATAAAATTTACGTTATATAGATATTACCTAATGAAACTAAATAAATTACACTATCTAAACTTAAACATATAGCTGTGCACACCTGAAAACTATCTAGATAAAATAAGTTATGAAAAAAAAAAAATGAACTGAACGTGAATTGAGCATCATAACTAATCCCTTATCTTAGATCATGTGAAAGTAACAGTCACGGAATTATAGTCAATCACTTTTCTATTCTTTATAATTAATCTTAGCGACTCGTCTTAACCAGTAGTTGTCATTGTCATCGCTAGATGAAGCTGATGAATGCACTGAATGATATAAAGACGAACAGGAGGCAGAACGTGCTGACGACTGTGTAGGTGAATTCGGGGTTGATCTAGTAGAACGAACGGTATGGTGGACTAATGCTGATCTATCAAGGTCCGAACATAGTGACCATGTGACGCGGCGTGGAGCAGATTGAATAGAAGTCGCAGAACGGGATGTCATACTGTGTGTGGAACTAGCTGCACGGTTAGTTGGAGCTTGTCGAACGGGTGGAGGAGGGCGTGCAGGTGGAGCAGTTTCGGGATTCTGTCTTGGTTGGTTAGCAAACCTAACTGTTCTTCTACGTAGGTATCGATACACGAATATTACAAGTGACACAATGCTAGCCATACTGATGGATACTACTACAATATATAACAAAAGAAATTATAAGTTTCAAAATACTATAATTATAGATAACGAAAGCAAAATATTTCTCATGTATTAAAGGTATAAATAAGTAAAATTAATCAAAATATCACATTCCCTGAGAGAGTAAAATAATTGTAATTTTCATCATTCAAACACAATCTTTTTCGTCTCTTTGGTGAGAAAAAACTCTGCATTGAAGTTTGCAGTTTCATCATCCTTCAATTACTTTTAGCAGAAAAGAATAATTATCTGCGTTTTTTGTAAAGAATCTATACAGGTGATGCTATAATATTTTCACTGTCAGTTGTACCTGTAGATCACGTGTTATTTTTCAAGTGGTTATTAGATAACACTAATTACCTGTAATTGACGCTCAATTGTTAGTATTAGTAGTGTTTGTTAAGAGGTACATTAAGGGTAACGTTATTTCGGGAAAAATGTGAAAAAAAACTTCAATTCGGCACGGACCCACTGTAAAATACACCCCGACATGTTGTCGATTCGGGTAACTGACTGCAAATGTAACTTTTTCGCGGGAATTGGAGGTTGACCTATGGTCATCTTACGTCAGATCGAGAGATTGTGTCTGCAGCTCATGCATTTCTCTATACATCAAAGGCTAGCCGACACGGTCAGCTGCGTGATCAGTGAATGGGGATACAGTGGGTACATCTTAACCATTTGAGTGATAATTAGCAATTTCTTAATGATTGTATAAAACCTACCTAAATTTAGTAATCCCGCTTGTTCCCAAGGTAATCAACGGTGAGGTAATTCATAGTTAAATAGTCGAAACGATTATAAGTTTTTGTTCGTCAATGCCAAAAAGCCGTAAGTCTAATTTTCTGAGCACAATCATTAAAGCCGAAAAAGTTGCATAAAATTCCTGACCATGGTGCTGGGGACAATTCCAAGTAAATAAGTGGGTGATTTCGTGAACCATGGTCGATGCCAAACTATGAAAAGATTTGTGTGCTCGGAAATTAATGTCTATTTGAAAGTGTCCGTTCGTCAATTTAACAGTCTGTCCGTAGCATTCATCGTCGTCATAAAAAAAAAATTAGTATTAGTCGTTGACACAAAACTTTTCTGCTAGGAAAGGAGGATAGAAAATGATCGAAAATTGAATTAAATAAAAGGACAGATTGCGTTATAGTTATTTTCTGATGAGTTCGGGGGTAATTTTGTCTGTCCTTATAGTCGAAATAAACATATTCCGTCTCAAGTCCAAATTCAATGTCTGTCAATTCAAATGTTTCTTCAGTGGTACTATAGTGTATAAAGTTAACTTTAATGTCCCGAAAATCGTATGTCCCCTCACCGCTGGTGACCAAGAAGTCTATCATAGTTAAGATGGTTGTCATAACCTGAAAATAGAAAATTAAAAAAAAAAAAAATAATAAAAAAATAAAAAATAAATAAATAAATAAAAATAAAAAATAACAGGGGGAAGTACGGGATCGAACGCGCGACGCTGACCTGGAAAGGAAACTGTCTAACCGACTGAGCTAACACGCTCACACTCTATAAGAAGAATAAATAAATACCATTTCTTTGATCAAGGGGAGAGAAATCTTTTAAAATATAACTAACTTACCACTCCGACTTCCTTTCTCATCATTTTAGTGAGGGTAAATTCATCGAAATACTGAAATAAAATATAGAAATAACTATTTTTTTTTTTTTTTTTTTTTTGAAATTAATCGTCTACTATTGATATCGTTTCAAATCTTACAAATAGTTCACAATTAGTTTGATAGTGTCGCGATTGAAAATGAAACACACAACGATAATTCGTAGGTAATAACACTTTCGATAATTACCCCAGATTGCGAAAACATTCAACTATATCAATTCTAAATAAAACTTCTTACCTTGACTAGTGAAGTAGAATTCATTTTCAAATATATTTTTTTACAATAAAAATGTCTTTCAATATTTCTTTTGTGAATTTGCACAATTTTGTCCATAGTTTATATATGTTTTTCACTGCAAGTAATCTGTCAATGAACGACATATTTTTTAAAGATGGATAGGGACATTATTTTTATCATAAGTATACCGAACAGCGCATATGATGTCATTTTATGTGTATTGTATTAATTTGTATAGATGGTATATGCAATTAATCGAACATTAAATGTAATACGTAAGAAAATGAATGCACGGACATGTCTTCAATCAAGTATCTGTAAATACTCTAAATTTATTGTCATAAGTCCATCGAGCACAGCATATGTGGTCATTTTTTGTGTATGTAATTAATTTGATTACGGCTTATAGTTTGTGTATCGGTTTCAATCAATACACAATTAATCGAATATTAATTGTCAATTAAGGTATGTAAGACGGTGTACGGATGGATATGTTTTCAATCAAGTATCTGTAAATACTCCAAATTTATTGTCTTAAGTCCACCGAACACAGCATATGTGTTCTTTTTTTTTTTTTTTTTTTTTTTTTTTTTTTTTTTTTATTTTATTTTTTTTTTTTTATTTTATAAAGAATATATTCATAACACCATCAGGTTTTGAATTCATTTGATAAAGTAAAATCATATTTTTTTTTTTTTTTTTTTTTTTTTTTTTTCAGTTTTCTCATACACTTTCAATAGTAACCGAAACTCGTTTTTACACTTTAAGAACTCATTTTTACACTTGGAAAAATCGTATTTACACTTTAAAAACTCATTTTTACACTTGGAAAAATCGCTTTTACATTTCCAAAATACAAATTTACACTTTTTACATATACTTTCAATGGAGATAGAATTGTATTTTTAACACTTGTAAATCTCGGTTTTACACTTGTAAAACTCGTTTTTACATTTGCAAATCACGTTTTTACATTTTCAAAACTTGTATTTACACTTTGAAAAATCGTTTTTACATTTCCAAAATACAAATTTACACTTTTTACATATACTTTCAATGGAGATAGAATTGTATTTTTAACACTTGTAAATCTCGGTTTTACACTTGTAAAACTCGTTTTTACATTTGCAAATCACGTTTTTACATTTGCAAATCACGTTTTTACATTTTCAAAACTTGTATTTACACTTTGAAAAATCGTTTTTACATTTCCAAAATACAAATTTACACTTTTACATATACTTTCAATGGAGATAGAATTGTATTTTTAACACTTGTAAATCTCGGTTTTACACTTGTAAAACTCGTTTTTACATTTGCAAATCACGTTTTTACATTTTCAAAACTTGTATTTAAACTTGTAAAACTCGTTTTTACATTTGCAAATCACGTTTTTACATTTTCAAAACTTGTATTTACACTTTGAAAAATCGTTTTTACATTTCCAAAATACAAATTTACACTTTTTACATATACTTTCAATGGAGATAGAATTGTATTTTTAAACACTTGTAAATCTCGGTTTTACACTTGTAAAACTCGTTTTTACATTTGCAAATCACGTTTTTACATTTGCAAATCACGTTTTTACATTTCAAAACTTGTATTTACACTTTGAAAAATCGTTTTTACATTTCCAAAATACAAATTTACACTTTTTACATATACTTTCAATGGAGATAGAATTGTATTTTTAACACTTGTAAATCTCGGTTTTACACTTGTAAAACTCGTTTTTACATTTGCAAATCACGTTTTTACATTTTCAAAACTTGTATTTACACTTTGAAAAATCGTTTTTACATTTCCAAAATACAAATTTACACTTTTTACATATACTTTCAATGGAGATAGAATTGTATTTTTAACACTTGTAAATCTCGGTTTTACACTTGTAAAACTCGTTTTTACATTTGCAAATCACGTTTTTACATTTTCAAAACTTGTATTTACACTTTGAAAAAACGTTTTTACACTTGGAAAACAATATATATATTGAATAAAGACTGCGTGAGGTAAATCTGTGGGAATCGAACCCACATAACTGATTTCTCAGTCATACACCTGTAGATTTTATTTCTACCCCACACCCAAATCTTTATTTCAATAAATCACATAAAACTATAACAAACACTTAAATATTTACAATAATGAAACCTAACATCGATTGCTCAGACATGACGATCTATCTCGGGTATGTACGCCACGTCCTTAACGTGAGAACCATCTACCACCCAGACAGAAGTACCGGTTGCGATCTACATTGACGTACGCTCCTTTCCTTCTGAATGGGGGACTTAAGATGTTATGCCTTTCCGCGATAATTCTCCAAAGCTACATATAAATACAGAGTTATATATGCATGGTTTTTTTCCTAATATTATCGTAGGCAAAAGTAGTATTATCACTGTAGCGTCTAGTTTGTTTTATGACGTTTCTAATCGACGGGGCAATGTGGCCCAAATAATTCCATTGACGTACACTGAGTCGCGTTCCTTTATCGCTCAATTTTCCGCTGTTGATTTGACGTAGTTCTAAATAAACATCATTTTGACATTTAAATATGACGATTCCATACTCTTCCGGAATAGGAAAGGTGCGCACATACTTGCAATGCGTGTTATTTTTAAGAGCTAAAGGCGTTAATGTATTTGCGTAGATGTTTGGAGTACAATTCTTAACAATCACTTCTTTACAATCCGTTCCGACGTATTCACCTTCTCTAAAAGTACTGACGACAAATCCCAGAGTGGTGGATAATATAGACAATAATACAATCGCGCCTAAACTCTTAACGGCAATCATGTGTTTTCCAAACCGCAAGTCCCAAGAACGAAAACTTTGTAGACTGTTGTCCAGCATGTTCTCAGTAGTTTCGTGACTGATCTCCATGACGTACTTTTATGTAAATGAACTAAAATGACGCGGTTCACACTTTTATATGTACTATTTCAATAACGTCATCAATGGTTTCAGAATCCATGGTAACATCACCTGGTCTTTGACGAAAAGATTGATTTTAACTTGCTGTTTAACATCCCGATCTATGATGCTTTCTATGTCTTTTTTATATGAATACAATTTATCGATATAATATCTGCTTAACGGAAGTGTACCCTTGTATACGTTATAGACGACTTCACATAACACTTTTAACTGTTTATCGGTCATGGTGTGTAATAACGCTCGCCTCTGTTTGGGAGTCGATGTCAGTAACAATTGTAAAAATGGCGTATGTGTGCGAATACTTTGATCCATGTTCCAAGACTGATGTGATTGACTTTAAATGTATGTATTTATAAACAATCGAAGCGCTCTCTCACATAATGATAAACATATCGATCTGACGTTTGTGTATACATCAACATTTTAACAATATCTTGCATTGGATTATATTTACATTTCATGAGCAAATAAAACAGCACGTGGTAACCGCATGTATTGGCATAACGTTTTTGGACTGCTACGTCATTGTATCGATACGATGTGACGTTAACTTTTAAAAACCGAGAGAATCGAACATCATAGTGATCAGGAGAATAGCCCAAACTATCATAAAATTCTGCCAATGTTTCGTTTCTAAACCAAAACACCACCCAATGTCTTCCGGGAAGATGAGAAGGATCCGTATTAGAAATGTAAGCGCTAGGATATGTAGTGACTCTTAACGGTAAAGTATCGGGTGAAAACACGCCCTTGACATACGAGCTTAAACATTTACTCTCTCTGATTATTCATGAAAACATCGATCTGACTCCATAAGGTCTGCAAAGGCATATTGATAATTCCCGTTCCTTCTCCATCAACAAGGGCACTTCCGTCGGCTTTTGTAATTTTACATGAATCGATGTTTTCATGAATAATAAACTCGTTTCTCTGAACACTAGTCACTATCCGTGGAAAGCGTATTTAAAACAGATTCTTTCTAACGGTTACGACGTGGTTGATTCACAACTACAATCTCAACTATTTTTCATGGACGATCCCGATTTCGACGATACCGATCCATACAATGGGAGCAATGGTGGTTTGTCTTCGAGATATGCATTTACACAGCAGTCGAGAGAGTTTGATTTGGAAGGTCCTCTTTACGAAGACATTTTTCGATTAAACAAATATTTACTAAATGGAGTTAATCTACATTTGAAATTTTACCGCAATAGAGCTCCATTCATGCTGATGAGTCAAGAGAAAACCCCCAACTACAAGATCAACATTTTGGATATGATGATCAAGGCGTGTATGGTCAAAGTGGATAGTGGCGTCGTCATTAATCAAGCACGGCTATTGAAAGATCACACGGCAAAATACGCCTTTACTAGAACGGAGGTTAAAATGCAAACGGTACCGATGGGATCGGGTGCATTCATCTGGCAGAACGTGTGGACTAACAATCTACCTTCCAAAGTTTTTTTCATGTTTGTGCGTCAATCTGCCGTAAATGGTGATTATACCAAAAATCCGTTTAATTTTCTTAATTTAGCTTCTGAAGTAGTGGTTTATGTGAACGGTGAAAGTATACCAAACCGACCCATGAAAATAGATGTTTGAGATAATAGAAATTACGTATCGGCATTCGTAAACTTATTTGAAGTGACAGATTATTGGAATAAAGATGCTGGACTTCAGATCACCAGGCATACTTTCGGTAGAGGATTGACCATCTACGCATTTTCCCTATCTCCATGTGGCTTGGGAGAGGAATATATAAACTTGGTACGACAAGGAAACGTTAGATTCGAAGTCAAGTTTGATACGCCCACAACGGAAACGTTAAATTGTATAGCGTATGCCGAGTTTCCAGCATTTATTGAGATCGATCAGACCAGAGACGTTAAATATACACAAGTATGAATACAGAACAGTTGAATTGCGTCATCAGAGAGAGTAAATGTTTAAGCTCGTATGTCAAGGGCGTGTTTTCACCCGATACTTTACCGTTAAGAGTCACTACATATCCTAGCGCTTACATTTCTAATACGGATCCTTCTCATCTTCCCGGAAGACATTGGGTGGTGTTTTGGTTTAGAAACGAAACATTGGCAGAATTTTATGATAGTTTGGGCTATTCTCCTGATCACTATGATGTTCGTTTCTCTCGGTTTTTAAAAGTTAACGTCACATCGTATCGATACAATGACGTAGCAGTCCAAAAACGTTATGCCAATACATGCGGTTACCACGTGCTGTTTTATTTGCTCATGAAATGTAAATATAATCCAATGCAAGATATTGTTAAAATGTTGATGTATACACAAACGTCAGATCGATATGTTTATCATTATGTGAGAGAGCGCTTCGATTGTTTATAAATACATACATTTAAAGTCAATCACATCAGTCTTGGAACATGGATCAAAGTATTCGCACACATACGCCATTTTTACAATTGTTACTGACATCGACTCCCAAACAGAGGCGAGCGTTATTACACACCATGACCGATAAACAGTTAAAAGTGTTATGTGAAGTCGTCTATAACGTATACAAGGGTACACTTCCGTTAAGCAGATATTATATCGATAAATTGTATTCATATAAAAAAGACATAGAAAGCATCATAGATCGGGATGTTAAACAGCAAGTTAAAATCAATCTTTTCGTCAAAGACCAGGTGATGTTACCATGGATTCTGAAACCATTGATGACGTTATTGAAATAGTACATATAAAAGTGTGAACCGCGTCATTTTAGTTCATTTACATAAAAGTACGTCATGGAGATCAGTCACGAAACTACTGAGAACATGCTGGACAACAGTCTACAAAGTTTTCGTTCTTGGGACTTGCGGTTTGGAAAACACATGATTGCCGTTAAGAGTTTAGGCGCGATTGTATTATTGTCTATATTATCCACCACTCTGGGATTTGTCGTCAGTACTTTTAGAGAAGGTGAATACGTCGGAACGGATTGTAAAGAAGTGATTGTTAAGAATTGTACTCCAAACATCTACGCAAATACATTAACGCCTTTAGCTCTTAAAAATAACACGCATTGCAAGTATGTGCGCACCTTTCCTATTCCGGAAGAGTATGGAATCGTCATATTTAAATGTCAAAATGATGTTTATTTAGAACTACGTCAAATCAACAGCGGAAAATTGAGCGATAAAGGAACGCGACTCAGTGTACGTCAATGGAATTATTTGGGCCACATTGCCCCGTCGATTAGAAATGTCATAAAACAAGCTAGACGTTACAGTGATAATATTACTTTTGCCTACGATAATATTAGGAAAAAAAACCATGCATATATAACTCTGTATTTATATGTAGCTTTGGAGAATTATCGCGGAAAGGCATAACATCTTAAGTCCCCCATTCAGAAGGAAAGGAGCGTACGTCAATGTAGATCGCAACCGGTACTTCTGTCTGGGTGGTAGATGGTTCTCACGTTAAGGACGTGGCGTACATACCCGAGATAGATCGTCATGTCTGAGCAATCGATGTTAGGTTTCATTATTGTAAATATTTAAGTGTTTGTTATAGTTTTATGTGATTTATTGAAATAAAGATTTGGGTGTGGGGTAGAAATAAAATCTACAGGTGTATGACTGAGAAATCAGTTATGTGGGTTCGATTCCCACAGATTTACCTCACGCAGTCTTTATTCAATATATATATTGTTTTCCAAGTGTAAAAACGTTTTTTCAAAGTGTAAATACAAGTTTTGAAAATGTAAAAACGTGATTTGCAAATGTAAAAACGAGCTTTACAAGTGTAAAACCGAGATTTACAAGTGTTAAAAATACAATTCTATCTCCATTGAAAGTATATGTAAAAAGTGTAAATTTGTATTTTGGAAATGTAAAAACGATTTTTCAAAGTGTAAATACAAGTTTTGAAAATGTAAAAACGTGATTTGCAAATGTAAAAACGTGATTTGCAAATGTAAAAACGAGTTTTACAAGTGTAAAACCGAGATTTACAAGTGTTAAAAATACAATTCTATCTCCATTGAAAGTATATGTAAAAAGTGTAAATTTGTATTTTGGAAATGTAAAAACGATTTTTCAAAGTGTAAATACAAGTTTTGAAAATGTAAAAACGTGATTTGCAAATGTAAAAACGAGTTTTACAAGTTTAAATACAAGTTTTGAAAATGTAAAAACGTGATTTGCAAATGTAAAAACGAGTTTTACAAGTGTAAAACCGAGATTTACAAGTGTTAAAAATACAATTCTATCTCCATTGAAAGTATATGTAAAAAGTGTAAATTTGTATTTTGGAAATGTAAAAACGATTTTTCAAAGTGTAAATACAAGTTTTGAAAATGTAAAAACGTGATTTGCAAATGTAAAAACGTGATTTGCAAATGTAAAAACGAGTTTTACAAGTGTAAAACCGAGATTTACAAGTGTTAAAAATACAATTCTATCTCCATTGAAAGTATATGTAAAAAGTGTAAATTTGTATTTTGGAAATGTAAAAACGATTTTTCAAAGTGTAAATACAAGTTTTGAAAATGTAAAAACGTGATTTGCAAATGTAAAAACGAGTTTTACAAGTGTAAAACCGAGATTTACAAGTGTTAAAAATACAATTCTATCTCCATTGAAAGTATATGTAAAAAGTGTAAATTTGTATTTTGGAAATGTAAAAGCGATTTTTCCAAGTGTAAAAATGAGTTTTTAAAGTGTAAATACGATTTTTCCAAGTGTAAAAATGAGTTCTTAAAGTGTAAAAACGAGTTTCGGTTACTATTGAAAGTGTATGAGAAAACTGAAAAAAAAAAAAAAAAAAAAAAATATGATTTTACTATATCAAATGAATTCAAAACCTGATGGTGTTATGAATATATTCTTTATAAAAAAAAAAAAAAAAAAAAAAAAAAAAAGAACACATATGCTGTGTTCGGTGGACTTAAGACAATAAATTTGGAGTATTTACAGATACTTGATTGAAAACATATCCATCCGTACACCGTCTTACCTACCTTAATTGACAATTAATATTCGATTAATTGTGTATTGATTGAAACCGATACACAAACTATAAGCCGTAATCAAATTAATTACATACACAAAAAATGACCACATATGCTGTGCTCGATGGACTTATGACAATAAATTTAGAGTATTTACAGATACTTGATTGAAGACATGTCCGTGCATTCATTTTCTTACGTATTACATTTAATGTTCGATTAATTGCATATACCATCTATACAAATTAATACAATACACATAAAATGACATCATATGCGCTGTTCGGTATACTTATGATAAAAATAATGTCCCTATCCATCTTTAAAAAATATGTCGTTCATTGACAGATTACTTGCAGTGAAAAACATATATAAACTATGGACAAAATTGTGCAAATTCACAAAAGAAATATTGAAAGACATTTTTATTGTAAAAAAATATATTTGAAAATGAATTCTACTTCACTAGTCAAGGTAAGAAGTTTTATTTAGAATTGATATAGTTGAACGTTTTCGCAATCTGGGGTAATTATCGAAAGTGTTATTACCTACGAATTATCGTTGTGTGTTTCATTTTCAATCGCGACACTATCAAACTAATTGTGAACTATTTGTAAGATTTGAAACGATATCAATAGTAGACGATTAATTTCAAAAAAAAAAAAAAAAAAAAAAAAAAAACAGTTATTTCTATATTTTATTTCAGTATTTCGATGAATTTACCCTCACTAAAATGATGAGAAAGGAAGTCGGAGTGGTAAGTTAGTTATATTCTAAAAGATTTCTCTCCCCTTGATCAAAGAAATGGTATTTATTTATTCTTCTTATAGAGTGTGAGCGTGTTAGCTCAGTCGGTTAGACAGTTTCCTTTCCAGGTCAGGGTCGCGCGTTCGATCCCGCACTTCCCCCTTTTATTTTTTATTTTTATTTATTTATTTTTTTTTTTATTTTTTTTTATTATTATTTTTTTTTAATTTTCTATTT
Source organism: Tegillarca granosa (assembly GCA_029721355.1). Taxonomy (NCBI): domain Eukaryota; kingdom Metazoa; phylum Mollusca; class Bivalvia; order Arcoida; family Arcidae; genus Tegillarca; species Tegillarca granosa. Next base: position 24,676,428 of record CM056611.1, on the reverse strand, counting down.
TCAGGTTATGACAACCATCTTAACTATGATAGACTTCTTGGTCACCAGCGGTGAGGGGACATACGATTTTCGGGACATTAAAGTTAACTTTATACACTATAGTACCACTGAAGAAACATTTGAATTGACAGACATTGAATTTGGACTTGAGACGGAATATGTTTATTTCGACTATAAGGACAGACAAAATTACCCCCGAACTCATCAGAAAATAACTATAACGCAATCTGTCCTTTTATTTAATTCAATTTTCGATCATTTTCTATCCTCCTTTCCTAGCAGAAAAGTTTTGTGTCAACGACTAATACTAATTTTTTTTTTATGACGACGATGAATGCTACGGACAGACTGTTAAATTGACGAACGGACACTTTCAAATAGACATTAATTTCCGAGCACACAAATCTTTTCATAGTTTGGCATCGACCATGGTTCACGAAATCACCCACTTATTTACTTGGAATTGTCCCCAGCACCATGGTCAGGAATTTTATGCAACTTTTTCGGCTTTAATGATTGTGCTCAGAAAATTAGACTTACGGCTTTTTGGCATTGACGAACAAAAACTTATAATCGTTTCGACTATTTAACTATGAATTACCTCACCGTTGATTACCTTGGGAACAAGCGGGATTACTAAATTTAGGTAGGTTTTATACAATCATTAAGAAATTGCTAATTATCACTCAAATGGTTAAGATGTACCCACTGTATCCCCATTCACTGATCACGCAGCTGACCGTGTCGGCTAGCCTTTGATGTATAGAGAAATGCATGAGCTGTAGACACAATCTCTCGATCTGACGTAAGATGACCATAGGTCAACCTCCAATTCCCGCGAAAAAGTTACATTTGCAGTCAGTTACCCGAATCGACAACATGTCGGGGTGTATTTTACAGTGGGTCCGTGCCGAATTGAAGTTTTTTTTTCACATTTTTCCCGAAATAACGTTACCCTTAATGTACCTCTTAACAAACACTACTAATACTAACAATTGAGCGTCAATTACAGGTAATTAGTGTTATCTAATAACCACTTGAAAAATAACACGTGATCTACAGGTACAACTGACAGTGAAAATATTATAGCATCACCTGTATAGATTCTTTACAAAAAACGCAGATAATTATTCTTTTCTGCTAAAAGTAATTGAAGGATGATGAAACTGCAAACTTCAATGCAGAGTTTTTTCCCACCAAAGAGACGAAAAAGATTGTGTTTGAATGATGAAAATTACAATTATTTTACTCTCTCAGGGAATGTGATATTTTGATTAATTTTACTTATTTATACCTTTAATACATGAGAAATATTTTGCTTTCGTTATCTATAATTATAGTATTTTGAAACTTATAATTTCTTTTGTTATATATTGTAGTAGTATCCATCAGTATGGCTAGCATTGTGTCACTTGTAATATTCGTGTATCGATACCTACGTAGAAGAACAGTTAGGTTTGCTAACCAACCAAGACAGAATCCCGAAACTGCTCCACCTGCACGCCCTCCTCCACCCGTTCGACAAGCTCCAACTAACCGTGCAACTAGTTCCACACACAGTATGACATCCCGTTCTGCGACTTCTATTCAATCTGCTCCACGCCGCGTCACATGGTCACTATGTTCGCACCTTGATAGATCAGCATCAGTCCACCATACCGTTCGTTCTACTAGATCAACCCCGAATTCACCTACACAGTCGTCAGCACGTTCTGCCTCCTGTTCGTCTTCATATCATTCAGTGCATTCATCAGCTTCATCTAGCGATGACAATGACAACTACTGGTTAAGACGAGTCGCTAAGATTAATTATAAAGAATAGAAAAGTGATTGACTATAATTCCGTGACTGTTACTTTTTACATGATCTAAGATAAGGGATTAGTTATGATGCTTAATTCACGTTCAGTTCATTTTTTTTTTTCATAACTTATTTTATCTAGATAGTTTTCAGGTGTGCACAGCTATATGTTTAAGTTTAGATAGTGTAATTTATTTAGTTTCATTAGGTAATATCTATATAACGTAAATTTTATTGTGTGTTTAAGTGTAAATATGTTCATATGAGAGATTAGCATGTTCTTTTGTGGATTGTATTTATGTATTCAAATGTTGAACGTGAAAGGTGTGTGTGTGTGTGTGTGTGTGTGTGTGTGTGTGTGTGTGTGTGTGACAGAGAATTCATGGTGTATTTAATATTTACCATAATTTTGTTTTCTATATGTATATGTAAATTGTATTATGTGTATAAGCGTATGTATGGGTAAACGCGCGCGCGCGCGCGCGTGTGTGTGTGTGTGTGTGTGTGTGTGTGTGTGTGTGTGGTTACATATTTAGTATGTTCGTCTGTGAATTGCATTCATGTAAAAAAAAAAAATAAAAAAAAAAATAAAATAAAATAAATAGTTTAGTTATGGAGCGTGGCTTTATTTGTTGTATTTATCTACTAAACATCTTACTAACTAGCGTCACAATTTGTAATCGACACTGAAAGGTATGCGTTAAATATAATCAAATATGACCATACTTATCAAAAATATTGTGATTAAAATGGTTATGTCGTTTGAACCTGATATTTTACGTTTTATGACAGATAGGATTAGATGAATTTCTGGAGATTCAAACAACTAGGAGTTGAGTTTAGCGTGGCAGTCAAGATTATTTCACTTATATCGAGACGTCGCCAGCTATAGGCAAAGGTGCAGAAAATTGTCTCGGGTGCGTGCCCTATCCATCAAGAGGTCAGGTGCGTGCCCCGTCCATCAAGAGGACAGGTGGGTGTCCAGTCCATCGAGAGGTCAGGTGTGTGGCTCATCCAACATCGTGACAGGTGTGTGGTCTACAGGTGTGTATCGGGAAGTTTAACAGGTGCGCCACAGGTGCGTGCTTTCTATCTGACGGCTCTCATCCATCATCGTGATTGACAGGTGCGTGGTTCATCCATCACTATGACAGGTGCGTACCCCGTCCATCAAGAGGACAGGTGGGTGTCCAGTCCATCGAGAGGTCAGGTGTGTGCCTCATCCAACATCGTGACAGGTGTGTGGTCTACAGGTGTGTATCGGGAAGTTTAACAGGTGCGCCACAGGTGCGTGCTTTCTATCTGACGGCTCTCATCCATCATCGTGATTGACAGGTGCGTGGTTCATCCATCACCATGACAGGTGCGTGCCCCGTCCATCATTCTGACAGGTGCGTGCCCCGTCCATCATTCTGACAGGTGCGTGCCCCGTCCATCAAGAGGACAGGTGCGTGCCCCGTCCATCAAGAGGACAGGTGGGTGTCCAGTCCATCGAGAGGACAGGTGTGTGCCTCATCCAACATCATGACAGGTGTGTGGTCTACAGGTGTGTATCGGGAAGTTTAACAGGTGCGCCACAGGTGCGTGCTTTCTATCTGACGGCTCTCAACCATCATCGTGATTGACAGGTGCGTGGTTCATCCATCAAGAGTGTCACATCCATCATCATGATTGACAGGTGCCACCCACGTCTTCGTGACCTCACCGCCAGGTCAGCAGGCAGCAGTCAACAAGGTAAGATTTCATTTACATACTACTACTCACCGGAAGGGTAAGCATCTTCTGTACAGTACCGCACATATTATATAGACAAACGACAGAAGACAGATAGATTTTCATCTTTGACTTAAAGTTTTCAGAAAAAGAAACCTTACTTTGACGCATACGACGAACGAAAGTCGACGAACTGTTAATAATAACAACACTTAATCTTCAACATTGGATTGGCTGAAAATTTTACTGGATACCGAGGCATTTGAATGAAATTATAAATCAAAGTTAATATAAACACATGGTTTTTATTCAAAAAAAAAAATATTAAAAGGAAATCAAATTCATCGTGACATTTACTGTAATGGATTTGCTGCCACTGGAGTGAAATTTTACCTGAAATTGATGTAATATGTAGACATGGATCATATTTCTAATATACTAAAACATTTTTGTCAAATTAAATTTAATAAAAAACGGTCTTAATGACTCTGAAAAGGTTCATTTATATAATATCTTTTCTCGTAAAACATGCTTAATATTTTTTGCCTGAAGTTGAACACGTAATGAATAATAAAGAATTATCTGCTGTACAAGGTATAAAAACTACTTGTGAATGATATAGAAACGGTTTAAAGATTCAAATGAACAAGACAGAAAAAGAGAACGAGTATTTCTATAAATGCTCCATCTTTATGCAAAATAATATTTAAAATAACTTTTTATTTAATTCTTTTTACCATTGTTGTTACTAAAACATTTTGACAAATTACGACATGCAAGATATTCTATAGTTGGAAATTATAGACAGAAAATTAAGAGTTATTCTATTGGGATAAGTATCGATTGAGGACTATTATTATTTCTGTGAAACAAGAACAAATATTCTAATTAAAACGTGTTTGTATATGTACATATTCTTATTGCATTATCATTTTGAAGTTTACCACACACACACACACACACACACACACACACACACACACATATATATATATACAGTCAAACCTGTCTATAAAGGTCACTCATGGGAACCACTGAAAGTGGCCTTTATAGAGAGGTGGCCTTTATATACAAGTTCAAATAATATAGACAAAGAGCAACTGGGATAAAATTTTATTGGCCTTTATAAGCAGGTGGCTAGAGAGGTGACCTTTAAGGCAGGTTTGACTGTATATATATATATATATATATATATATATATATATATATATATCATACATACCATTGACACATACGGTTTATTTTTGCAGTTAACAAGTCTCTTGTTGTTAAATCATATATAAAACAGTTTATAATTTGCTAAAAAAAAAAAAAAAAAAAAAAAAAAAAAAAAAAAAAATGTTAATTAAACATATTGGTACGATTAACAAATATTAAATTACAAAAAAAAAAAAATCATGATAGAGAATGAAGATTTAATGCAGTTATGTAAAACTGTATAACCAATGATCTATATTGTATCATTGTGATTGGTTGATAATATTTGATAAATCAGACGCAAGTTTACATGTTACCTAGCAACCGATCTGGTTAATTGAATAAATTTGTCCAGGTTTTATACAGGTAACTTGTACTCTTTGAAGGTAGCCGAATGTAAGATTAAATCAAGCTTACAGCTTTATAAGATACGTGAATTAAGACAGACAAATATGGATAAGCCAAGATCCATCACCATTTGTATAATTGTATGTTTGTTTGTTTCCATTGAATTGGATGCTCATTTATATATTCAGAAAAGGAATAAAAATATACATACGAAGGAAATAATAGAAAATCGCTTTCAATTGCCGGAAATAATTCCAAGAAGTTTTAGAAAACGGGATTTGTATCACCTAGATCCATGTGCGATATACGGAACATGCTCCTTCAACAAAAAATTAATGTATCCTAACTGTAAGTGTGATAAATTCTGCCATATATACCAGGATTGTTGTTTTGACGCCGATAAAAACATCATAATCACGAATGAAACCAGATTACACCTCAATATGGTGAAGTATATGACATGTTTAATTCAGCAGGACACAAACCAAAGTATTTCAAGCTATTATTTGGGCTATAAAATGGTACTCAAATGTCCCCCAGACTTTAAAAATTTGACAATAAAAGCTTTTTGTGAATTAGACAAAGAAAAGGTCGTACCAGTAACTAGTATCATAACTAAAATCACGTATCTAAATGTGTTTTGTGCTTTTTGTCACAATGAGGAAGTGTTTGTACCATGGACCATGTATTTCAGTGGGAGATATTGTGAAATTAGCGTAGAGAAACAAATACAATTAGTAAATGAGAAGTCAAATTTTAAACTTTTTCAGGAAATGTTGCTAACATCGTGTAAACCTATATTTGAACCTCCGTCTGATTTATCCATATCGCCAAGAGTTTGTACGAACATACCCAGGGATGTTTCCTCCGTTGATCATAGATGCAATGCTTATACTAACCCTATAATAAAAACATGTGACAGGTTGTATTGCTTTTCTGCGCACAACAACTATTTTTGTTTAGATGATAAAAACGTCAGGTTTTTTTGCAAAGACCCTACAACAAAAATAAATAATTTTAGATTAAAACCTTTGACCATTGTATTCCGATTCGGTATCCAAACAAGAAAAAATTACGAGAATGGTTGTGAAGATAAGGCTTTGGATTTAAAATCAGTAAGTATATTATCATTGTTTTATTCGATTTGCATTAACAATATACAGTTGTAATGGACAAGCGGTTTTTTTAAACTTGGCTGATGCAACGTTTCCATGACTACGAAGGAAAATTCTTTAATTTATGACCACTTGTTTTGGAAATTGTCTTTTCTTCTGTAAGTTCATGTGAGTTTTTGTTGCCTGACTTCCCTTGTGAAAGTTTCATTGTTTATTTTAGCCTCACTTCCCTGGTGAAAATTCACGTGATTATTTTAGCCTCACTTCTCTTGTGAAAGTTCACGTGTTTATTTTAGCCTCACTTCCCTGGTAAAAATTCACGTGTTTATATTAGCCTCACTTCTCTTGTGAAAGTTCACGTGTTTATTTTAGCCTCACTTCCCGGGTAAAAGTTCACGTGTTTATTTTAGCCTCACCTCTCTTGTGAAAGTTCACGTGTTTATTTTAGCCTCACTTCCCTGGTGAAAAATTCACGTGATTATTTTAGCCTCACTTCTCTTGTGAAAGTTCACGTGTTTATTTTAGGCTCACTTCCCTAGTAAAAGTTCACGTGTTTATTTTAGCCTCACTTCTCTTGTGAAAGTTTCATTGTTTATTTTAGCCTCACTTCCCTGGTGAAAATTCACGTGATTATTTTAGCCTCACTTCTCTTGTGAAAGTTCACGTGTTTATTTTAGCCTCACTTCTCTTGTGAAAGTTCACCTGTTCATTTTAGCCTCACTTCCCTGGTAAAAGCTCACGTGTTTATTTTAACCTTAATTTCCTGGTGAAAATTCACGTGTTTTTTTAGCCTCATTTCTCTTGTGAAAGTTTAATTGTTTATATTAGCCTCAATTCCCTGGTAAAAGTTCACGTGTTTATTTTAGCCTTAATTTCCTGGTGAAAATTCACGTGTTTATTATAGCCTTAAATATTCTTGGTGAAAATTCACGTGATTATTTTAGCCTCACTTCCCTGGTTAAAGTTCACGTGTTCATTTTAGCCTTAATCTCCTGTTGAAAATTCACGTGTTTTTAGCCTCAATTCCCTGGTGAAAATTCACGTGTTTTTTTAGTCTCAATTCCCTGGTGAAAATTCACGTGTTTATTTTAACCTTAATTTCCTGGTGAAAATTCACGTGTTTTTTTAGCCTCAATTCCCTGGTGAAAATTCACGTGTTTTTTTAGCCTCAATTCCCTGGTGAAAATTCACGTGTTCATTTTAGCCTTAATTCCCTGGTGAAAATTCACGTTTTTTTTTAGTCTCAATTCCCTGGTGAAAATTCACGTGTTTATTTTAACCTTAATTTCCTGGTGAAAATTCACGTGTTTTTTTAGCCTCAATTCCCTGGTGAAAATTCACGTGTTTTTTTAGTCTCAATTCCCTGGTGAAAATTCACGTGTTTTTTTAGCCTCAATTCCCTGGTGAAAATTCACGTGTTTATTTTAGCCTCAATTCCCTGGTGAAAATTCACGTGTTTTTTTAGTCTCAATTCCCTGGTGAAAATTCACGTGTTTATTTTAACCTTAATTTCCTGGTGAAAATTCACGTGTTTTTTTAGCCTCAATTCCCTGGTGAAAATTCACGTGTTTTTTTAGCCTCAATTCCCTGGTGAAAATTCACGTGTTTTTTTAGCCTCAATTCCCTGGTGAAAATTCACGTGTTTATTTTAGCCTCAATTCCCTGGTGAAAATTCACGTGTTTTTTTAGTCTCAATTCCCTGGTGAAAATTCACGTGTTTATTTTAACCTTAATTTCCTGGTGAAAATTCACGTGTTTTTTTAGCCTCAATTCCCTGGTGAAAATTCACGTGTTTATTTTAGCCTCACTTCCCTGGTGAAAGTTCACGTGTTTTTTTAGTCTCAATTCCCTGGTGAAAATTCACGTGTTTTTTTAGCCTCAATTCCCTGGTGAAAATTCACGTGTTTTTTTAGTCTCAATTCCCTGGTGAAAATTCACGTGTTTTTTTAGTCTCAATTCCCTGGTGAAAATTCACGTGTTTTTTTAGTCTCAATTCCCTGGTGAAAATTCACGTGTTTTTTTAGCCTCAATTCCCTGGTGAAAATTCACGTGTTTATTTTAACCTTAATTTCCTGGTGAAAATTCACGTGTTTTTTTAGTCTCAATTCCCTGGTGAAAATTCACATGTTTTTTTAGTCTCAATTTCCTGGTGAAAATTCACGTGTTTTTTTAGTCTTAATTCCCTGGTGAAAATTCACGTGTTTATTTTAACCTTAATTTTCTGGTGAAAATTCACGTGTTTTTTTAGTCTCAATTCCCTGGTGAAAATTCACGTGTTTATTTTAACCTTAATTTCCTGGTGAAAATTCACGTGTTTTTCTAGCCTGAATTCCCTGGTGAAAATTCACGTGTTTTTTTAGTCTCAATTCCCTGGTGAAAATTCACGTGTTTTTTTAGTCTCAATTCCCTGGTGAAAATTCACGTGTTTTTTAGCCTCAATTCCCTGGTGAAAATTCACGTGTTTTTTTAGCCTCAATTCCCTGGTAGAATTCACGTGTTTATTTTAACCTTAATTTCCTGGTGAAAATTCACGTGTTTATTTTAGCCTCTCTTCCCTGGTAGAATTCACGTGTTTATTTTAACCTTAATTTCCTGGTGAAAATTCACGTGTTTATTTTAGCCTCACTTCCCTGGTAAAATTCACGTGTTTATTTTAGCCTCACTTCCCTGGTGAAAGTTCACGTGTTTTTTTAGCCTGAACTTCCTGGTGAAAGTTCACTTGTTTATTTTAGCCGCCTCACTTTCTTGGTGGAAGTCCACGTATTTATTGTAACCCCATTTCCCCGATAAAAGTTCGCGAGTTCTTGTAGCCTGACTTTCCTGGTAGAAGTTTATTTCGGTCTCACTTTTCTGGTGGAAGTTCACGTGAGCTTTTTTAGCCTCACTTTCCTTATGATAGGTTCGCGTATGTTTTTATTTAGCCTCACTTCCCTTGTTGAAGTTCACGTGTTCCATTAAGCCTTTGGTGGATGGTGGAAGTTCACGTGTTGATATTAGTCAGATTTCAAAGTTTTTACTTTTTTGTTTAAAGTGTAATTTGGACATGGAACTGTATCTTTGTTTTTGATCACGTAATGACAATATATATTTTTCCGATTTATTTACGGAAGGTCTTATCACACTGCTAGGAATTTGTGTACAAAATATAAATCTTTCTGATTCTTTTATTTATAGATGTAAGATGTTGTTTTTTGTTCTTTTATACAGGGTCTTTGTATATCTAATTTTGACAATCAAACACAGACAGAGGAGAAAGTAACATTACAAAATGCGATTGTTGAGGCTATTTACGGATTGACAGTAGCAAACAATACCGATACACAAACTATTCTGAGATTTCTTTGGTCATTTTCTATTAAATGTTTACGTTTATCTGATGCCTTGATGGAAAAAACTTATCTCCATGTGTTGGATTATTGCGAGCCCAATCAAGAGTTGATAAATACATATTGCGCAGTTACATTTATCATTCGGATTACAATTGAAGAGGAAATATCAGTAAAGTTATATAATTTATTCGAAAATACTGTTCGAAGTATTCTCTGGTCATATAAAGAAACGTTTGAAAATGGATTTAATGTTGAAAGGATATATTATAGAAATATTTCTCATGGTAATTCATTTAACAGACCGGAGTATAAAACGATATTCCGTTATACGAATCTAAAAGGGGAAGCATATATAATGGAAAAAGATTTATTTATAGTACAAAATGAAACTTTGATCGAAAAAGTAAAAGGAATAACTAATATATGTAACCTATCAGCAACAGTTGACAAAGATGGAAAGATCGTTAACCTTACTACGGTGTTATTATCTGATGAGGACAATGAGACAACTCTTGACATATCAAAGGAACATCTTAAGGATGCAGAAAACACTAGTAAAAGAGACAAATCAAAGGGGGGCAACTCAAAAACACAACTGAAAGGTCAAATTTCTCTGATTAAAGAGGACTCTATTACAGAAATAATTGTCACATATTCCACAATGGGTTTGTCTATCCTTTCTCTTGTATTTACCCTTTTTCTGATAAAATTCATTAATATTGAGCTAAACACATCTTGTTATATGGCAGTAAACACCATGGCAGTTTTACTTACGGCTCATCTTCTGTTTGTATTTGGTTCTGGGCTGATAGACTACTCCATGCCATGTTATATTGTTGGTTTCCTTTCATTATATACATGGCTATCTTTTTTCTTGTGGATTAATATTTTTGTTTTGTATATAACTTTAAAAATCAAGTCGGTATGGGAATTTCTGGGTCCCAAGAAAAGTGGTTCCAAGATGGTAGAAGATAAATTTGCTAAATCTAATTTCATCGTAGGTTATTGTGTGCCTTTTGTCGTTGTGATACCGTCGGTTATTATCGATTTTTACCAAGTTAAAAACATACAAATAATCAATAAGGAACGTGAATGTTTTCCAAATACTTATCCTTCTAACATTGTAGTTTTCGTAGCTCCTGTTCTTTGTTCTATTCTTTTCAACGTCATCTGTCTGTGTATTTCTGCATTACATATCTATAGACTACGAAATGTCAAGTTACATAGCTCAATTCACACAACAAAATCGTATATCACCATGTTTCTTAAGCTTTGTAGTATATCAGGCGTTTCTTGGGTAGTTGGATTTTTTGCTCAGATGTATCAGGTGAGTTTATTGGATTACATTTTTATAACATTTTCAGGTTTACATGGATTTATTTTTAGTTTATGTTTTATATCTTCTAAACAAGTCAAAGACGCTTTTAGGAAAAAAATTCAGAAAAAACAAGACATAGTGCATGTAGATTATATAGAGGAATCTGAGAGCAATGCTCCAAATAACAGTAGAGATATAATGGGCGTCATAAATGTCAATGAAGAATCACATGAAATGGATTCTAATTCTGTATCAAAACAACTTAGGATTATAACACCAGACCAATTCAACGTTCATTCTTTTAATAAAAACCATACAGGTCAAGACTATGAAAACGTTATAATAGAACAAAATAAAAACAAATCATCAGAATGTCATTTTGAATTGAAACAGAATAAGGAAAATTCTGATAAAGATGATATGAATGACAGAGCAGATTCTAATATTGACAATGACAATAGTTACATTAAAGGTAAGAGCTCGCCTTTAAAAGAAAGCCATAATAAAGACTCTGAAAGCAAGAACAGGTCTTTATGCTTGGATAAGAATGACTTGCATGTAATACATTGCGACGAGGATTTGATCAGCGCAAACGTTACTGATGAAGTGTCAGAAAGCAAGAACAGGTCGTTATGCTTGGATAAGAATGACTTGCATGCAATACATTGCGACAAGGATTTGATCAGCGCAAACGTTACTGATGAAGTGTCAGAAAGCAAGAACGGATTTTTTTGTTTAGATAAGGACGGCTTGCATGTAATACATTGCGACAAGGATTTGATCAGCGCAAATCATACTGATGAAGTGTCAGAAAGCAAGAGCAGGTCGTTATGTTTAGAAAAGGATGACTCACATGTTATACATTATGACAAAGATTTGATCAGCGCAAACGTTACTGATGAAGTGTCAGAAAACAAAAACGGATCTTTTTGTTTAGATAAGGACGGCTTGCATGTAATACATTGCGACAAGGATTTGATCAGCGCAAACGTTACTGGTAAAATCTTAGAAAGCAAGAGCAGGTCGTTATGCTTAGATAAGAATGACTTGCATGAAATACATCATGACAAGGATTTGATCAGCGCAAACGTTAATGATAAAATTTTAGAAAGCAGGAGCAGGTCGTTATGTTTAGAAAACGATGACTCGCATGAAATACATTATGACAAAGAATTGCTCAGCACAACGTGCGTAAACGCAGAAATCGGCAATAATATTTCTATTCAGCAAACGATGTTTCCTAAAACAGAGTTCGATAAAGATACAAAGACAACAAAAGCCTCTCTCCAGTCAGTTTTAAATGAAGAAAAGCCTCTAGTTCTTAGGGGATCAATTGAACATCAGCAATATACAGATATCACCAATTCATTAACAACATGTACAGAAGAATGCTATGACAAACAGAAACACGTGGTTTCCATGCCGGAAATAAATAACGATAAACTTAGTGATATTTTTCATCGCGAACATTTAAACAAAGGATTATCTCAGAACATCAACAAAACTGAAGCTCAGGAACATGATATTTCAACCTCAGTTTTAAACCCAAAAACAGACTATCAGCAACAATGTACGTTCAAATCCGACGGTGATAGTGGCCAAGATGCCCCGATCAAGGTTCTAGAAAATAATATATCACAGAGAGATTTAGCCCGTGATGCAACAAAAACGAAACAGGGCCTGGAACATAAAGTTTATGTCCATGATTTGGGTCAATTTTGAACAATTGTTTAGATTATTCTTTAACACTTGTTTGACATTTATTTAGCCGGACAGCTACAATTTGTATTGGAAATCAGAAATGCATGGCTGTGTAAAAGAAACAATTATGGTTCATTTGGTTTCATACTAGTTACTGGCATTGTTGCTTTTTGAGAAAAAGGTCGATGCAAAGTTAAACAGCAGACAATTGACCAAAAAAAAAAAAAAAAAAAAAAAAAACAAGAGGCCCATGGGCCTTAACGCTCACCTGAAGATATGTCCAATATTGGTCTCAAAGTGCAATAGACAATATATAAAGTACAGAAACTTTAAAAGTTTTCTCAAGTTAAGAACTCCCACAAAACTTGATCAGAAAAATATTCACTTACATTTCATTTATAAGTAGCTTATATAATATGCATGAAGTAACTGTAGTGCAATGAATAATTTCCAAATCATTAATCAATTTCAGTAAACTTATGCAGCTATGTCCTTGACCTTTGAACATATATGACCTCGAACCATATATGATTGTCATGTCAATACCTACAATATTCTAATATACATGCCTATGCATGAAATTAATAGCTTTCAAGATAATTAATAATTTTAGTTTTCCTATGTTGATATGACCTTGACCTTTGAACATATGACCTTGAACCATATATCAAAATGATCGTTATGTCAATACCTACAATATTCTAATATACATGCCCATACAAAAAGTTTATAGTTTTCAAGATAATTAGCAATTAAAGTCTTCTTTTGCAGCTGTGACCTTGACCTTTCAACATATGACTGAACCATATATCAAAATCATCTTTGTCACAATACCTACAAAATTCTAATATACATGCCTATACAAAATTTTTTATAGTTTTCAAGATAATTAGCAATTAAAGTCTTCTTTTGCAGCTGTGACCTTGACCTTTCAACATATGACCTTGAACCATATATCAAAATGATCTTTGTCACAATACCTTCAATTTTCTAATATACATGCCTATACAAAAAGTTTATAGTTTTCAAGATAATTAGCAATTAAAGTCTTCTTTTGCAGCTGTGACCTTGACCTTTCAACATATGACCTTGAACCATATATCAAAATGATTGTCATGTCAATACCTACAATTTTCTAATATACATGCCTATACAAAAAGTTAATTGTTTTCAAGATAATAAGCAATTTAAGTCTTTTTATTTTTGCAGTTGTGACCTTGACCTTTCAACATATGACCTTGAACCATATATCAAAATGATTGTCATGTCAATACCTACAATATTTTAATTACATGCCTATACAAAAAGTTGATAGTTTTCAAGATATAGTGACAAATATATAATTTTTAGCAATTTCCCCACTCAGTACCTTATAATTTCCCCATTTTGAGCCCCATGGCTACCATTTGTGCAAATCTGAAAACAGATGACCTAAGGATGTTAAAATGAAATAACTAAGGTATATCTCTTGTAGATTCAGAGGAGAAGATTTTTAAAGTTAATCACCATTTCCCCCTTATGGGGCGCCAAGGGCTCATTTGTGCAAATCTGAAAGGGCTTCACCAAGACATGATTGTTACCAAGTTTCATCAAATTTGGATTGGTAGTTTTAGAGGAGATGATTAAAATGTTGAAAGTTAACACACGAAGAATGACGCACGACGGATGACGCACGACGCATGACAGACGACGTATAGTGAAACAATTAAATAAAGATAGATTCATTGAACAACTAAGCTTGCAACAAAAAGATTCATTTAACAACTAAGCTTGCAACAAAAGTTCACATTTGGTTGAGAAGACATACGTTTGAACGACATAAAAGGAATTGTGTTGAAGATATGATAAATTATGATAAAATATAATAATAAAAAAGTTATCAAAAAGTCAACTTTAAAAAAATACAAATAAAAGATTTCAACTAAAGTGTTGATTATGTTTACGGTTTTATACATCTAATTTGAATTCTTTTATAAATAATTTGAAAATTTTAAATCATAATGAAAAATTAGTACATGTGGACGCGATGCTTTTGGAAAAAATATATTTTATTATTTAATACCGCAAATTATATTTCGTCTTGATAACTTATATCATAAAATTATATTATTTGAAAATACACATAGATTATTCAGGTATCAAACAATACTAAGAAAATTCAAATCGGTATAATGTATTACTTGAGAGCAAAACCATCCTTCTGTTTACATCACATTGTATTCGATAAAACATATGAACACATCTCATGTTCCATTTGAAATAGCAGCAGGTAAATTAAACTACCTTGTGTAAATCAAAAGAAAATTAAAAAGTCTCTCTTGATTTAGAAATGTAATTTCCTCGGTCATTGTTTGTGGGCTGATTTTAATCTTCTTTGTTAAAATGGAAATTAGTTTTTCAGAAGTTATTGAGAATCAAAGAACTGAATGGCGTTTTTTTTTTTTTTTTTTTAATTTTAAAGACTAGACATATCAGTATACAAATAATTTTAGCCAAAACGTTATATTTTTTGTTAAGGAAAGGAAAACCTAACATATACTAGTATATAGATAACTGAAAATTTTACTTTCTTGTATATTTAACTTCTATTGTTTTTGTAGTGTTTTTTAATCAGTGTGTGTGTGTGTGTGTGTGTGTGTGTGTGTGTGTGTGTGTGATAAGCCTTATGTATTATTACAAGTATTACACAGTCTATATTGTCTTGAGGTATTTTACCAACAACCTGTCTCAATTGGTAGTTTATTGTTACTACATCTATATTTAATTAAAATAACTTTGTTTTGTGAAAAAGTTAGATCATCTTGAAGTATAAAATCAAGTATGTAAATAAGTTGAATGGAGTACCTTTTGACGATTTAATATCTGTAGTCCATTTTTTAAAAATTGGTCACATAATTTTTGTTTTACACAAGAATAAATAATCACTGTCAAAACTTTTTGAAGGTAAAGAAACTAAATATTGATTTCTAAAATATCTTCTTAATAATTTTTCAAAGTTCCAGATTTCACATCCGTAAAAAAATTCTATCAAAAAAGATATAATTGACACTCAACAGATAAATCTAATGATCTAGATTTTTTGATAATTGCATAAAATGCCTTTTTTGCTCTATCATCAAGATATTTTTTGTTGGTAAAAACGAACATATTCTACTTACAATTACCCCCCCCCCCCCCAGTACTTACATTAATTATTTTACATTTTGTAGTATTATTTAATTCTTTTTAGTGTCTTTTTAAACATGCATTAAAAAACAAACTATTTCTGTGATAGATTTGATGTTTTTTATTTTCTTTATATACAAACATGTACATTTGTATTTGTAATACTTTTTAGAATGATTTAATGGGTTTTAGGTCAGAGTCAACAGAGTGGCAGAAATTCTCACCTTTGCAGTGAACTAAAGGTAATGTGTAGGGAAGGTTCTTTAGTGTGCAACACCTATCAGCAGTGTTATTGGATTTTTAGTCTCCTCCAAAGGACCCCATGACTGTCCTTTCTGAATATTGAGTACTTGGTGAAAGTCTTATTGAACCTATTTTTGAGTCAGACCTGCCTGGGGTTCAAACCTGACCTACCACATACAAATCAAGCAGTCTACCAACTGGGCTACCATAATTATTACTAATATGAATATTGTACTTCTGCATACCAAAAATTAACATTAAAAGTTGAGTTTAACTGAGTAATGGTGTTTAGTGCTCCAGTCAAGATTTTCCGCTTATATGGAGGCAGTCAGTTTTGGAATGGTGGAGAAAACCGGAGTACCAGGTAAAAACTGTTGATCTTTGGCAAGCAAACTGACATACTTTCTCACACTAAGATCTGTCCAAGCTGGATACTAACCTAGGTGGTGAGAGGCATGTTTAAGATTGTGAGACCACTTGTGACAGAGGAGCTAAAAAAAGTGAAAAACTGGAGAAGGAGCATAAACCAACAAATAAACAGACAACAACAAAACCAATACAGTGAAATTTTCAATTTTTGTAGTGGTCAAATTTTCGTGGACACCTCAACCCATGATTTTACATGTCAATGACACAGTTTAATATATACTTATAAATAACTTACCTTTTTGACGACATGAGTGTAATAAGTAGGGTACCATAATCCGGTAACACTGAACACATAAGACAAGGTTTTTATAACATGTGGTTCATTTTATTTATCCGACAAGATTCAAACTATTAATGATAAAAATGTCATTTAAAGTTAAAATCCTCGAATCAAATATTAAAATCCTCAGAAAACGGGGTGTTGATGGAAAATTCAGTTTTAATATTTACAGTTTTTAACCATTAAGACATGATTTTGTTCAACTAAAGTTTTTCTTATTGTAATTCATGAAGATGTGATTAAAACCACATACGTTTCCTTTTTATTAACAGTACTAACTAACAATAAAACAACATTCCTTAATACTAAATCGTGAGTCCACGAATTCATCCCCCCCAAGAAATGATATTTTTCCTTAGAACCATGAAAATTGGACACCATAAAAATTGATTATGAGATGTTGACAATGGTATGTCCCAAAGCAGGCATTAATAATGAAAACTAAAGACGGAGCATAAACCAACAAATAAACAGACACAACAGATCAGGCATAAATAATAAAAACTATTTATTTTGTATTCAACCATTAGATGATTTATTGAATAAATATAAAATAACAAAACAGACATATGAACTCTGCTTGAATGAGATGATGATATAATCACAACTTATATATCCACAAATTGTAAATCTTTATTTTCTAAACTCACGTCAATTACCAAATCTTTATTTTCTAAACTTACATCAATTACCAAATCTTTATTTTCTGAACTCACATCAATTAACAAATCTTTATTTTCTCACAGTTCATATATATCCACTCATTGTAATTCTTTATTTTCCTGAGAGTATATTCATTTACTGTTATTTTCCTAGCTCGCATCAATTAAGAGGTCTATTTTACACATGGTTTTTATTTAATCACACTAATTATGCCATTTATTTACTGAAAAAAATAGAACATATTATACTCAAACTGTTAAATAATTTGAATTGAGCCAAAATAATATTGTAAGGAAAAACTTAAAAATTGCAAATGAATTTTTTTAGCTATAAACTGAAAACTAAGAATCAAAATGAGAAAGTTGTGTTAAAATAAATATGTAGGTTTAAGCAGTATGAGGTTATAGAAGATTGAATAAGGATCAATTAATACTACAAGTTAGAAAGCACCGACAAGGGAGATAAATCCAACTTTTGACAGTAAGCATAATTGGTTCGTCAAATCATAAAAATCTAATACCTCAGTCAAAGTTAAATTATCAATAAAAGATATGTTCCTCTGATTACTAGTCATGCAGACTTGCGTTTCCAAACCTATCAACCAAGTTGATTTCAGTATCAAATATGATACTAAATTGCACAGAGGAAACTGCAAACTTCCGAAGCAAACTGACAACTTTTCTCTAAAGGCCATAATAAATTAATACCTAGATTTACAACCCCGCCCGCCCCCTATTTTAGCAACCGACCCGATTTATTTTATTTTCGAATTTTGAACTCATGTCCGGTTTCAATTCCAGCTTTTATATAAGAAATCTGCTCGCTCTATGAGCCATAAGGTAATAAGTAAAAGCTGACTTGTTTCCAATCGAGATGTGCATTGTAACAATGAAAGTAGAGTGTTTAGTGCTCCATGAGCCATAAGATTCTACCTAGAAGTTGACTGGTGTCCAATCAAGTTGCAGACGAATTTTCAAAAATGAAAGTATTGTGTTTCGGCATATTGATTGTAGCATGGTATTTATTATAGCCACTGTAAAATCGGGCTTAAAAACAATCAAAAACTGGTATGGCCAAGTTCCAGACACCATGACAATAACGGAATTATATAACGACTTTGTAGGTGGTAAACTTGAACATTTACAGCAGTCTGTAAAATAAATAAAATCCCCCCCTTTTTAAAAAAAAATTGGATGAAAATCTAGGTACAATTAATTTATTATATCCTAACTCGGATCAGTCAGTGTGGGATTTGAACCTTCACTGTGAAAAGCATTATTATAGTAAACCAGCTTTGAATACCAGTCAATGAGGCTACCTTTTACAGAGAACACCAGTATTACTATACTTACATTGATACATCTATGAGGGAACAAGTCCAGCATCCTGTAATTTTTTAACTAATTCCTCCACACTTTCTACTTTTTGTCCAGCTTGTCTGACAGGTGGATCTTCGACACTAAGTACTTCCTGTCTCGGTGTTAAATCTACACCTAAATCTGAGGCTGTTTTAGTAGCTAGTGGCTTCTTTTTGGCTTTCTAAAATGTAGTTTTCAATGTTTTTATTTAAGAAATGTATATACTAGTATCTTTAAAATGCTATACTACGTCAATGCAAAAAATTAAAATAGTATCTTTTAGAGGCCAAATGCTAGGTACTGTTACAAACAACATAATCTTTGAAGTGTGCTTGTAAATTCCCAATTATAAATGTCAGAAAAAATTACTCTTAAAAACAGATATGGGATTTTGAAGACAAAAAAATTAATATTTGAATTTGTAAAATTTTTGCCTATATTCCAGTATAAAATTCAAGCTTAAAGTAGCGTTAAAAAGTGCATATTTGTATACATATTAATATGTAACAGGTTTATACAAAAGAGGCTTAACATTTTATATATTGTATTTTAAAACAAGAGCACTGCTGAGCTGAGCAATATACGCCCATCAATGTCTATAATGTAAACAAGAATAATGAGGACAGATGTATAACCAGAGCGGCTCAACATGTTATATGTAACAATCTTTAATGTTGATACATTTATACTTTAACAATTTGCATAATTTACCTACCATTATATTTGGTAATGTACAATATCTCTGTACATAATTTACTTACCATTATATTTGGAAATGTACATTATCTCTGTACATAATTTACTTACCATTATATTTGGTAATGTACAATATCTCTGTAAATAATTTACTTACCATTATATTTGGTAATGTACAATATCTCTGTACATAATTTACTTACCATTATATTTGGTAATGTACAATATCTCTGTACATAATTTACCTACCATTATATTTGGTAATGTACAATATCTCTGTACATAATTTACTTACCATTATATTTGGTAATGTACAATATCTCTGTACATAATTTACTTACCATTATATTTGGTAATGTACAATATCTCTGTACATAATTTACCTACCATTATATTTGGTAATGTACAATATCTCTGTACATAATTTACTTACCATTATATTTGGTAATGTACAATATCTCTGTACATAATTTACCTACCATTATATTTGGTAATGTACAATATCTCTGTACATAATTTACCTACCATTATATTTGGTAATGTAGCATATCTTGGTTCATTTAATCGTAAATCCGTGGTCAGGACAGCTGGTATATTCACTTTGATTGTCTCTAATCCCCCATCTATTTCACGAACAACTGTTAAGTTTCCATTGTTCTTCTCTATTTTTGATGCAAATGTTGCCTAAATTTGAGACCAAATTGAGACCAAATAGATGCATGTGTATGCTTTTAACATATAATGTGTTTGTGCTGCTGATGTCAATGTAAAACAGAACACAAAACTAATGTAAAATGTCAGAGAATACAGCCATTTTTATATCATAATTTAATAAAACAAACATTAATATCAGTAGGCGGTGATCTAGCTCTCACCACCTAAGTTCTCATCCCACTCGGACAGATCCTAGTGTGAGAAACTTTCGTCAGTTCCCTTGCTGTAGGCTGGCTGTTTTCTTGTTTCCTCCACAGTTACAGAACTAACCACATTGCTACAGATAAAAGAATCTTGACAAAGGTGTCAAACACAAGAACCTCACTCCACTCATACAAGATATGAAATATTGGCACCAAAAAATTTCAATCTATGCTTTTGATATTACTATTTGATATAAACAAGAGGCACATAGGCCTTAACGCTCACCTGAGGATATGTCCAAAATTATTGCAAAATGCAATAGACAATATATATTAATTTCAGAAACTTTCAAAATCCTTTAAGTTTAGAACTGCCACAATATTTAATCTGAAATATCTAGTTAGTTACAGTGCATTTATAAGTAGCTAATATGCATGTAGTAACTATAGTACAACAAATCCAAATCATTAACAATTTCAGTCTTGCAGCTATGACCTTGACCTTTGCACCTACAACCTTGAATCATATATCAAAATGATCATTATATCAATACGCACAATATTGTAATATACATGCCTATACAAAAAGTTAATAGTTTTCAAGATAATTAATAATTTCAGTTTTGTTATGCAGCTATGACCTTGACCTTTAAAATATGACCTTGAACCATATATCAAAATGATCATCATGTCAATACCTACAATATTCTAATATACATGCAATACAAAAAATTTAATAGTTTTCAAGATATACTGACAAATATAATTTAATCTTTTAGCAATTTCCCCATTTGTTACCATTTGTGCAAATCTGAAACTAGATGTCCTAAGAATGTTATACATGAAACAAGAGCACCGCCGAGTGTAGCATTATACGCCTGTGTTATATTGATCGAGTAGTACTATTTACTAGTGTGGCGACACCTTTAGGGGTTTCGCGGGAAAGAATGGAACAATCTAGAGGATTTCTATCAGTAGAGCTCATCCACAGAACTTGCCACTCAAAAGTTTGACACAGACCTAACGGATAAGTGCCAAACCTACCAATAATTTGGTAAAGATTTGGTTACTTTAATATGGGTACGAATTCAAAACGGTACGTTAAATTGTTTTTGGATGATAGCGCCGACTTTAAACAGTTATTGTGGATTTTATGTAAAAGATAGAAAAAATATAAAAATACCGTCTTTTCCGTCAGATCTTAAACATTTTTGGTCAATGGACGACTTTTTCGTACAATGAACTGTTATTGAACAGGAGTGCGTTAAACGTAATTGTTTTTTGGAAAAATTCATTTTTTGCATGTTTCACCCCAAAATTAAGTATGATACCGATTTTTCCCAAAAATTTCACCAAGTTAGATAGCTAGATCGCATTAGACTCCATAACCTCAGAAATTTTTAGCAAAATTTATCGAGGAGTTTTCAAGGTCCCCAAGATGCAAATATATGCTGCTAAAAAGGAGAAAGTTGTCGCCTTTATCATTTCACATCCAGAGGATGTTCCGAATGAATTCGTCACTAATCCTCTAGATTGTTCCATTCTTTACTGAGAAGTATAAGTACAACTAGGATATATGTATGTAAAAATATATTGCTAAATGGATAGTGGTAGACTGCTATATAATTCATATTCATTTCCAGGAAGGAAGAAGTTTAAAATATAATGTTAGATCATGGCAGTGTTTTCATATGTTAAGCATTGCATGCAGGAAGATTTTAGGAAACAAATACATTTTTTGTCTGAAATGTTTTGAGAACCTTTTTTTTAACCAACCTGAAATAATTTATATCTATAAAGCTTAATTATAATTTGAACTGTTGTCGTGATCTGTGCAGTATGATAAAAAGGTGTTTTTGACTGTATTTGGATATGTTTTTTTGGTTAATAAGATTTTGGAAATAGGATAGTAGGTTTATGAATACAGGGTAGATGCTTAACAAAGATAAAAACTGGCATGGCTTTACATTTTCACAATATCCTGTATATATAGTATTATCATATATATTATAGATATTAACTTTTAGTTTATATGGCAATCCATATAATCTTGTGGTCCGAATAATAGACTTCTCTGGTTCCACTTTTAACATCTTTTTCATCCAAATTATGGAATACCTTCGACATTTTATTACTTACAAAGTACCTTGGACAAACTGACAATCCAAAAAACCTCGAAATTTATTATTGAAAGTAAGAAATTGCGCGACCGAAAACTCCGTTTTTGGGCCATAACTCGTAACCCAAAAAGTTGTAATTCAAATTTGCCTGAGATATTAATATGATTAAGGTGTAACTGTATAACAAATTTCATTTAAATCCATGTTTTTATTGTCTACTGAATGGAATACAAACCACATGGTCATACATACAAAAATTTCTAAGTTAAAAAAGGGGCATAACTCCTCCAAAAATAATCTGAAAAAGGTTGTAATTCGAACTTGCACCAGATAATAACATCGTAAATGTGTATACCAAATTTCATTTGAATCCATAAATAGTTGTAGGCTCTGATGATCGGAAACCACATGTTCATACATACAAAAATTTCTAAGTTAAAAAAGGGGCATAACTCCTTCAAAAATAATCCGAAAAAGTTGTAATTCGAACTTGCACAAGGTATTACCATGGTAAAGCTGTATAACAAATTTCATTTGAATCCATAAATGTTTGTGGTCTCTATTGAACGGAATACAAATTGTTAACAGACGCCCGCCCGGACGGACAGCACCGTAACATAATACGTCCCGTCATATGACGGGCGTATAAAAAATAAGGTAAATCTCTTGTATATTCAGAGAATAAGATTTTTTTTAAAGTTTTCTGCTATTTCCCCCCTTATGGGGCCCCAAGGGGACACAATTCCTTCATTGATCAAATCTGAAAGGCCTTCACGCAGGCATGATAGTAACCAAGTTTCATTAAATTTGACCCAGTGGTTTTGGAGGAGAAGATTAAAATGTTAAAACTTTATGCCTGACACGATAAACGTCGCACGACGAACAACAGACAAAGATGGATAGCAATAGCTCATCTGAGCTTTCATCTCAGGTGAGCTAAAAACATCAAGGTCATAGGACAGAAAATTGTTGTCATATAAAAGTATAAAATTCTTCTGATAGATCATAATACAAACCTGTGGCCAGTCTAACAGTGCTGCGGTCATTTGTCCAGTCTGATTACTATCATCATCTATAGCCTAAAAATATATAAATCAAAACACTTGTAAAATTTAAATCAATAACATCAAAAAGTCATAAAAATAATCAGAAATTAAGTTGGTTACTTCAACCATTTATTACTGCTCATGAAGAAATTTGTTTGTTCACATTTTCTGGTATAAATTTTCAAGAGTAATGAGCTTACTTTCATAAATATTTGATTTTAATAGAATTCACCTACATTTGCACTCATGTCATGTGGTTATACTAATTTAGTAAAGTATGTGAACAATTTGTACAAAAGTTTCATGAAACAAAAACTTCCTGATTTTACAATAAGTAAAAATTCAAATGAGTTCATTTATAAATTCAAGAATGCTTACCACTGACCATGAAAATTTTTCCATAAACAAAATGTATTGCCTTTTATCAAAATCATCATCCATACTCTTATTACAGTGCACTGTAATTTTATTATTTTATACTGAAGAAAAATTCAGGGGAGATTACCATCCCTATTAACTAATAAATAGTTGAAAAAATATTTTCACTGGCCAAAATATTTATAAATTCACTCAACTGTTAAATTTCAAAAAATGACTCAACTCAGATTAAAGTTGCAAAATTTATTTTTTATGCAATGTCACAGAGATATCATATTACAAAATGTCTAATGTCTGTTCCTCCATGGAAAGATTAATTAATTTACATCCATATTGTTTAATATGTACTTAACTTTGTACTTGATGGAAGTTTTTGTAAACTTGACACAATAAAGTTTTGTTGTATTGTAACCTTATAAACTTACCTGTTTACCTACTAAAACTATGTCAGCTTACCTGTTTACCTACTAAGACTATGTCAGCTTACTGTTTACCTAAGACTATGTCAGCTTACCTGTTTACCTACTAAGATTATGTCAGCTTACCTGTTTACCTACTAAGACTATGTCAGCTTACCTGTTTACCTACTAAGACTATGTCAGCTTACCTGTTTACCTACTAAGACTATGTCAGCTTACCTGTTTACCTACTAAGACTATGTCAGCTTACCTGTCTACCTACTAAGACTATGTCAGCTTACCTGTTTACCTACTAAGACTATGTCAGCTTTCTCATCTTGAGCTACCTTTGATAATATTTTAGACACATGTAATGGCTGTAAACCCTCGTAATCTTTGCCTTCAACTTTAACATGAATTGCTCTATCGGCTCCCATTGCCAATGCTGTTCTCAAGGTTTCCTGAAAACAAAAACAAAACAAATATTATTCAAAACTGCATACAATTTACAATCTTTGACAGCATACAAAAACTTTGATAATTTGTTGAAGGTACTTAGATTTTTAAAAAAATAAAATACATGTTCAATCATGAACTTGATTGTTTTATTTTTAATGCCCTTTGTCATGGCAAAGGGGACAGGGATCAAGTGATATCTTTAGTCAAAATCAATGCACCTCTCACAATTCTGTGTGATGAAGTGTTCAATTTGTTTGTTAGGTTTGGTGGCTATTTTTTATTTTCATTTTTGGACTACAGATTCTCCACCATGTCAGAACTGACAAACTTGATATAAGTGTAAGAACCTTGTAATGGAACGTTGTGTCAGTGGTACAAAAATACCCCTCATTGTCGATTGTCATAACCATGATTATTAAAATCTGCAATTTCACCTAAAGTTGTGGAATCCTGGTAATTATATAACACTGACCTACTTACTTGTAACCAGAAAACTATAAACAAAGACAATTCTGCTAGACAATGCTGTATAATGAACTAGGTAAAAAAGTCATCAAATTTGAATTGTGTTTGGGAACAGAAAAACTGGCTGTAATTCTTAATTAAAAAATGCTTGGATGTTGTCTATATTAATGTACATGTACCTGGCACTGTGTTGGACCACATGACAATGCTATAACTTCACTGGCAATTTTCTTTTCTTTCATTCTGACAGCTTCTTCAATAGCTATCTCATCAAATGGATTCATACTGTGTTTTACTCCATCTGTTACTACTCCACTTTTATCAGGTTTGACACGAATCTGTAAAAAGATGGAAAGGTACACTGTTTATACTAGTGGTAAGTTACATCTTTACTAGTACAGTAACAGAATTTAAAGTCCAACTCAGGTTTCTTTCACATATATTGAGGTGGTCAATTCAGAGATGGTGGAAGAAACTGTAGTGCTCTGTGAAAATGATCAACCATCTGCATGCTGACAAACTAGAATCTGCTTCGAGTAGGATTTGAAACTAAGGAAGTAAGAAGTGCCGTTATATGCAACCTGACACTGTAGACTGCACAGCTCTCCAAGGGATTGCATACCTTTTTGAGCTGTTGGTTCAAATACCTTTATCAAATCAAACTACATGTATCTGTCTGAAATAACTTAGCTGTTTCAATGCTGATATTTACATTTTGTCAGCAGTTTGTTACGTTTACTTGCTTTGGTTACATTTTTCTGAAGTAAATTACTCAGCACCATCTAATACCAGAGATGGTTAGGTTGTGTGTTGTTTTCCAAAGGGTAATCTTGACATCATTATTAAATGTCTTGAAATGTTAAAAACTAAGTTGTTTTTTTTTTTTCAGCCACAAAAAAAATCTACTGGTTTTTTCTTGATTACATTATTTACCGGTAAATAATTTAGCAAACACAGGGCCAGTTCACTTTATAATCATAAAGCTTGTATCTAGTCAATTTTATTTCCTAAAAGATCTCTTCTCTAATTAGGTTCTACTATTATCTGTACTGACTTACCATATAAATACAATCATTATTATTATTATTATTATTACTAGTAGTAATTGTAGAAGTAAATGAAGGACACCAACATCAGTAAGGTACAAGTTCTCTCATATAATTATTATTGTCATTATTATTATTATATTACTGACTTAACGTGAAAAACCCAGATGACCTGAACCTTGAATCAGCAAATTCTTTAAGAAATAAAAAAATACAGGTAATCTATTAATCTTCAGAGACATAAACACAATATGAATGTTCAAACTGAGCTACAACTTGATCAATGTTTATTACTCATCTGACACCTGACAAGTTATTTTGACACCAAGACATTTTGGTACTGAGTCAATTCGGCACTGGCAATAGGTAATTTGAAAAATTAGCTAAGACAACAGAAGATCTTAATTAAGAACTAAAAACAATAATAATAATAATCATAATAAGGTCTTTTCAGACCCATATCACTTGCTTTCTGTCGCCTTTGGTACCCGACTTCAAAGGAGGTTATATGATGATTATACACCGTCTAGTGATCTGTGACATATGTAACTGTAAAATTAAATGTTGTAATTAAACTTACTAAAAAAAAATTTAATTTAAATCTTAAATCTGTACACAAACATGGAAACCTAAAATAATTTTATGAAACAAATCATTAATTTATTTCTGGTGCCAAATTTAATTATAGTCGGTGCCGAATTGACTTTAAATTGGTGCTGAATTGACTTGGTGCCAAAATGACTTGATACCTACCTTTTCTCTGACACTACCAAGAATTTTAAAATCTAATTTTATTTTTTTTTAAATACAACTGCATCATGCCGCACAAGTACAAATATTATATATATGACTAAATTGCTGGTCAAATGCTAATTCAATAATACATACTTGATATGCTAATTCGACACAAGATATAAATGCACCATTGCTCTGTGGTGCTAATTTGGATTAAGGCAGATAACACCATAGTACCCAGAAGTAGTTGGGATATCATTTATAGTTTCAATAGTTACTTCTTTAACCGACTATGTTGTTGTGGAAGTTCACGTTTTTTTAAAATGATTCTTGGTCCAAGTTAAGTTTCTAGAGCACTAATAAGTTTTATTGGTCCTGGTTCAAGCCCTAGTCAGAAGCTGGATATTTCACAATCATTTTACAGACCAATGACTAAATGAGATTAGGTCCTTCAATTACACGACTTTTAAGCTGATATTTTGTACTTTGACTAGATAGGTTGCGTGCATCATTCCTCCTTCCCAAGTGCAACAATGTTATAAATAACTGAAATTCGTTTTTTTTCACATAAAAATCATAATCTCGACGCTCCCCCCCCCCCCCCCCCCTTTATCACCAAAACTAAGAGCAAACTCTTGTATATCAAATTTGGTTGATTCTTCATTTTGATTAGTCGATTTACTCCAGTCATTTGAGGCAGGTTGACTTACTTTAACAGCATAATCAATCACTCGCTTGCACCCGACTAACACCCTTAGACCGGACATTTTTGTATTGAATTTGTTGCAGTTGCCAGTCAGTCACCTTTGCGACTTAAAGGGAGCATTCACATTTTTAAGATGGTTTGTAGCGAATTGTCTTTAAATACTTCTGTGTCATGAAAATAAAAAAACTAATTGGTACATATTGATACTCTTATTTTATTTAAGCATATAATCAATAATTGTATTGCTTGTAAATTTTCAATATATTTTTTTAAAATTTAAAACATAACATTAAATAATTGTTCCCTTTTACACTTATTTTATCTCTGTTGTTAGAAGAGTTCCAATCAGCTGAAATCTCTAATCATGTAACCTTCCAGAAAATTAACCAAAGGGGTCTCAAGATTTTAATCATTTTTATGGTTGGCGTTTTTTCAAAATAATTAGCACGTTGCATAATAATAGTAACCAAAGATTTTTTTTTGCATGTATCCAATTAGAATTTACGTAACTGGTGGTTCTGTCTTGATTTCCCAACCTCAATGTGCAGTGTTAAAGTTTAACGCGATTCTGATACGCAATAATTGATTTTATGTCCATAAAATAATTAAAGATTAAATTTCTCTATTAAGAATTTTGGACAGATTTAAATCATTATGTGTGTCATTTCTTTAGATTTCAGAATACACATCAGGTGTGTTGTTGCAGGATGAAAGATGTCACTATTTTCAAAAATAGCTTTTTATCCTACTTTGGTTTACAACATAGTAATGACCCAGGTAACTAGTCGACAGTGGTTCAACAGAATTGATGAGACTGTAATACTTGGTGCTTTACCCCTTAAACAGGTCACAAAATGGGTGAGTTAATAATAACTTAAATCACATAGTCTTATCTTTGTGTGAGAGCATGTCACCGTTACTTAAAGGTACAGTAATATTAAATTTGTCACTAGATTCATTGTAGCTGTAACAGGTAGAAGGAAACACCTGAAAAAAAAAAAAAAAACATCCTGACCGAGTGCCTCAGCTGAGGATTGAACCTGGCTCTTATGGGTGATAAGTGAGCACTCTACCACAAGGCTTAAATATCTGGACCAGAAAGTCGGTAGTAAATCACTCTATTATACCTACTATATACAACACTTCAACACCACAACTAGCTCAGTCCCACTACACATCCAAGATCCGAGCCCCTCAATTTAATTTTTGGATTTCTCTACCATCCATTATCTGATTCATTTAAAGCTGTATTAAGTTTTTCAATTTTCTGAATTTTATATTTTTTTTATTTTCTAAAAATATATTTTTTTAAAAATAGATAACTTCTAATAACGATCCGTGAGATTAATTTTCCAAAATTTCATTCCTTTAAGCTGTAAATAAACGGAATCCTCTAACGAGTCGATCAGTATTTAACAATGATTATTATTTGCTTTGAGCATGCGCACGCATGTACAGGATATCCAGTGAATTGTAGGTGAAACCTCACAAAATGTATTAATTGTCCATCATTAATATACAATGTATTTGCAATGGTGTTATGTATCACTTACAAAGTCACAAATGACAAAGTTAATGAAATTCTGTGTTTAATTTATCGTATTTCATCGTTTTGTAAGTTGTGTTTACATATCCCAGTTTTTTATGGCGTATTAATGTTCTAAAATTAGATCCCACAGGCTTCATTTCCCTGAGAAATTACTGTTATTTCTGTATTTATTCAAGCAGTTATCGTTTGAAGATTGAATATTAATTTTACACTTATACATGATATACAACTATCTATCTATTATTATTTTTATTATTATTATTATTATTATTATTGAAATAAATTTGACAGCTGATTGAGGAAGAAAATGTTAGAGGAGTTGTCTCCCTTACAGAAGATTTTGAGACAAAGTCATTGGTGAATTCAGAAGAGGTAAGTCGTGTATACTATTGTTCTTAACAGTAGATACAACAAAGTCGGTGGGTGGATGATTGGGAGTAAACACTTTCCTTGTGAATGAATACACAATTAAAAATAAACAGTTAAACTGTATTAAAGACGAACTTTACCACACAATTTTGAAGTACTAGAATGTGTTTTCAAGCTTCTGTCACCAACCTTTTACACACCAAAACTTGACTGAAAAAACGGTGGAAATAAATCAAGTTTTAAATGTATTGCATTCTGGGATATTGTCACAGACTTCAAGTTTTGGCAAGTTAATCCAGATACTATAAAACCATATAAATTTGGACCAATCAATTTTTATGCACACTATTTTTGTATATTTAATATGGTCACTTGACCAAAACTTATTGAGCACAGTAGTTAAAACCCTATTTTACATGAATAAATATGTTGTTAGCTACATATCTACTATATATACGTCCAATTTGAACAAAAATAAACCATTTCAAGGTAGATTAAAACATATTGGCATTTAAGAATGTTTTTCTTTAACAATTTTTTTTTTTTGTATTTCAACCAAAATATCCCACATGTAAGAAACATATTTCACCAAAAAAAAACCCTGCATATAAAGATGACCTGTCTCCCTTACAGAAGATTTAAGACTCACATATAAAGACTACCTTTCCATTAAGTATTTAAGGTCCCTGTGATTCATTATTACCAAAATACTCACTATATAAAGACAATCTGTGTATAAAGATCAATTCTCTCGGGTCCTGTTGGTGGTAACTATATACAGGTTTCTCGGGTCCTGTTGGTGGTATCTATATACAGGTTTCTCGGGTCCTGTTGGTGGTATCTATATACAGGCTTCTCGGGTCCTGTTGGTGGTATCTATATACAGGTTTCTGCGGTCCTGTTGGTGGTATCTATATACAGGTTTCTCGGGTCCTGTTGGAGGTATCTATATACAGGCTTCTCGGGTCCTGTTGGTGGTATCTATATACAGGTTTCTGCG
Organism: Tegillarca granosa; assembly: GCA_029721355.1. Lineage (NCBI taxonomy): Eukaryota > Metazoa > Mollusca > Bivalvia > Arcoida > Arcidae > Tegillarca > Tegillarca granosa. The sequence continues at coordinate 24,645,945 of CM056611.1, read as the reverse complement.
GTCCTGTTGGTGGTATCTATATACAGGTTTCTCGGGTCCGGTTGGTGGTATCTATATACAGATTTCTCAGGTCTTGTTGGTGGTATCTATATACAGGTTTCTCGAGTCCGATTGGTGGTATCTATATACAGGTTTCTTGGGTACGGTTGGTGGTATCTATATACAGGTTTTTGCGGTCCTGTTGGTGGTATCTATATACAGGTTTCTGCTGTCCTGTTAGTGGTATCTATATACAGGTTTTTCTGGTCCTGTTGGTGGTATCTATATACAGGTTTCTCGGGTCCTGTTGGTGGTATCTATATACAGGTTTCTCAGGTCCTGTTGGTGGTATCTATATACAGGTTTCTCGGGTCCGGTTGGTGGTATCTATATACAGGTTTCTCAGGTCTTGTTGGTGGTATCTATATACAGGTTTCTCAGGTCTTGTTGGTGGTATCTATATACAGGTTTCTCGGGTCCTGTTGGTGGTATCTATATACAGGTTTCTTGGGTCCTGTTGGTGGTATCTATATACAGGTTTCTGCGGTCCTGTTGGTGGTATCTATACAGGTTTCTGCGGTCCTGTTGGTGGTATCTATATACAGGTTTCTCGGGTCCTGTTGGTGGTATCTATATACAGGTTTCTTGGGTCCTGTTGGTGGTATCTATATACAGGTTTCTGCGGTCCTGTTGGTGGTATCTATATACAGGTTTCTCGGGTCCTGTTGGTGGTATCTATATACAGGTTTCTAGGGTCCGGTTGGTGGTATCTATATACAGGTTTCTCAGGTCCTGTTGGTGGTATCTATATACAGGTTTCTTGGGTCCGGTTGGTGGTATCTATATACAGGTTTCTCGGGTCCTGTTTGTGGTATCTATATACAGGTTTCTCGGGTCCTGTTGGTGATATCTGAAGTATAACTACTTTATAATAATAACAACGTGATTAAAGGGTACCTGTAACCAAAAATTTTTTTATAACAGTTGATTTAAATATTATTTGAAAATAACAATATTGAAAACTCCATCAAAATTGGTGAAAAAATAAAAAAGTTATAGCCGTTTGAAATCCGCATTTTTTAACTTTCTCTTTATCACAAAGTGAAACGCCTCGTTTTGAGTTATAAATGTGTGACGTCATTGCAGTATTAAAAGTAGCATCTAACATAATAGACAGTAGTAACAATGATGATATATCGACGTATGTAGAAGAAATTTAAGACTCTGACATGTACCTAATTATGTCAAATAGTTCTTTATTATTTGGGGAAGCAGTAGACAATCTTATAAGTGATGAATTTGGAGTATAGCCGTATTTATTCGAACCAGAAACGGACAAATCTGATGAACATATTTATTTGAGTCCCGACTTACTTGAGAATTGTGACTGCAGTTGGTTGCATAGCTGTTGAAAAATACGTGGCAAGTGTTAACTTGTCAATAACACGAAAATGGATTATACCTTGGACTTTGAAAAAAAGTATTAAGTCGGACTGGACAGACTCGAGAATTACGATAAGTTGCACAGCCGTATAACAAAAAATACGCGATTTTTTTTTAACTTTTCAAATACACGAAAAATTAATTTTATCGTCGACAATTTAAAATGAATTAAATATCCAGTCGGACTGGACAGACTACCGGTTGAATATTATGGAACTTACTGTGGTGTCATTAGCTGATTTTGAATTTCTATTAAAATAATGCATTCAAGTTATCATGTCAGCGGCTGATATTGAATGCATTATTTTAATAGAAATTCAAAATCAGCACATGGCAGTGACACCGGCTAAAAATGTTTTTCAAATACACGAAAAATTAATTTTATCGTCGACAACTTAAAATGAATTAAATATCCAGTCGGACTGGACAGACTACCGGTTGAATATTATGGAACTTACTGTGGTGTCATTAGCTGATTTTGAATTTCTATTAAAATAATGCATTCAAGTTGTCATGTCAGCGGCTGATATTGAATGCATTATTTTAATAGAAATTCAAAATCAGCACATGGCAGTGACACCGGCTAAAAATATTTTTCAAATACACGAAAAATTAATTTTATCGTCGACAACTTAAAATGAATTAAATATCCAGTCGGACTGGACAGACTACCGGTTGAATATTATGGAACTTACTGTGGTGTCATTAGCTGATTTTGAATTTCTATTAAAATAATGCATTCAAGTTGTCATGTCAGCGGCTGATATTGAATGCATTATTTTAATAGAAATTCAAAATCAGCACATGGCAGTGACACCGGCTAAAAATCAATACATCAACTGAATTCAATCGCCTTTGTTCTTTTGTGCAATGTTTATTGACAGTTAAAATTAAACGACCGTGATGTAAAAAATTTTAAGTAGTCTGGCGACATTACATTTCCTCGATGATTGGAAGATGTTCACACAATTAAAAGTTTGTAACATAATTCTTTTCAACTGTCTGATGACTAATTAATGCTGGCGTAATTAAAAAAATAAAATAAAATAAAAATAAATAATTAAAAAAAAAAAAATAATAATAATAAAAAACAAAACAAAAACAAGATATTCCATCTCAGATTATTTTACGCGAAATATATAATTGTTTAAACTGAAATGACACAGATTTTGGAATGAGATTACATTTAAAAAAAAAAAGATAATAATAATAATAATAATAATAATATATGAATTGTGAATTTATGAATTTTTTAAATAGGCTGTTCTGGTCGTCAATTTTTAATTTTTAATTTTGCCTAAAATTTATATCTTTTAATTATTATTATTATTATTAATATTGACATGAAAACTAAGGAAAAATTTCTTTTTAAAATTTAAAAATGAAATATCCATTTTTCCGGAGTGAAATCTTTATCTGACTGTATACGACAAATAATGTTTACCAAATTATTTAACTTTACTCTAACTGTAAATACTAGTATATTATTGTATATTACAGGTCGTAAGATAACTTTATCAACCTGCAAATCAAGTTTGCAAATAATCAGTTACATCCTGTTAATTACAGGTGTGGGTCTAATCTAAGGAATGTGTCTAATAAACAAAAGGATTAATAATAATCTTAATTATCGGTACATGTCAAACAGATGTTAATTCCATTTCATTAATTAGTTTTCCTGTAAAATAATCATAGAAAGTTAGATTACGAGTTCGGATTTGACTAATTTAACTGTAGTTGGTAAATAATATTCTGTTGAGGTATGTTACTGGTATGACGTCACAACACGGGAGCCTCGATATCGACCTTTTTGATTTGGATTTCTAGAGATGTATTAGAAAATCACCGATATCTACCTTATTATGGAATGGAATTTTATGGAATTTTCGCTACGGCCATATTTAAGTACGACGAATAAAATATGTCAAAACTGAAAATCGTTACAGGTACCCTTTAAACACAAGTATCGTGTATATCTACTTTAATGGCTGAACCTCGTGTTCTCTCATGACGTCATATATTGATGACATAATTATTACATCACATGATACATACAGGTACAATAGAGTTACGTGACCCTTGACCGTAATACACTACATTCCCCCCTTTCTTAAGATATATAAACCTTCTACCAATATAAATGTCCTATACACGATTTTCAATTTTAACAGGCAAACAGAATGAAATAGGAAACTATTAACTGCAAAAATTTGCATAAACTTAAAGTCAAATTGTTAATGTTCAACACTTTCATTGAAATTGAACCAAAACTTAAAGTCAAATTGTTAATGTTCAACACTTTCATTGACATTGAACCTAAACACAAAGGAAAAGAAAAACAACTGTCTTTTAAAACCTTAAAGAAAAAAAACTTCAAAATGTCCTATCTCATGAAAAAGTCATTAAAACGGCTAGGAAGTTTTCTCTCTCTATCTGGTCTTTTCACTGGTGATTCTGGTATTTTCGGTTGTTCGTCGTGCTTTAACCCGTTCTGTATTTCGTCGTTAACATCTATAGTATCACTTTGTTCCGCATGTTTATTGTTTTCGGGATCTATTAATATTTCGGTCGCGGATAAATTGTCACCAAGTTCATTCGGAAATCGTTCGTTATATTTCTTAACATTAGTGTTGTTACGCTTATACATAACACCTTCAGGTGACTTTACAACACAACTGTTGCCTACTTTTTCAACCAATTTAAACGGATCTTTATGAAATGGTGTATCCATCTTATCTCGTCGCTGTTGTTTAATAAGCACTTGATCTCCAACTTGTAAATCACTCTCTTTCGCATTACGTTTACTGTCTATATACACTTTGTTTTTGTGTTTCATTAGCGCGTCACGGTCGCGTACTTCTTCGTCTAAACCTTGATCTTCAAACTGTGGTAATAGTGTTCTAATAGTCCGATTAAACATTAACTTAGCCGGACATTTGCCTGTAACATTATGAGGCGTTGTGCGATACGCAAAGAGATATGCCCTCAGTTCTCGTTTCCAATCCTTCGATTCCGCCTGAGCAATCCGTATTGGTTTCATTAGTGAGCGGTTTTGTCTCTCTACTTCCCCATTAGCAGCTGGATGTAGAGGTGTTGTACATCTATGAAATGTTCCAATATTGTCTAGATAATCATTGAACACTTTTGACCTAAACTGAGGACCATTATCTGAAGTAATTGAAATCGGTAACCCATGTCTCGAAAACATTGTTTCTAATACATCAATCATTTTTTCACTTGAAATATCTTTTGTAATTTCAATTTCATAATAACGACTATAATAATCAATAGCAACAAACACATAGTGGCCAGATGCCAAAGGACCAAGTAAATCTATACTAAGGTGCTGCCATGGACCCAAAGGTAATGGGGTTGGTTTTAATGGTTCAGGCTGGGGCATTGAACTGACTAATTGACAACCAAGACAAGAACTAACATACTTTTCCACATCTTTGTCCAATCCCGGCCACCATACCTTAGTCCGAAGTCGCCGCTTAGTACCTACTATCCCCAAGTGACCCTTGTGAGCCAATTCTACACATTTACTTCTCAATTGTTGTGGGATAACTAGTCTTGTCCCCCTTAACAAGCAAGACCCTGTCCAACATAACTGGTCTCTTATAGGAAAATAACTAACGCATGACTTTCCCCATCGTGCACTAGACAATAAAGATTTGACCTCCTGAATCTCAGGATCTGACTCTGAGCAACTTTCAACCTCTGACAATTTAATTGCTTTGGGAGTTGCCTCCCTTGAAACAAACCCTATATACTCGTCAGTTTGCTTTATAAACCGTTTAACACTATCATCAGTTTCACTATCTGATTTGATTAACCGTGACAACGGGTCGGCTATATTAGACTTGCCTGGTGAATACATGATCTTATACTTATATGGCATCAACTTAAGCAACCATCTTTCAATGCGAGCATTTGGTCTAGATTTAGGCCCATAAAGAAATTCCAAAGGTTTATGATCTGTAATTAACTCAAATTCCACTCCATAGAGATAAATATGAAATCTCTCGCATGCCCATACAACCGCTAAAGCCTCTTTTTCTGTAGTTGAATATTTTTTCTCACAATCAGTCAACAACCTACTTGCATAACTTATGACCTTGGTTTTACCTTGATACTCCTGCAGTAAAACTGCACCGAGGCCTACATTACTTGCATCAGTGACTAACTGAGTGCGAGTAGCATCTGACCTGAAATAACCTAAAGTATCTGCCTTACTCAAACAATCCTTTAACTTATCAAAAGACTCTTGCTGTTCAGAACCCCATTCAAATACAACATCTTTCTTAGTGAACCTCCTTAGAGGCTCTGATATAGTAGCTAAATCAGGAATATACCTGGCACTGAAATTGACCAAACCTAAGAAACTTCGAATATCAGCCGCTTTACTCGGCCGTTCTGCATTAACAATTGCTTTAACTCTATCAGTCGTAGGACCAATGCCTCTTTTCGACAAAACATGACCCATGAATGTGATTTTATCCATACCAAACTCACATTTACTCTTATTAAGTGTCAGATTCCTTTCTTTTAACCTATCCATGACCTTTGCTAATCTAGCATCATGTTCCTCTTTATTCCTACCATGGACCACAATATCATCTGCAATATTTTGAACGCCTTCAAAATCATGAAATACCTGTGAAATGACCTGCTGATACTTTTCTGGGGCTGAACAAATTCCAAACATTAACCTTTTATATCGGAACAAACCCTTATGCGTCACAAAGGTGGTTATCTCCCTTGAAGCCTCATCTAGTTCAATTTGATGAAAACCATATTTCAGATCAAGTTTGCTAAAACCTCACTCTCATTCATGTTATATAAAATTTCGTCAACCATTGGTATGGGGTGTCTCTCCCGTTTGATAGCATTGTTGGCCTGTCTCATGTCAACACACAGTCTGATGTCACCATTAGGTTTGGGTACACAAATTACAGGGCTTACCCATGGTGTTGGGTCATTTACTTTCTCAATAATATCCAAACTTTCTAGTTCTGCTAGCTTATCACTAACTTTCTGTCTAAGACTGAAAGGAACTCTATACATCCTTTGAGCGACAGGTGTAACTGTCTTATCTATGTAACTTGAGTTGATAATTATTCAATTTCCCAAAACCCTTAAAACAATCTTCATTGACAGAGAATATACCCAGTTTAAGTACCCCCAGTTTAGTGGCAGTATCTTTCCCCAACAAAGCTGGTCCCCTACCCTGCATGACATAAAAATCTGATTCTATGTTTACATTACTATCCTTAAGGGAAACCTGAGTTGTAAATTTACCTAACAAATTCAGTGGTTTTTCAGACCCATATGCAAATAATCTTTTGTCAGTTTTTTCAGACACACACTTTATCTTATTACTTTTCAGTTTATTCCACATTTCACTATCTATAATATTTACAGCCGCACCACTGTCAATTATAACCTCAATGTCATTTCCTCCAACTTGAATGCCAATCTTTTCATTGTTACTCTTATTGTCATTAATACTGAATGCATATTCATCAGAGTCCGACGACGGATGTACGTAATTACACATATTGCCTCTGCCTTTACCGCGATGTCCACCACGGCTGGGATTCGACCCACGCGATTTAGTCCTAGTCTTACACCGGTCAGCAAAATGTCCAACATGTTTACATTTGTTACACTTCTTTTCGCGTGCGGGACATGTCGGGTCTTTCGAGACATGACCTCTCCGGCCACAACTGAAACAAGTCTTAGTTGCCGCTGTGTTCTGTGACGTAATACCCGTCCCCTTACCAGCGCTGAATTTACTTTTAACTTGATATAATTTTCCCGCTTCTGGCGTTGTTTCCACTAACTCTCCCTGCAACATGTGCTGTTCATTCCTCTCGAAATTTTTCGCTGCTGTCTGTAACTTTTCTAAAGTCAAATTTTCAATGTCTAACAATTTCCTTCTTAATCTTTTTGACACACATTTTTCAAGCACCTGATCACGTAATTCATCATCTAGATTTGGAAAATTACACAAAACTGCTTTTTGTCGTAGTCTTGTGATGTACTGATCTACAGTCTCACTGGGCGTTTGTACCATTGACCTGAATGCTGCCCTTTCCACCGGTATGTTAACACATGGCTTGAAATGATCGTTCAAAATGGCGAGTGTGACGTCATAAACAGTGTCAGTTCCTTCTGGTTCACAATCAATATTTGGCAATGAAAAATAAACATCTTGCACATCAACACCTGCTGTATGCAAAAGTAATGCTTTCTTTTGCTCTGGATCGGCTATGCCTTTCCCCGTCACAAAAAGTGTAAATGATCGAACCCAACGGGTCCATCTCGTGCCAATGTTATGCATTTCAATGTTTGGATTAAATGGTTTTAATGTCAAACCTTCTAATTTTACTGCCTCCGCTTCATCTCCCATATTTCTGGAATTATCTTTTGATTTTTCTCGTCGCCAAATGAAGTATAACTACTTTATAATAATAACAACGTGATTAAACACAAGTATCGTGTATCTACTTTAAAGGCTGAACCTCGTGTTCTCTCATGACGTCATATATTGATGACGTAGTTATTACATCACATGATACATATATGTACAATAGAGTTACGTGCCCCTTGACCGTAATACACTACAGTATCTATATACAGGTTTCTCAGGTCTTGTTGGTGGTATCTATATACAGGTTTCTCGGGTCCTGTTGATGGTATCTATATACAGGTTTCTCGGGTCCTGTTTGTGGTAGATCTGTATACAGGTTTATTTTACATGTTTATATAAATGAATTTATTTTGTAAGGAATGGAGAAAACTTGGAGTTGAACAACTAAAGCTACAGACAGTTGATTACACAGGGACACCTACCCAAGAAAACATACAGAAAGCTATAGACTTTATAGAAGTATATAGAGATAGACAAGAGAGTGTGTATGTACACTGTAAAGCTGGTAGAACACGCAGTACCACTGTTGTTGCATGTTACTTAATACATGTAAGTGTGCACAAACTTTTTACCTTTATTTGTCATTGCAAAAATAAAAAAGAGCACACAAATAATTTCATATGTTTTCTCAGGAAGTCACTTGCCAAAGGTAATTGGTTTTGTCTGGAAGTCACTTGCCAAATGTAATTGGTTTTCTCTGGAAGTCACTTGGCAAAGGTAATTGGTTTTCTCAGGAAGTCACTTGCCAAGGTAATTGGTTTTTTCAGGAATTCACTTGCCAAGGTAATTAGTTTTCTCAGGAAGTCACTTGCCAAAGGTAATTGGTTTTCTCAGGAAGTCACTTGCCAAAGGTAATTGGTTTTCTCAGGAAGTCACTTGCCAAAGGTAATTGGTTTTCTCAGGAAGTCACTTGCCAAATGTAATTGGTTTTCTTAGGAAGTCACTTGCCAAGGTAATTGGTTTTCTCAGGAAGTCACTTGCCAAGGTAATTAGTTTTCTCAGGAAGTCACTTGCCAAGGTAATTGGTTTTCTCAGGGAGTCACTTGCCAAAGGTAATTGGTTTTCTCAGGAAGTCACTTGCCAAGGTAATTAGTTTTTTCAGGAAGTCACTTGCCAAAGGTAATTAGTTTTCTCAGGAAGTCACTTGCCAAGGTAATTGGTTTTCTCAGGAAGTCACTTGCCAAGGTAATTAGTTTTCTCAGGAAGTCACTTTTCAAGGTAATTGGTTTTCTCAGGGAGTCACTTGCCAAAGGTAATTGGTTTTGTCTGGAAGTCACTTGCCAAAGGTAATTGGTTTTCTAAGGAAGTCACTTGCCAAGGTAATTAGTTTTCTCAGGAAGTCACTTGCCAAAGGTAATTTGTTTTCTCAGGAAGTCACTTGCCAAAGGTAATTGGTTTTCTAAGGAAGTCACTTGCCAAAGGTATAGGTCTTCTCAGGAAGTCACTTGCCAAGGTAATTAGTTTTCTCAGGAAGTCACTTGCCAACAGTACTGTAATTGGTTTTCTCTGAAAGTCACTTGCCAAAGGTAATTAGTTTTTCTAAGCACTGTTATTCATCACAAGTGTTATGGTGGATCGGTCCTGTGTTACTCTTCCAGCATTCCAACTGCAACAAACTCATCAAATTGAAAACTGTAAACCAATGATATAATATGTTAGAAATTAAAATGTTATAAATGTGTTTTTTAGCTCACCTGAGCTGAAAGCTCAAGTGAGCTATTGCTATCCATCTCCGTCCATCGTGCGTCGTGCGTCGTGCGTAAACTTTTTACATTTTAATCTTCTCCTCCAAAACCACCAGGCCAAATTTAATGAAACTTGGTAACCATCATGCCTGGGTGAAGCCCTTTCAGATTTGCACAAATGAATTATGTCCCCTTGGGGCCCCACAAAGGGGGAAATAGTAAAAACTTTAAAAATCTTCTCCTCTGAATCTACAAGAGATATACCTTATACCTTAGTTATTTCATTTATAACCTAGGTAATCTATTTTCAGATTTGCACAAATGATAGCCATGGGGCCCAAAATGGGGAAATTGTAAGGCACTGATTGGGGTAATTGCTAGAAATTATATATTTGTCACTATATCTTCAAAACTATTAACTTTTTGTATAGGCATGTATATTAGAATATTGTAGGTATTGACATGACAATCATTTTGATGTATGGTTCAAGGTCATATGTTGAAAGGTCAAGGTCACAGCTGCAAAAAAAGACTTAAATTGCCAGTTATCTTGAAAACTATTAACTTTTTGTATAGGCATGTATATTAGAATATTGTAGGTATTGCATCAACGATCATTTTGATATATGTTTCAAGGTCAAATGTTGAAAGGTCAAGGTCACAGCTGCAGAAGAAGACTTAAATTGCTAATAATCTTGAAAACTATTAACTTTTTGTATAGGCATGTATATTAGACTATTGTAGGTATTGAAATGAGAAACATTTTGATATATGGTTCAAGGTCATATGTTGAAAGGTCAAGGTCACAGATGCAAAAGAAGACTTAAATTGCTTATTATCTTGAAAACTATTACTTTTTTGTATAGGCATGTATATTTGAATATTGTAGGTATTGCAACAACGATCATTTTCATATAAGGTTCAAGGTCATAAGTTGAAAGGTCAAGGTCACAGCTGCAACAGAAGACTTTAATTGCTAATTATCTTGAAAACTATTAACTTTTTGTATAGGCATAAATATTCGACTATTGTAGGTATTGACATGACGATCATTTTGATATATGGTTTAAGGTCATATGTTGAAAGTTCAAGGTCACAGCTGCAAAAGAAGACTGAACTTGCTAATTATCTTGAAAACTATTAACTTTTTGTATAGGCATATATAGTAGAATATTGTAGGTTTTGCAACAACGATCATTTTGATATATGGTTCAAGGTCATATATTGAAAGGTCAAGGTCACAGCTGCAAAAGAAGACTTAAATTGCTAATTATCTTGCAAACTATCAACTTTTTGTATAGGCATGTATATTAGACTATTGTAGGTATTGACATGACGATTATTTTGATATATGGTTCAAGGTCATATGTTGAAAGGTCAAGGTCACAGCTGCAAATTGCTAATTATCTTGAAAACTATTAACTTTTTGAATAGGCATGTATATTAGAATATTGTAGGTATTGACATGACGGTCATTTTAATATAGGGTTCAAGGTTATATGTTGAAAGGTCAAGGTCATATCAAGATAGGAATACTAAAATTATTAATTATCTTGAAAGCTATTAATTTCATGCATAGGCATGTATATTAGAATATTGTAGGTATTGACATGACAATCATATATGGTTTGAAGTCATATATGTTCAAAGTCAAGGACATAGCTGCATAATTATATTGAAATTGATTAATGATTGCACTACAGTTACTTCATGCATATTTTATAAGGTACTTATAAATGAGAAGTTAATGGATATATTTCTGATTAAGTTTTGTGGGAGTTAACTTGAGAAAACTTTTAAAGTTTCTGTACTTAATATATTGTCTATTGCACTTTGCAAACAATATTAGACATATCTTCAGGTGAGCGTTAAGGCCCATGGGCCTCTTGTTTATTTTAAACAGAGACATGGTTGGACACCAGAAGAAGCTGTTGAATTTATCAAAAGCAAACGGTCACATATTTGGCTACGAGATAAACAGTTAGACTCTATCAAACAATTCTATGACAGTACCAATGCAGGCAGACAGAAATCTTGATATAAATCCTTTTGTATTTTCAAAACAGCTGCCAAAGAAAGGATTGTTCAGATTGGTTTTATTATGATTTGGCCTTTTTGCAGTGTTGTTTCCATGGCAACAGGAAATGGACTGTTCTTAAAGCTTTGTCTTAACACATAGTGCAGCGTTGTTTCCATGGCAATAGGAAATGTAGCCATTGCATATTTGTTCAGCTTTTGTGCGTTTTCATATTGAATGTGAGTGTTTTACTGCCAAAGAAGTGCCGGTAGATTTATTAACCATAATTATGATTCATTTCTGCATTGTTTCCATGACAACCATACAGGGTTATTTAATATTTAAATAAATAAAATAACTGCTGGAAACTGACCATACAAATAATTTTTAGGAACATTTTAAGATTCTTTTTGTCTAAACAATGGAATGGAGATTGGGACTTTGTAACTACGGGAGTAATACATTTCTGTTGTCACCAAAAAGACAAAAAAGGAGTAAACCATATGACACGCCATCTTAGTTGTTTAAGTTTGATACAAAATCATGTAGATTAATGTCTTCCTTATTAACCATGCTATTCTCAGATTTGTGTTGTTAATATTTTTTATTCCATTTAGCACACAAACAAAATAGTAATTGATGAGAGGGTACACCAACCAACTTAACAACTTGTGTTTAATGTACAGTTTCCTCCACCATCCTACATGTGAAGGAATCTTAACTGAAGCACAATTCTTCAACTCAACACTGTAACATGTGATAACTTAGAGTCAATTCATTTTTAACAATGGCTTTCTGGGAATTTATACTGTTAAAATCTATGGTTCTAATCTGCATACAAACATTATGAGGTATTGATGATAGATGTCATTAACAAAATCTATTAACAGTTACTTGCAGTAACAATAAGAAGGCTATTAATCTCATGATTTTGAAAATTACTTATAAAATAAAATCAAGTTTTTACGCATTTCTTTTGTACTGTAATTTTCTATATGGGATAGTCTGTATGTTTTCTCTCTCTCTCTCTCTCTCTCTCTCTCTCACACAAGAAAAAAATCTGAATAAAGCACTGTCTTAAATGTCTATGCTTATTGCTAATGGAAAATAGAATTTGGCTTGATGCAACTTACAAGCTAATCAACGTGGAAAATCAAGTAAAGTATGATAAAAAAAGATTTTTTGTACTGAAAACTATGTACCTGGAAATAGCCATTTGAAACAAGAACCTGAAAGGTTAGAAGTTATAATAAAAACAACCGAACATGACTAGATTGGCACCACTGATTATAAAACTGCAAAATAATTTTAATCTGAACTGCTAAGGATGAAGCATAAAGAAACAAGTAAAAGAATCAATGTTGAGAAGTAAAGTCACTTAGAGACAATTCACTTATTATCATTATACAGCTGGGCATGACGACATACAATTATCTAAACTAATTACAGTAGAGTTGAGTTACGGTGTTTTACACCTCAATTAAGATTACTTCACTTCCATGAAGGAGAGTCGGTTCAGGAATGATGGAGGAAACTAGAGTGCCTGGAGATGACCAGGCCCCAGTTTCACAATCATTCACTCAACTGAAATTTGGGAATATTTCAATGTCAATTTCTCAGACATTACACTTTTAAAATTGAATATCTGATGTAATATTTCAATTGTTTAGTGTAGGTATGTTCAACAAAACAAAAAAAATTGTCTCATAAAACTTAAATTTATAACAATATTGATCAGAGAAAATTGGGAATATTTGAGATGAGTGTACACTCAGCTGAGTGAATGATTGTGAAACTGGGGCCTGACCTTCAGCAAGCAAACTTTCAAGATTGCGTACATTAGGGTTCAAGAGGCATCATCTGTAAGTGTACAACTTAGACCACATGGTTGGTTAGTTAGTTGGTTGGTTGTAATGTTGCATTATTAATTTTTCAGCAATTTTAAATGAGGGCAAGGTTATTAATCTCTAAGCATTAATCTAAGAACAAGTTCATGCATTTATTCAAACTGTGTTAGTGTATTATGACCTGCCCTGACTAATGTAACGTTTTGGTATGGTGTCTGCTCAGCGAGTTATACAGACAAGTATACCAGTCCATTATCCTGGCACCAAACAAACCAGTGACGGGCACCAGGCATGGAGTAATATCTCAAATTAAAGTCTTGTGTATGGCCTGGCCGGGGTTTCAACAAACAACCTTCCACTCTGGAGGCAGACACTCTTTACTAAGCCATTAATGCTTTTAACAAATTGACCACCTAGGACCCTTAATTATGAAAGAAATAATCTTGATTTGGGGTATAGATAAAACATTGTTCCACCTCACCACCACATGTGTCATGATAAAAAATACAAACATACTGAATACATATGTGTAACCAGAGACAAACACATTGTTCCACCCCACCACCATGCGTGTTGTGGTAAAAAATACAAATACACTGGATATATATGTGTAACCATTTTATTGTGTGAACAAGGTAAGACTGTTAACCTGATTACATACAAAATAAACAAACAAACAAACAACTCAAGTACATATGGACGGTATACATAACCTGATAATAGTTATATAACAGTGTTAAAATGATTTTAACAAAATTAATAAATAAAAAAAATGAAATAAAAAATGCCACAAAAAACTAAAAAAAAAAAAGACCAAAACTACTATACAGAAATATCTTGTTGTTATAAAAATTAAGTTGTGTTTAACATTTCTTTAATATCCTGACAATTTTTTTTAATTTCAGAAAATTCTCAAAATTATGACACAACAAACTCATATATGGAAAAAAATTTGTGCGCTTTCCAAAATTTAAACAAGTACTGATACATACATACATACATACTGTAAAATCTGAGATATCTATACTGTAAATAAAATTAAAATTCTAACCTTTCATATGTTATTGTTATGTTACATTAGTTTTTGACCTATCAAACCATCATTTTTTTGTAAAAATATCTTTGGACAAACAAACGTACTAATTTTAAACTTTAAAAAAAAATTATCGGTAAAATTATCCTTGCAAAATTAGTTTTTGTGACATGGTGGTAATTAAGATATGTTTTTGTTATAAGCAAACTTTATTTACCTGACAGTGCTGTGAGTGACTGTCTTCCTGTCATTTAGTGAGCTACGATTTTAATGTAATTGTATTACAAAGGGTTTTAAACTTTCAAAAAATAAAAACTATCAACTTCTTAAAGAAAAAAGAAACAAATAAAATGACATAATGAAAATCCTTTTTTTGAAAAATAAACCAAATAAATTTCTATTTAAAAAATAATCTTCATGTGAAAATGGGGGAGAACAATACTTCTAGACAAATAACGTTAAAATCTATAAATCTTAAAACAGATTATATAAAATAAAGGGATATTAACATCACGGGGGTAACCTAATTTAAACAACACAGAATGAAGTGATAATAAAAATCCAGCGTATTAATGTTGTAAGCTTATGTGTCCCCAGTCCTGTAAACCTTATACACAAACAGATAACATACTGCATGAAACTGTAAACTGGGTAATTTAATTATATTTTTGTTTGTTTTTTTATTCACATCAGGTTGAGATGGTAACAAGATGCAGAAATATAACTTACTATGTACCTTTACTAATTTTTAGTAGTCTTACATCTTATAGACAAATTAATTAATTAGCATTTGAAACTTTGTCACTCAATGAATTGAAATAAAAAAAATTGAATAATATCTAAAAATTGTTTCTGAACAAACATGAAAAATAAATTTGGTTTAAATTATGTGGAAGTGAATTTAACATCCAATAATTATGGTAAATATGGTAGTATATTAAAACCTCTCAACAGAAGACTCAGTGTAAGAGTTTAAACCAGTAACTTTTTTCTACCTGTTCTAAAGTATAACTACGGTACATACCGTAACACATTAGCATTAAGAGTTTAAACCAGTAACTTTTTTCTACCTGTTCTAAAGTATAACTACGGTACATACCATAACACATTAGGATTAGGGTAATCCTTATTCTACAAGTTGTTCAGTTAGACATGTTCTATAGTATAACTATGGTACATACCATAACACATTAGCATCAGGATAATCCTTTTTCTACCAGTTGTTCAGTTAGACATGTTCTATAGTATAACTACAGTACATACCGTAACATATTAAAATTATGGTAATCCTTTTTCCACCAGTTGTTCAGTTAGACATGTTCTATAGTATAACTATGGTACATACCATAACATATAAGAATTAAGGTACCATTAGTTTTTGCTGTTTTATACATTATTGATCATAAAATCATAAAAGTTTATAACACTAAAAACAAGACATTTGAAAGTAAAATATTTAAACAACCTAACTTGTATTTTGTAATATATAAACTTCAGTTATGTCCAAGTTTCATTCCGAGAATCAAAACATGCTTAGTGTATATAAGCTGACCTGCAAAGCTCAATAATAGCACAATAACTGCTTGTAACAAAACCGTGAAACAGACACATAGACAATGTGACAGATGGTCAGACAGACAATATGACAGATGGTCACAACACACACACACACACACACACACACACACACTGTGACAAATGGCCAAACATATACACACAGACCATGTGAGAAATGCTCACACAATTTGAGAAATGGTCAGACACAGAAAATTAATTTACAAATAACCCTTCCTTTTTAATTCACACAAAAAATTGAAGTAACAATTGTAAAATCTTGAAAGAGAAGAATTAGTTAAGAGGCTTCAAGGATGAGAGTTTAGTGTGGCTATTTATATAAATTTTGTGCTTAACACATGTCTGAATTCAATAAACACAATCAACTTCTTCAAAACCTGACCAATCATACAAACTTCATAGGTATATTAATGTCAATATTGTTTACATGCATAGTTCAAATATAAAATAATGCTGATAGTTAAATAACATAATATAGGCTATTTGACAAGCTTCTTCACAAAACACATCTCTAAATTCACAATGGAACTATCCATTTAAATTGATTTCAGATTATTCCATTGATTTGTAGGGATCAAAGTGTTAAATTCATCATCCCTTAACATTCAAAATACAGGGTAAAAAAAAAACAAAACATTTAAAACCCTAACACATCAACAGAATGGTCCTTTCACTGATTTTGGATTATTCCACTGATTTATAGGGGTGAACAAGTTATATCATCCCAAACATACAAACACAAGGTGAAAACAAACATCCCTTGTCAAACATAATAATGACACAATCAGACACAGCATCACACTGATTTTGTAATTATGATTCATTTTACAAATTTAAAATAAATTCTAGTAACAAGTTCAGTATTCTTGATGGGTAAAAATGAAAATTATGACTTCTACATTAGTCATAGATAACAAAACTGTCATTTAATTAGTATTACATGTAAAAATGTCATTTAATTAGTATTACAATGTAATCAGCGGATTATGATACATGTAAGTGGATACATCTGACACTGAGTCGTAACTCCATTGTTGTTTTTACTAACATTATAGTAGGTATATATGTAAACTTATAATAAGTTCTGAAGTCAAAACAGTTCAGGGTTTACTTATATCCGTATCAAGATATTGACGATTCAATTTCACAAAATCATTTCCAATTTATATCCAGATTTTTATCTAACTGGACATACAAGGGCCAATTCTAGTGTTAACGACATTCTGGACAAAAGTGTACCAACATATTTTGCATTTTATCTCATGTAAAACAAGAACTTGTTTAACTTCAAATCATGTAAAACATAGTATGAATATTCACTGTAAACATCAATATCACTGACATCAGTGTCGTAACTAGTGCATGCAGGACATTTAGTGTTTACAACCCTTTCTGACAGCTTTCCTACATTCACACTCTCAATTTATTACATCAATAATAATAATAATAATAATACACATGTAATAATAATAATCATCATCATCAATAACACAAAAATAACTCTGATTTTCTGTGACATACTTGTATTCAATACAAAGAATTTATACGTAAATCTAACAGCCTTTACATGTAAACATCAATGATATTTACATGTAGTAACACTGTACACATCATGCATGTATAAGTTTTAACACTGTACATATTATTTACATATGTAACAAATTATTTATATATATAAAGTTATCACATTCCAATATATAAATAAATAAATATATATATATATATATCATATCTACATCTTAAAAAAGAGCATAAAATTTCAACTTAGAAAAAAAAAAAACTCAATGAAGTGTGAAAAATTATCTGGATTTTACATGAACTATAACGTGACTACAAGCACATTGTACAATAATAATGTAAAGAATAGAATACGCATTCTACTCTTAAATGCTGAAATTTAACAAGCATTGTATAGTACGGTAATGAAACTGAAGAATATAACTTAAATTACACATAATGCATGCATTCATATGCATCAAGTATATGTATACTTATAGATTATGCATTTAACATGTTAAAATTTTTTTGTTCTTATTTCTTTCTTTTTCTCAGAAAACTGATGTTGTAAAAATACAATTTTTATGTATGTGCAACATACAAATATCAAGATATCATACTGAATCATTCTGACCCTGTATATTTTATCTGAAATATGTATACAATGAAATTGTAACAGTATATAGGAATTAATGGCAAAAGGTAGATATGATTAAAATGGATAAATAGTATTCATTTTTAAAGCTGTCTGAAAGTATACAATAATGTCTTCACAAACTGACCAATATTTGAGAAAATGATTTACAGTCTCTATAACAAAATTTCCCATGCCTCCCCTCAAACCACAGAAATGTGCAAATTATAAAGTCTCTCTTTTTGTAATAAAAAGGAAAATTCCATACACTTTTTTCATACCTTCCACAACCATTGTGTGTGTGTATATATATGAAGTACATAAATAAACAAACATGTAAATGTAAACAAAATATTATAAACTGACAATAAATTAAAAACCCTGCCTTATTAATGATATACACAGCAGATATTTAAAGTACATAAAATTAAAAAAAATTTCTAGTCAAATTCTAAAACACAAATATTTTACTTTTTGAACTGTCAGTACCGGGCTAAAAAATCACCAGTATTTATCATTTGGATCAGGGTAAAAAAAAATAACTATTTTTCTTTTTGACTTGCTTGTAACAGTATTACAAAAAATGTTTATTTGACAGTAATTTGTAAAAGATTCAGATTTACAAATGAAATCACTTCATTCTTGATAACATGAAAAAATAAAAAGCAAAAAAATAAATAAATAAAAAACATACTATGATGGCCATTAAAAATATAATTTTTTTCTGATTTTAAAAAGTCTTATTAATACATGTGTGTTTATAAAAATTAATAATTGATTGCAGGGCACTTTGCTTAGAGCTTTGTGAAATTACCAAATCTGAAAGATTGTCAAAAGAAAAACAGTTAGAACGAAATACTGACATTGAAGTGTATATATATATATAGCTTCTGAAGATGACAATGTGTTCTACTCAGTATTACGCCATGTGATACGGATAACTTTAGAACTGGTTCTTAACAGCAATGGATTTTAGAAAGGCCTTTGACTGGTCTCTAAATCACAAATTACAATATTCAGCAGTAAGATTAACAGAAGAACCTGCCTTAAGGACACATGTTACATAAAGTCACTTTAACAGATACCCCTGAGTGGTCTTTATAGCCAGGTTAAACTACAACGGGTCAAGTTTGTAGCTTACACCACTGTTCATCTGGGACTTAAACAATACAGAAGGAAATCGATGAGCAGACTTAATCTACTTTTACAATTTATTGCTATAAAATGTTAACATATTATAAAATGTCAACCAGTGAGTAATATATTTGCCTCTTGACAATTATTGTACTGTTATATAGTTATACTGTAAATTAGCTTTAGTTAACATAAATCTTTGATCTCTTAAAAGTGTGTGTGTGTGTGTGTGTGTGTGTGTGTGTGTGTTACATACAGGTATTACCAAAATGATTAGATACAAGGCAAAACAAAAACCTGTTTTTTTCCAAAATTTTGTTGATAAAAAGGTCCCAGTGTTTTCAGTAAAATTAGGCATTAAAACTCATTATCCTTGGGTAATCAATATGTTATTCTTGGGTAAAAAAACCTTGACAATATAAAGATTAATTCTTAAATAGTTTTATTTTCATGTTACAATGAAATTTTCCTTTCAGAAAATATGGCAAGAATTATAAGGAATTCTTCTATCCAGAAACTCCTGATTACGAAACTTAACTAGTTACAAAAAAGAGAGAAGGGGAGGTAAATCTTAAGCTGATGTTACTTTTACATAGTAAGGACAAAAATACCATCACTTTACTTGAAATCAACTAAGTACAATAAAATATACGAGGAAAAAAGTAAATAAATAGAAATTACATATATATATATATATATATTTGTACATTCTCTTGAAATATAAGAATAGTGTACTTTAATCTTCTGACAAAATTTATTGTTCATTTTATTATGATAAAATTAAAAAAGTGTAAAGCTTAAAATATTAACATTTTATTAAAACTTCACAATATAATTTAAATTATTTAACAAAAACATTATCTTGTCTACTCTTCAAATAAATAACAAATATCTAAAAAAAAATTCCCAGAATGCAATGCTCTAGGAAGTATTCATTCCCATAATACATTGTTTCAGGAAGTGGTAAATTTTCTTTCCTTGCTCTTGTCCAATAAAAATGATTTAGCACTATTACTTATTTTCT
>CM056611.1:24358186-24625541 GCA_029721355.1 Tegillarca granosa | reverse complement strand
CATTTATTACCTTGAACTTGTCATCATCAACATTGACATGCCCCCCCACCTCTCTCCTTTCTCTCTCGCTCTCTCTCTATTTACCTTGAGAACTTGTCATCATCAATAGAGACATGCCCCCCTCTCCTCTCTCTCTCTCTCTTTATTTACCTTGAGAACTTGTCATCATCAATAAAGACATGCCCCCCTCTCCTCTATCTCTCTCTCTCTTTATTTACCTTGAGAACTTGTCATCATCAATAGAGACATGCCCCCCTCTCCTCTCTCTCTCTCTTTATTTACCTTGAGAACTTGTCATCATCAACAGTGACATGCCCCCCTCTCCTCTCTCTCTCTCTTTATTTACCTTGAGAACTTGTCATCATCAACAGTGACATGCCCCCCCCCACCTCTATCCTCTCTCTCTCTCTCTCTTTATTTACCTTGAGAACTTGTCATCATCAATAATGACATGCCCCCCCCCTACCTCTCTCTTTCTCTCTCTCTCTCTCTATTTACCTTGAGATCTTGTCATCATCAATAGTGATATCCCCCCACCTCTCTCTCTCTCTCTCTTCTCTCTATTTACCTTGAGAACTTGTCATCATCAATAGTGACATGTTTTGGTTTACACACAATCCTGTTAACATCCTCGTGTAAACCTTCTAGTAAATACCTCAGAAATTCCTGTGCATCTTGTTGACTATAAAACAACCATAAATAATTATAAATTAATTATAACATAAATAGTTAAAAACTGTCTAAATTTTATCCTGTATTAATTGTAAACCTTACTTAAGCCTTTACCTGTGTATACAATATACATTTCTTACCTAAACAAAATCTCCTGAACAGAGGAGTTCAGTTTAAACAGGTTCCAATGTCTTATTTAACAGCACTAAACAACAGGTGTAAATGAATGAAGCTATCAATCTGCTTAATTGTGCTTTTAAAAAAATGGACAAAAATCTTCAACATTTTTAAAGGACAAAAAATCCTTAACTTTTACCAAATTTAAAGACACATTTTTCCAATTTTGGTAGAACAGTACAAAATTGAAATACTTAACATTTCTACAATATATTTCCTCATTAGATATTCTTTTAAAAATTGCAATAAATAGTGCTTATTTCCCAAATTCTACTGGCCTCAGACCCAGTATAAAGAAATGGTGTAACACACTTAGAATAGGATTCAAAGAACAGTTAACTATTCCATCAAAAAACTTGACACAGATACAATGTGTAATGGAGTAATGGTATTTATTTAACGTCCCAGTCATGATTCTTTCACATTTATCAATGCAGTCCATTCTGCATTGCTGGAGACAACAGGGGTACTAAGTGAAAACCATTTATCTTTAACAGACTCTCTAATATTATGACTTGCCCTAGTGGAATTCTAACTTAAAAACAGAATTGTTAGTGTGCACTTAGATCAACCAGCCTGTCATTCAAAGTCAATGGAAGCATTTAAAAAATGTATAATAATAATGGATGGCAGTGTATTTATAGTTGTATTCTTTCAGAAAAAGGTTTTATTTGGAAAATTATAAGGGAAAAAAAATAAAAATAAAAATGCTTACGCATAACCCATAAATCTTGGAGCAAATCTCTGGATCTGTGTTTTAAAGTTATTGGGAGATATGTACGAGTCTTGATTAGATTCCTTCCATAATGATGACATTAAGTTAGCATAAGCTGAAATAAAACATAGAAAACCATCATGTATACATGGGGAAGTCAGGTGTTCATGAAAAATTAATTTAATGGCAATTTCTGTATAAAATAAGAAGATTAGATTTGGCTTAAATGCCAGATTTAACAATAAAATTAGCAGGGTTTAGGTCTGTGCAGAGGCTGAAAAATTTGGTAAATTAACAATAAAACTTTGAGAGCAATAGATGTATATGTAACATTATGAAGTTATTATTATCATTATTATTATTATTATTATTATTATTATTAATTATTATTATTATGATATTTTACTAGTTTTAGAAATGTTCTTAACATAAAACTTGATTTTGAATGCAAAGTATCAACTAACAAAGTACTTATTAACATATTTCCAATCAATTTTACAAATAAACAGAAAAATATTCTTGATGGTTATTTGTGGTAAGGATTACACAAGTTTTATATAGAGAATGATCTAAACTACTTTACTATGTAACACCATAACTTTGTACAAGTACAATAAAGTCAGAATTTTTACCCAGAATCAAGCAAATAACATTACCTGTTATTAATAATCCTTTCATAGAACTTTTACTGTTTTTATCCAATTCATAATCATCTTTTAGGCAATATTCTAATAAAGGTTTTGTATTACTAAGGCACTGTAACACGGAATTCATAAAACACTGAAAATAAAAGCAGTATAAAATCTGTAATAAACACTTAGAGTAAATATGACATAATACAAAACACAGGATAATACAAAGTATGTGTCGTCTATAATGTTGATTATGATTCCTTACAAGCTTCAAACTTAACAAAATTAACTGAAAAAATCACATCAACATGATCAATAGGCAAGGATAATTATGAAAATTCTCTTAAAAGGCTCTAGATGAAAAACTGGGAAATGTTATGTGATAACATTGTACAATTGCAGTGGTTTTGTTTGCCTAAAATTACTACCGAATAAAGGTAGTTTCCCCTTCAGAAATAAGACTAAAATTTCCCAATTTGACAACTAAAATTCTCCAAAAGGCAACAGTGACACACAATCAAATAGTTTAAGTTAAATCCAGTTGTCCAAAACTGTTCTGACAGACAAAAAATGTCAGATATTGTCACAATATAAAATCTTTGCAATGAATTTCAAAATTCTGCGTGGTTTATTTGACATAAAAAGGGTCCAAATTTTCCCAATCTGAAAGGTGGAAGGTAGTTTTTAAAAACGATAGCAAAATCACTGAATTGGGAAGAAAAATAAAATAAGAAATTACCAGTAAGCTTTCACTAATACTTGATGTCAGTTACAAATACTAGAATCTCGATGAAAATAAACATTAGTCAAACAGGGATTATTCTAGCTCTTCTCAAGGATAATATTACGCCCCATTCCCAATCTGGAAAAAAAAACTCTTTTTTTTCCCCAATCTGACTAAAATAATCCCTAATCAGTCTTGCCAAAAAGTGTCTTGATCTTTGCAATGTTGGATACTGTCATTTATCGTAATTAAAAAAGAAAATCCATGAAAAAGCTTGCAATTACAAACTACTGATGGTGAAGAATTTAGCATTTATTGACACTGATGTAATGCAAGTTGAATGGTTACTCTGATTAGGATAAAACATATGTATTATAATGTTAAAAAAAAGGGGTGGTAATTACTCAGGTAAAAACACATTGTTACCAATGAATCTGATAAAAATAAGCAAATAAAACATTGCACAACAGTAAATATTATATGAAATGACTGGAAAAGGAAAAAACCAAGAAGTAACTAAAAATAACAGGATTTTGTAGTAAGGCCAGTACTTCTACCACAGTTGAACTGAAAATGAAAGTTCTAATCAGACTCAGGAAAAAATGGAAACAAGTGAAATTAGTTACTACTACACATCATACCAATGTCAACAGAGCAGTAGGGACAGGATTTCCTCTAATGAAAAGCTTATGTACTCCTTTATGGAATAGACTTAGATAAGTTTGTCTAGACATGCGAAAATGTTTAGAAGGACCTCAAAGTCTATCTGAGAGCGAGTGGAGTGGAGTAATGGTGTTTTACGCCCAAGTCAAGATTCTTTCACTTATTTTGAGGCCGTCAGTTCTGGGATTGTGGATGAAACCAGAGGGCCTGGAGAAAACAATTGACCTTTAGCAAGCGAATTGACAAACTTTCTCACACTAGGATCTGCCCTGAGTGGGACTGAACCCAGGTGGTGAGAGGCATTGTGATCTGAAATGTGGGCTTTAGTCCACTTAGCCACCAAGGCCCCTGTCCAACAGTGACTTGGATGCCTTATTAATTGAATTAAAAAAATTTTAAAAAAAAAAGACTGATTGATTTGTAATAAATGTAAAAAGTAAAAAAAAAAAAAATCTTTAACTGAATCTCGACATTCTTTGTTATTTTTCCTAATTTTTCTGTTTTGCACATACATTTTTCCCAATTTACAGTCAAAGGCCGTTTCCCAAAATACCAAGAAAAATCCCTGCACAAAGTCAGAAAATTTACAAGCAAAAATAGGAAAAATGGAAATTTTTCTCTTAGGGAAAAAATCTGAATTCTGCTTGAGAGATGTTAGCAAAATATAACAACCTTGCAAAATCTTCTAATCATAGTCCAGGTAAGGAGAATAATTAGTATAAATTTGAAGCATTGACACAGAAATAATAAAAACATTTTCACTACAGGATACAGTATCAGATGATAGATTTTCTACATCCTTTTTATAGCAAACATTTTATGAATATTGGTCTTTCTGTGTTTTCATTTCTAATTTTCTGTGTTGTTATTTGTGATGCCTTGATATACAGTAGATTCCGCTTAATTGCATAGTCCGTGTGTCAGAAAATTTTATGCAATTAAGCGGAATATGCAAATAACCGAAAATGCCCTTTGGGCACAATTGATTGATGGATACATAGGTTGGGGCCATTTTAGTACTTGTGTCGGCATCATAGTACACTGTAAAAACAACAGAAAATTAGTTATTACTTTGAAATTAAAAAATGAAATAAATAATTCAGAATAAAAAAATTTAAAAAAATTATTTTATTTAATTGGTATAATGTTTTAAAAATTCTAGCTGATTGATTGACGGATACACCCGGTGAGGCCGTTTTTTTTTTTTAGTAGACATCAAAGTCGGTGTACTGTAGAAACAGCAAAAAATTTGTAATTCCTTTGACATAAAAAATAGATAAATAAAAATAATTGAAAAAATATTTAATTAATTAAATCTCAAGACTTGTAGTATATTTTCTTTACTAAATAAAGATTTAAAATTCTAGCTGATCGTTTTAAACCTCGTATTTACATGGGATTCCAAAATGTGGTATAGGTGGACCTTTCTTGCAGACCATCGATCTGTGTTTAATCCTAGAAAATGTATGTAACTGGAACATCTGTTGGTATTTAATTCATTGTGCTTAACACTCGCGATATTCGTATTTCTTGTTTATTTACTTCTTTTTAAAAATCCACGTGTTCGCACATGGCACTGAGTTATATTGTTCGAGTTATCTCCCTTTCACGGTACGATAATCTATTTTTAAAAGTGACATAGAAAAAATCCAGTTGCTTGACAACGTGCACGATGTCCGGTAAAAGAATTTGTGTAAATAAATTGAAAATGTCTTATCTTGTTGTTTATTTTATACAAAGTTATATTTTAATTGTTTATTGACCAATTATTCGATCAGTCATAAATTTGAAATTCCCGTTCGTATCATCGAATGCTTAAGACCACACAGCCACTGTGGTGCCGTTAAGACAATGTGATGTGGTTACCATAATTGGTTCATCAGCTTAAGATGGGAAATAAATTGAGCTTATGACCATTTTTGCTTCAATGAAGCCTACTTTGCAACACACACATGCAGGCATGCTTCACTATGCCATAAACTCAGCTGGGTTTAGCCAGTTGAGCTTAGAATGGATCCACAATGGCTATTTTATATATATATATATATCTAGTAAAACAGGCATCTTAGACTGGTTCAAACTTTTTTTAGGCTGATGTAGGAACCTTCCACAGGAAATTTGGTTCCAATTCACCCAGTGATTTTAGAGGAAAAGATTTTTACTAAATATTACACCTAATTTGCATATTTCTTGAAAATTGGGTCAATAAAAATTTTCTCAGAAAAAAACATTAAATATTTTGAATCCCACAAAGTATACTTTCTATATTTAAAATTTGAGCTCAATTGGTGGAAAAAAAGATCAACAATGGTCTTTTTTTCTATTGTTAGTTATGACGGCCATCTTGGATGTCAGGCCGAGTTGCCTGGTACCACCTTTAGTCAGGCTGACATTTTGACCTTCCACACAAAATTTCATTCCAATTGGCCCAGTTGTTTCAGAGGAGAAGTTTTTCAAAGATTTCGCTTAATATTACACCTTAACCATAATTCTTGAAAATCAGGTCAACAAAAAATTTCCCACAAAAACTGGTTAAATATGTTGAACCCCTCACGATATACTTTGTATATTTCAAATTTGAGCTTAATTGGTTGAAAAATGGATCCACAATGGCAATTTTAGTGTTTTTTTCTATTTATAGTAACAGCAGCCATCTTGGATGTTGGACAAGGTTGTCTGGTACAAACTTTAGTCAGGCCAACCTTCCACACCAAATTTGGTTCTGATTGCCCCAGTGGTTTCAGAGGAGAAGATTTTCAAAGAATTGATTAAATATTACACCTCATTTGCATAATTCGTAAAAATCAGGTCAATGAAAAAAATCTCACAAAAACCCGTTACATATGTTGAATGCCCCGCTATCTACTCTCTACATTTCAAATTTGAACAAAACGGTTAAAAAATGACCCAGCAATGGCTATTTATGTGTTTTTGCTATTTATAGTAACAGCTGCCATTTTGGATGTCGGGCGGGGTCGCCTGGTACAAACTTTAGTCTATTCCACCTAAGGACCTTCCACACCGAATTTGGTCCCAATTGGCCCAGTGGTTTCAGAGGAGAAGATTAAAGTTTACGCACGCACGGACACACGGACGCACGGACACACGCAAAACCATGCCATAAGCTCAGCTGGCTATAGCCAGTTGAGCTAAAAATGTCTTTGATGTTGAATCTGTATACCGACAAAACTTGCTACATAAAGGGTTTTCAGCCGTAAACGATGATTTCAACCAGTTTATCTTAGAGGAAATAATAAATAAAGAATAAAGCATTTGATTGAGGTATGATTTATTGAGTTTACGCTAAAAGAACTGTAAATACGGCTTAATACGCGTTATCAAACTTGCTCTGGGATAACAGTCAACATACATACACATTCCTTAACCATGTTAACAAAAACATTAATTTAAAAAAAATGTTTTTGGTTTTATTTAATCTTCATTTAAAAAAAAAACCAGCACCGAAGTTCCAGTAAAATCATGTCTGGGTTTAGAAAATGTAATGGAAATACATTTCAGTTAAAAAAGATCGTTATAAAACTTGTGTGACCTGGGTACAAATTTTTCACCTGTCACAGCCCTTTTTAATTGGTTTAACATAATTAATTATGTTTCCTGACAAGCGTGTATTGACAGACCAATTGGATGACTACTCTACAAAGTGAACACTAATTAACTGGCTTCATATCTCACCTGGTGTTAGCTGTACACATGTTTATGTAATGTAAACACCTCTCGAGGTTACCTTGCATTGTCGGCAAATATATTTTGTCATCATGAAATTTCAGACCAAGATCGCATAATTTTCAGAATTTTTTATGCAATTAAGCGGAATTTAGACTTTTGTTTATGAATTTTTTACATTGTTTAAATAGGAAATGGTTTGGTGCAGAGAAAAATTATGCAATTAACCGGAATATGCAATTAACCGGTATGCAATTAAGTGGAATCTACTGTACTTACTGTATTTCCTATATTCTTTATACCAACTTTTCCAAGATTTGAGTACTTTGAAACACTACCCTAAAAATAAATTTAAAATATTAAATAAAGAGTTCAATGTTTTGAGTAGCAGTCTTTTAGTAAAACACTATCTTAATATACTGTATATGTAGAAGTATCTGTAGTGTATATAAATTGTATATAAATAATCACATTTTTACAAATATCTGCCATGTATAGATTTTCACTATTTTTTGCAGTTGCTGATTTATCAAAAAATAAACCTACTTACTATAAACTGAATATTAATTTATCATAACTTACTACTAAGGGCATCAATAAAAGCCAATAATCAGCAAAATTTGTCCTAAATTTATTAAAATGAAAGACTTCTTTTCCTGACACACATGCAGCATTAAAATTTAAAGATCAATTGTAAAACAAGAGGCCCAAAAGGGCCTGTAGAGCTCAACTGACAAAAATGGTTCTTGTGCCTTCATTTATATAAACTCGGTACAAGGACTTGAGCTGACGTTAAATGCTAAATATAAAAGCTGTAGGCCTTACAGTTTCAGAGAAGAAATTTTGAAATTTGACTTCCCATATAAGTATATGTAGATATATGTGCCCCTTGGTGGGACCAAAAATGGACCGGGGGCCACCATTTGTACAAACCTGGTAAAGGGACTTGAGCTAATGTTAAATGCCAAATATAAAAGCATTATGCCTTACAGTCTCAGAGAAAAAAATTTTTAAATTTGATTTCCAATATATACATATGCAGATATATGGACCCCTGGGGTGGGGCCAAAAATGGACCGAGGGCCACCATTTGTACAAACTTGGTAAAGGGGCTCAAGCTGATATTAACTGCCAAATATGAAAGCTTAAGGCTTCATGGTTTCAGAGAAGAAGATTTTCAAAGTTGATATCTCACTATAAGCCATATATGCATATGCAGATATATGGACCTCTGGGGTGGAGCCGAACATGGACCCAGGGCCACCATTTGTACAAACTTGGTAAAGGGGCTCAAGCTGATATTAACTGCCAAATATGAAAGCTTAAGGCTTCATGGTTTCAGAGAAGATTTTCAAAGTTGATTTTCAATTATAAGCCATATATGCATATGCAGATATATGGACCCCTGGGGTGGGGCCAAAAATAGACCGGGGGCCACCATTTGTACAAACTTGGTAAAGGGGCTCAAGCTGATATTAACTGCCAAATATGAAAGCTTAAGGCTTCATGGTTTTAGAGAAGAAGATTTTCAAAGTTGATTTTCCATTATAAGCCATATATGCATATGCAGATATATGGACCCCTGGGGTTAGGCCAAAAATAGACCGGGGGCCACCATTTGTACAAACTTGGTAAAGGGGCTCAAGCTGATATTAACTGCCAAATATGAAAGCTTAAGGCTTCATGGTTTCAGAGAAGAAGATTTTCAAAGTTGATTTTCAATTATAAGCCATATATGCATATGCAGATATATGGACCCCTGGGGTGGGGCCAAAAATAGACCGGGGCCACCATTTGTACAAACTTGGTAAAGGGGCTCAAGCTGATATTAACTGCCAAATATGAAAGCTTAAGGCTTCATGGTTTTAGAGAAGAAGATTTTCAAAGTTGATTTTCCATTATAAGCCATATATGCATATGCAGATATATGGACCCCTGAGGTGGTGCCAAAAATAGACCGGGGGCCACCATTTGTACAAACTTGGTAAAGGGGCTCAAGCTGATATTAACTGCCAAATATGAAAGCTTAAGGCTTCATGGTTTTAGAGAAGAAGATTTTCAAAGTTGATATCTCATTATAAGCCTTATTTTCACTTTTTACGAAGTATGACAGAAAAACATTAAAAACGCGTAACCTAGTTTTTGACAGAATTTCACGAAATGTACAACCTACATGTTTAAGGGTGTCTAGAAGCTAAATATCACATCAGATTTTGAATATAACCTATGGTTTCAGAGAAGAAACTTATTTTAGGTTTTTTACATTCTAGGTCGCTGTGACCTACTTTTGGTTGCCATGGAAACCAATTGTACAAATTTTCATCTACTCCTTCTAGGGATCATTCCTGCAAAGTTTTGCTAAAATTGGCCCAGTAGTTTCTGAGTTTTTGCTGTTAACGGACGCACGCACGCGCGCATCATGCCATAAGCTCATCTGGCTTTAGCCAGTTGAGCTAAAAACTAACAAGAATTTCACTAATTTAAATGTCTCGCCTGGTTGGTTTTTGATCAAGTAGAAAATATATTACTTTAACATAAACTTTCACATTTTGACATGCCATCACCAGTGCCTACGACAACACCAGAAAAGTAATACCTAAGTCTCATCTTTTGGCAATGCCAGACTCCACAATAAAAACCAAGTACACAACATCAAACTACATACCAGATTTATTGAGCTGCTTGAATTTTGTCTTGATATTGATTTACTACGATCCACACTAGGATCACGCCTCTTTGAAAGGGGAGGTAATCCTGGATCTTTTGAAGGACTTGTCCTTTTCGATTCTGAATAACTGTTCATAATGTCTTTATCTTGCCGTTCAATCACACTAGATCTACTTGAACGTGATGGCGTCCTCCAATCCGAACCCTTCTCTATCTCATACTTATCCCGTTTTGATGACCTTGTAGATGTTTGTAGGTCATCATCATTATAAGTTCTTGGAGTTTTTAAATCTTCAAAATCTTTTAATCTTGAAGATTTCATATCATCATCAAAAGCCCTGGGTGTGCGATAATCATCATCTTTCAGACTTATTTCAGAAATATTATCATTTAAGCTGGCCATACTATTTGACCTTCGACCTTTCAAACCACTTGTTGGCCTCTGCAAAGTTGAAAATCCTTGTGATGATGTTCTATTTGTCCTATATGATGTTGTTGTTGTTGTTGCATATGGACCATTATAACCATTAGTATGATCCACTTTTAAAGGACCATTCCGAGGTAAAACAGACGTTGAAGTCTTTGAAATCAACCTATAGGATTCCAACTTATTCCCTCTTGAATCCAATGGACCTGGCCCAGTTGGTAATGGTCGTCTAGATGAGAACGGCCTAAGTTCCCCCACAGTGGGGGTAGTTGAGGTAGTATATCTTCGTTGTGCAGAGTTTCTGGTAAGGCTGCTTGATCTACTAGTCCCATATGGGGGGTTGTAGCTAGAACCGCCTGTGCCATATCTGCTAGTATTTGTAGGCATTCTATTATCATATGTATCCAATGGCGACCCTCCTATTGGGGATAAAAATCTCCTCTGGTAAAGTGGAATAGACATTGATCTATATATCTATATCTAGATGTTCATCATCCTGCTTTAGTATTCAGTAAATTCACGATAAAATAACACTTTCAACAAATTCTTTAATGTATTCATTCTTCTTTCAATCCTGCCAAAAAAGAATTAGCATATAATTTTAAGTTTTAAAAAAGATAGTAAATTTTTGAAATTTTGAAAAAAAAAATCACATTCATTGTTTTTCCTTTGCACTGGTAGAACTGCTAAATAAAAAAGAAAAACATCCATTAACAAGTACTGTAAAGTCAACACCTTTATATATAGACCACCCATTGAAGACCATCCATGTGCCACTGGAAATACACCTTATTAGGTGTTGAACATGTAGTATGCTAATGACCCACACAATATATAATGGAAGTATCATGAAGTTGGAAATTTCAAGTTATACCTGTACATATTCTTCATTTGCCTTGTGAAATTCCAATACCTGCAAGCTTGAGAGCTGTTGCGCTCATAATTGACTATAAACAACAAAAACCTTGTTACTCTGTGTATGAATGCATATAAAATGCAATAAACAATCCGGAACTACATTATCATAGGTAAACAAACATGGCTATCACGTCACTTTTGTTTATATTCGAGACAAACTTTAAAAAATTTTACGAGAACGGTTCAATGGTTTAAAATGCACAAATAAAATCAAAGAAATTAATCAAATAAAATTTTAATAACATAAATAGGCACCTGGCTGATATTCACCATAATATTGACATTGTGAGAGTATGGTACAACTTTCAATTAATTTTGTGTCTTGCAGGATGTAAATTTCAAGTGATGTAAATTTCAATTGAAATTAGATTCACGCATGTATGCCATATCCAGTGAAAATTGTCTGTTTCACATGCTGTGTTTGTTGATCAGAAAAACTGAAAAATCACCTATATGCTTTTTAATCAATATACTAGGGATACAATAGCAACTCCTCAAAACTATAATACATGGATTAAGTACTACAGAATCCTTGCTAAACTTAAAACAATCAATTTCTCAACTTTAGAGAGATATTTAAACCGCATTAGGCGTAGAGAATAAGTATACTTCTCATATTGTACTAAAATTAGCTTATTGTCGCTCTCAGGCTCTTATTAGTTGGGAGTATAATATCAAGAATGCAAGTTAAGAAGTCAAGGTACATGTATTCATCATTAATTAAGAGACGTTCTACCCTTAGAAATACTAGAATCTTTGTTTTCGAAACTTTCAGTTTCCATTGTTTACAACAATGTGAATAACAGTCTAGTTAATATTGCAGATCTTGCTTATTTTCTGTAACAAAATGTATAAATAATACTTACTGGTCTTCATTACTTAACAGTAAACAAAATAAAAAATATCACTTCAAAACCGTATCACATATCTCTGATCAATACTAAATGTCAGTTTTGCAACAACAAAATCAGAATCTATTATAATCTATTTCAAATTTCTCTGAGATGTGTATTGTAACAGGTATCCAAAAATGTACGTATATTTGTCACAAATTTCAGCAGAATTGCAATGTGTGTTTGGACATCTGCCAAAGGGAAGGATAAATTAATTTGCAAATCCTAATAAAATAAAGGGCATATATTTCATATTCTGCCCAAAAGCCATCGTTAACAAACGTAATTATTTAAACAAAATGAGTCAGTTCATTGGGTAACATGATAAAACTCCTTACTTCAAACTGTCAAATATTTACAAAATTCCAAGGTTTGCAACCCGGTTTTCTGAAGTGAAGCCTTAATGTCTTACTGGGTAAAATATGGCAATACTGAGGAAAAAATACTTTGTGTGTATATGTTAAAGTTTTCTGTGTTTACAGAAGTAAAATTCATGATGATCACTTACGATATTTACACATAAATCCTTGAATTTGTTTCGTTACACCTCCCCCGCGGGGAACTTCTCCTATGTCGCGGCCATCTTGATTACGTGATTTTTCTATTTTCAGCGGTTGTCATAGTAATTAGGTTAGTTTATTAGTTAAATATCAAGATAATCTTGTTATGTACAGTAAAAAAATTCAATTTCAAATTTTTCATACTTTATTAACCAAGCCATTCCTGTCATTTATCACTTCATTTTAAGAGAGCGAAATTTATTTTTAGCCAATCCGGGATGAGTATTTTATGTGGAAAATGGCGGGAAATTTGCCTGATGTGGCTGAGCCCATGTTTTGCGAGGAACTTAACTGTATCCAACATACGGACGATAAGACAGTTCGTGTTACCGGTAGGTATGTAGAAGATTCTAAATTTTCTTTTTAAAAATACATATGTTATACCATTACACCTGAAAACGACGAACAGTACCTATGCAACACCATGATGTTTTTAGATAGATCTAACCTATGAAACCAATTTTATTTTAAGATAGATGCAATTAAATTATACCTAGGTTCAATTGAATGATACCTAGGTTCAAATATTTATACCTAGGAACAAATAATTGTTCCTAGGCATAATTCATTTGTACCTAGGTATAATTCATTTGAACCTATCTTCAATAGAATTAGACCCAGGTATAATTCATTTGTACCTGAGTATAATTGATACGTCTAATGCTTTAATTGATTTGAAGATAGGTTTAAATTGAATTTTACTACAATGAAACTTCAAAGCATTAATGATCAATTCATTTAAAGATAGGTATAATTTAATTATACCTAGGTACAATTCAATTGAATTGAATCTAGGTATAATTCAATTATTCCTATCTTCAAACGAATTGTACCTAGGATCAATTATTTGAAGACAGGAATAAATTATTGAATATATGTTAAAACGGCGTTCCATACTAACCAACTGACTGATGACTGAGTTTAGCCTCGGCAAGCACTGTAGCACTGGACGGAAGTTTTGTTTATCAGTTAGTATTGCCCTAACCAATATTGTAAATTGTGTTTGAGCAATAAATTATTATTATTATCATCATTATCATGACCAATCAGACAACGTAATGCCAGTCGCTGACAACCATAAAATATTCAAAGTTCAAATATTCAAACTGAGGTTCAATTAAACTAACGCGTATATAGATCTATATAGATATAGATTACATAATTCATTGAACGATCGTATTGGTAGGGAGTCGGATTCTTGACCCTAAAGTGTCACCGGATGGATCGAAACTGTACGGGACTTGTTAACAGTTACCGGGCAAATCACGACCTAGTTTCTGATATCCAGACAATTTACTTGAATTTAGAATGTCTGTTTAATACTTCACTATCTTAATGACCGTTATTGACTTCAAAGAACTTAGAGAAATGTCAGGTGATTATTTTCGTTATTGTTGTTTGGGGTGGGAGTGGGGGGTTGGTAGCTAACGGATCGCATTGCCTTTCACAATCGAGATTTAAATTCCACTGGTGAAAGTATTTCGGTTCGTTTACCGAATTTCGATGGGTTTTCTGTTTTCTCCGATATCCTTAATCACTACCCAAAGCCTACTGCCTCGATATGAGTGAAATCAATTCAATAATCTTAACTGATTCGTGAAAACCGCAATAAAATTAGTATTTTCTGGAAAAAAATACATGCATTTATGGACCATTGGTTGTAAAAGAAGTGATATTTTAAGACATGCCATAGCACTATAACTAGGTCATTGAACATTTTCTCGAGTGTTCCGTGGACCACAAGAGTTTAATAATCAGTGTATTTTCTAGTCTTGTGTAGCTGTTTATATCATTCACTTGTGTTGTTACATGCTCTTGGTATTCATTATTTTCAACTGTTTGGCTTATATATTTTTTATGTATCAAACTTTCGATCTTAGTGTCACTGATGAGGAATTAATTTCCGAAATGTGCACACCTGGCACATCAAAATTTAACTGGTATTTGTATTATATATTTACCTTTACTGGTGTCATGTTCATTTTTTCAGTTTCTTTTGTACCTTTTTAGTTACTTTTTTAACCTCTTCTAAGATTCAACTTTGAACTATTTTACAATAGGTTGGAGAGCCATGACTTCGCGGCTTGCATAGCAACTGTAGTGGATCCACAGACTGGCGCCTGCGTGAAAATTAACACCGACTTAATTGAACCATTTGACGCTAAAATCGGATCGTTGTTCCAAGTTCTGGGCGATTGCAGCTTCCAAGGAAATATCCCTTCTCTAAAGGCTCACGTGATTCGATGTGTAGACGGTATAGATCTTGTCATGTATAATAAAACTTTACAGGCTCAAAGAGAATATTTCAAAACAAGATTATCTTCAAACTCAAACTGATAAGACATAAAACCAAAATTATATCTATATTTACATAATGGTTAATATTTTATATTTGCCATGGAGACAAGACCCAAGAATTTCATTTAGCACCTGATGGAAGGAGTTTATAATGATGTATGGAATATGGAATTCTGTTTGGTCTTAAATAACCGGTATTCTCATTACTCACAGAATTCCACAAATCAACTTGAAAGTAATGGCAAAGGAGTCAAGACAATTGTTACTGGATTGTAATTTCTTCAGGTGTTTGAAATTCAGACCTGGTAGTTTGTGTGGAATTTATTCAACATCTGCATCTTTGTCAAAACAAGTTTTAGTCGATTCAACGTCCTACTTCAGTTGAGCTTCACGATAATTTTCATTTCGTGCTCTTTTGTGACCAAATTACAACATAAGTGATAACTTTTAGATAATCAAAAATAAACATTAAGTTAATTAGAAATAGTGTGAGTAATTCGATCATTTGGTTTTTGAAAGAAACCTGTTCAGGATCGGAATTAAAAAAGATGATCTTTTTACTGTTGTGTGTAGTTTGGCACACCATACGCGATAGAGTTGTCACTTAAACGGCGAAAAGATGCATCGATTTTTCACTCAGATATTTCCCTTTTTAGATGGAATGCTTGATAGTGAAAAACTAATTACATCGACATTCTTTGTTTAATGCTATACCCAGTTAAAAACAACGCTTCAGAAATTTGTTTAAAGATTGTACTAACTTTCTTTTACTCAAGATTTTTCGTTACCAGATAGAATATGCAATGACTTAATCTTGGATTTGAAAACAAATTTTAAAGTTTTAATGTTTTTCCAAGTAAAATCAATATTTTAAAACTTTGTTGGAAGATCTGTTTGCGCAAAAAAATGTCTTTTTCGCTGTTTGTATGACCATTCAAATTTTGAAGTTGTTTACTCATTTGGTTTGTGCGTTTGTCTTGTGTCATTGTTTGTTTGTTTTATTGTGTTTTTTATAATAAATAAAAACAGGTATAAGTAGTATTTCCCTTTAATCAAGCCTCTTGGCACAACGGCATAAACTTTTCTTGTATTTGTCAACTCAAAGTTGCTTCTTGTATACAGATATAACACACATACCTGTTAGATTTCGATGTGCCAGATGTGCACATTCTTCATCAGTGACTCTAGGGGCCCGAAATGTTTGATCAATAAAAAACATAAGCCAAACATTTGAAAAGTAATTAATCTAAAGTTCCAAAATTATATAAATACAAATCCAGCTAAGGAATGATTTACACGAGGGAACGAAACTAAGTTAAAATAAATTTCAAATTAAAAACGACTGAAAATTTTGCTAATTGGTACATTTTCTGACAGCACAAAGTACTGCCTACTGAGTTATGGATACCCTCGGGGAGTTTTACTCCACCAGCAGTGATACCCGCTCAGGGATAGTAAATACTAGTATATAACACAAATACCAGTACAATTTTGATGTGCCAGATGTGCAAATTTCGGATGCTGCAGTGACGGAAATGATCAGACATTGGTGATAGACGAAACGGGCCTCTGTGATCAAGGAGTTACATCTGAAGATACGGACAAGTGTGTGAATCCGTTAGATTTGATACCAGAAAACAAGGTCAAGGTGTCAACGGAATCTAACCTACCAAGAAAGGGATCGCGTTAGACTTAGAAAAATGGAAATAATAGGCGAAGTCTACTACAAAGATGTCAACGACTCTATAGAAAAAAAGAGGAGGACAACAAACAGCATCTGGTGAAAACGTGTACCTATCAGTACAGAAAGGGTATGCTTGCGTGAATATTAGACAATGGTTTTTGCCAGAAAATCAAACAAGTATTGTGCCTACAAAGAAAGGAATTGCTTTAACATTTAAAAAGTGGAACAGTTTGAAAGGTGCTATAGATTTAGTGGGTGATGTTTTGAAAGACCAGTTAGCGGAGGTAACGTTTTGTGAAGACTCTAATGATCACCAGAACCAGATGGGATATTTAACGTGTAGAAGGTGTAATCCAAATGATTTTATGAACTATTGACAATATCATTGCATAGATTGTATCTTAAAAACATTTTTTGTAAAACTTTCTTGCAAAAAAAATATAATTTAGATGTTGTTACTCTAGAATCATATAGTGTATAAAAAAATATTATAATAAAAACTGTAAAATGTGATTAAGTTTTTTTGTGTGTGTGTGTGTGTAATGCTATGCTGTTGTAAGGATGTTTTACGACCTATCAATATTTCTGTACTTATATCGAGACGTTAAAGATTTGAATGGTGTTTTACGACCTATCAATATTACTGTACTTATATCGAAACGTTAAAGATTTGAATGGTGTTTTTACGACCTATCAATATTACTGTACTTATATCGAATCGTTAAATGTTGAATGGTATAAAAAGAAATAAGAGAGTCGCTATCCCATCATTTCAGACACGAATACGATAAGAGTAAGGATGTCTGTAGAGACCGAGAAGTGGTGGGTAAAGGAAACTCTTATACCATTTAATTCACCAACCACCATACTTATGAGTGGTACAACAACCTTGACGCACGAGATACTTAAACATGCAGAATGAATGTTTGAGATTCTACCAACACATTATTATTGCTTATGGTGAATATCAGCCTTTGTTCGATGAGATGGAAAAAACTATTCCAAATCTGATATTACATCAGAGATTACCTACGATCGATGAAATAAATATCT
This sequence comes from Tegillarca granosa, assembly GCA_029721355.1. NCBI lineage: Eukaryota > Metazoa > Mollusca > Bivalvia > Arcoida > Arcidae > Tegillarca > Tegillarca granosa. Next base: position 24,607,774 of record CM056611.1, on the reverse strand, counting down.
GGAGTATGAATGCGGAACACACTGTTTTAGTCATTGACGATTTAATAAATCAAGTCACAAAAAACGAAGATTCCATGTTTTGTGTTACAGCCCATCATAAGAAGGTAACGGTGTTACTTTTAACACAAAAATTATATATGCCCGGAAAATATGCTAGAACTATATCGTTACAGTGCCATTATGTCGTTTTATTCCGTAACATAAGAGATTCAAGACAGATTATGACTTTTGGTAGTCAAGTGTTTCCAGGTCAACTTAAATACTTCAAAGAAGCCTATAAATTAGCTACGTCGAAGCCTTACGGTTACTTGCTGTGTGACTTATCACCGTCGTCTTCCGACAGTTACAAACTGCGCACATCGATATTACCGGGTCAGGACACCATTTTGTATGTTCCCAAATAATAAATATAGAGTGGTAATCAAAATATAGATTAGTCTATAAGTATGAATCGAATAGAGCGGACACATTTGCCTTTCTTACAACTTTTACAATCGACGACAGATAAACAAAGGAGGTTTCTATTGAATTCTATCAGTAACGAACAACTGAAGATTTTATGTGAAATTGCTTTAAACATATACAAAAGGACAGTGAATGTAAGCATCAGTTACGTTAAGAAACTAGAACCATATCGACGGGCCTTTGAAAGATTAATTGATAAACTGTCTACTTAAAAAACTGAAAATAAATCTCTTAGTGAAACGGACGGAGTTGATCCCATTGTTGTTGAGTCCCGTGTTAAAAGTTTTAAACGATGGCAAATAAACTTGTCGTCCTTCCAAAAGAAAAATATGTAAAATATCTGAAAGAGACGCAGGATCCAGTGGAAATACGACAGGATCAATCACAGAACTCGATCCCCAAGGACTCGGTGACCGAGAATCCGATTTGCGAACCCTCTCAGAAGGATAAAGAGGAGTCGATAGACTATGAAACCATTCTAAAACTTTCAGTACCTAAAAATATGCAACGTAAAGCAATAGCTTTGTACCACTTTCTTCAACACTACGGAGGAGATACAATACAGTGGGACGATAAAGGTGTAGTACTAATCAACAACGAAATTATTCAGGGTTCGAACATCATTGATCTAATTAAATCGGTTTTATCGGTAATGATTAAACATTATCCTAAAGGTTACGATTTTTTTTTAATGCGCTGAAGACGATAAATACACCATCATTGTTTCTTGTGAATAAAGAACAACAGATAGGTTCGGGATATGTTGTAAAAAGAAAGACGGACGGACCACCACCTGGATTTACAGAAAGTAGAAAACGTAAAAAGAAAAGACAAAACATGACAAATGAATGGATAAAATTTTAATATTTGAATAAAAAATATACAATTTTTACAAATTTGTCCCTTTTTTCTCTCTCATACAACACTACATTCAATATCCATACGGAAGAGTTGTGAAGGCATCTTTCTGTATGACACGTTTTGTGTAAACAATTTTGAATTTCTTGTTCTCTGTACGATTATATAATTTCCGTTCGTTTTTATGTCTACAGATTTTTTGAGAACTGATGGTAATATGATCTTTGTTTTCATCAGTTAGTAACTCTAACATAGAATCGAAGTTCAGAGCTTTTTTATTGGTATAATTTAACCGAAAACCGTTAATTTTACAACACTGTTCCCCTTTGGCTGTTTTATAAACGTACGATTTGGGACCTGTAGAACAAAAATGAATACTATGATCATCTTTATCAATTTCAGAAGTGAGGTCTCCTAAATAATCACCTAATTCGGGTTCTGGTTCATTAGGACGGGATATAAAAATGACACTATCTGTGTCGTAGTATAAAACCTTTTCTTTTAACGTGTCCAAAATATCATATAATTTAAGACGAGCCCAGCACGTAGTAAATGTGGCTATGATTATAATAGTGTTGAGACTTTCTTCGGGCATATCATCTATTTTTTTCAAGTTGACTAAAATAGTGTCATGACTTATGATGCTAAAGTCGGTTATTTTTTTTTCTGGGGATTTGAAATGTGTTGAAAGAACTTGTCAGCTTCCTGTTCGTGAAAAAACTGGTGGTTTGGGGTAAATTGATCCGTTGGCCAAATTTACCCCAGAAACTGTTCAATAATAATTTGGACAGGCTTCTTAAAGCTTTGTTTTTACGAATCTTATGCCTATCTAATGTAATACCTTCATGTTGAAAATACTGTTCTAAATATATTGTCACGTCGTCTTCCGTTTGAACCCAAGAAGGCCAATTACTACTTTCTTGTTTGATTACCCCTTTTCCCTGGCTTTGATTAGTTCGGGTGTACACCAAGTACCGATAAATGAACGAGCATCATCACTACAAGAACAAGGATTTTGATTTGATTTTTCTGTACACCTTCTGCAGAGACTAAACACTAACTTGTTGTTTATTTTGGTGGGCAGCACGGGGAAGAACAGTTTTCGGGGTGGTAAAACCTTGACTTGAGCAATGCCAAAATAGTCACCAATGTCTATGAAGTCTTTAGTTATAATTTTGGGTTCTTTTACTCCGTATTTGCAGTATTTTTGTACCCAGGGATACAATGACGTCACGTCATAATATTTAATCTTTTCATTGTCACTAACTTTGTGCTGAAGTTGAATTCAGTTTGTCCGTCCACCGAAAAAGGAGTCACGAGGGTTTAACCTTAGATGAATATCTAATTGATCCACAAAAGTTTTAACTTGTTCATCTGACTGTAAAAGTATATTGAATTCGTGTTCCCAAATGCATATATATTCAAAACCCATTGACTTTAAAGTGTTTTGTTTCTTTAAAGTCAAAGTATTGAGTTCATTTAGTGATTGTTTAGTCCTGGGTATTTTCATATATTGCATTTTTCCAGGATAACACTCCTTACAACTGTGATATAAACACCCGTGGAACTCGTACACGGTGTTTGTAGAGGCACAAAATCCATCGACTTTATAGTTTGTCCCCTCTATATGTTTTTCACCGTCATTTAGAGCATGTTGAATAAATCGGAAATTGTTGGCATGTCTGCTTTGTTCCATGAGCCATTCTAGCCATTTGATGGATACAGCACTGAATTGATCAGTATTATAGCCACTCGATGGAACTTGTGCTAAGGGAGAATTTACAAATCGCGTCTCTTCTAAAATATAGCCACGCGTTTGTAATTCGTTTTCACTGACCCAGTAACATGATCATTTTACCGTCTTTTTTTGGGCGGGTAACCAGTCAGATATCGATTCGTCGTGTCTTACCTTAACTTCCCAATGTTCGGTTAAAAATTTAGTTCTATACACTCTTGAACACACGGAAGCAATTGTAATGTCATTGAATGGGTCTACGGCATTTGTCCTTTCGATGTTCACCCTCTTCATTAACAAACGTTTCTGCAGTACCCGTTATACTCATAAGTAATTCCCTGAAAGTTAACATACTCTCACGGAGTATGGCAACATCAGAGCGACAATATTCGATCATTTCTTTCTCAAAATCGAACAGGGCATTGTCCTTCTCTTGAGTGTCATACCATTCCATGAACTTTTTCCTTTCCTCCCTTAACATTGAGTCGCACCCATAAAAGTGAGGTTCAAGGAGGTCCAACATCCTTTTGGTTTTCTGTTTTGTTAAAGTAATGAGGGAAATATCTCTTTTTCAATTCGACCAGAGAAAAAGCTTCAGGCAAAGACTTTAAGGCCATAGGCAGGAAATTGAGACTATCCATGACCGTATATTCAAGCCACGTGCTACGTGCATAGACATGATTTTAGAACCCGTATAAATGATAGACTTTGGGTGTATAGATTGAGTGATTAAGTAATCTAAAATGATGAAACCGTCATAAGCTTTCAGATTGTGTGCAAAAACAGTAAAATCATCTGTGATGCTTAGAAAACAGCCTTTCCCCGAACTTTTTACCACAGTTATCCCCCTTGAAAATGACCTCCCTGAAACCACATGTCTAATTACAGGGTGACCGTTCGTAAATACCCTCATCTTTGTGGAACACATTGCATTGAGGACAACGAACACCACACTCAGAGCACTTTGACTGTGATGTTAGTTTATCATTAATACATTTTGGACAAACTTTTTGAGCCATAAGATTTGGTATATGACCCAGTTTACCACACCAGCTCTCTGAACAATTTTCGCACAGAGAACAAGATGAACACGGCATACTTTTACCTTCACAACTTTTACAACCACTCACTCTGCGGGTCATAAAACCTTTCTCACATTCTACAATATGACCTTGCGTACATTCAATATAAAAAAAAAAATTTTTTCGTTAGTTTTTTTTCGGTTCTAGTGCCCGTATGTAACAAAGATGGTCTCTATTAACATATTGTTTACAACTTTGACACAGATGTTCATCACAAAAATGTTTTTTAGGGTCTCTTTCTTTCACTTTTACAACTTTTTTACAGTATTGATCACAAATAGATAAATAGTCATTGTTTTTTTGTTTTTTTTTAAATGTCTTTCAAAACACTCGAGCGATCTACACGTTTGGTGACATTTTATACAGCTCACTTGACTAGTTACATGAACACCACAATTTTTTGGTTTGCATACCAAACAACATATTTCACATGAATGATTTTCGCGATACGGTTTCAAACAGGTTTCACAGAATTTAGCGGAACCAAAAAATCCACAGATATTAACGATGGCATGAAAATGACTGTCATCAACTAAATATACGTAAAGACGTTGTTTGGAACTGTCTTCAGGGGGAACTCTTAAAAATTTGTGTCCCATCCTTGCTGACACAACTAAGACGTCTCCATCCAATACACGTTCATACTTCTCTTGTTTCAGAATCCCATATTATTGTGATGTAAAATATTTGTATGTAATGAAGAGACAATAAAATATTGTTTAAACTACCCGTTTAAATGTTAGCATAAGCCATATGGCAAAACTTCATAGTTAGATCGGTCTGACGGTATTGGCAGTCTTCTCTTAACACTTTTTAAAATACCAGACGGGACATACTTTATATTTCAGAACTTAATCTTCTATGGGAACATCCTTGTCATGTAATGTGAGGTTTCTCCATTCCTGCGTGGTGACTTGATGTGTTTTTAAGAATCCTAAAAGTATGGCTCTTGCTAGACAAGTGTTATCTTGGTTGCGTATTTCTATTAAAGAACGTTTTGTAGCAATATCACTGTTGGGGCCTATCAAGTTGTTGATTGAGTGACCTCTACCTCCTTTTGGCAGTTCCATTGTGCCTACCCTACATCCAAATAAAAATTTCTCATTTAACACATTACCACTGATGAGTGAACCCGAGTACAACTTAAATAATTATGGCTCAAAACCTTTGGCACATAATTGGTATACAAATAATCAAAATGAATCATAAAACACAAACGAGTACAACAAAATAATTTCAGCACAATATCTTTGGCATATTATTATAACTCTCTCTCTCTCTCTCTCTCTCTCTCTCTCTCTCTCTCTCTCTCTCTCTCTCTCTCTCTCACACACACACACACACACACACACGCAAAATTAATCAAAATCATATCAAAAAACGCTAACTAAAATGAGTCAGGCAAACGGTCAACTTGAAGTGATAAAACTGGAGGGGAACGAGTAAACTAACTGGACGCTGATGACTTACGACGAAAAGAGGACACAAGGGATAAAACTGGAGTGGAACGGGAAGAATTACCGGGCTCTGGTTTCATACGACGAACAGAGGACACAGTTTGGGTAATCAGATGGTTGGAAAATGAAACAGAGGATGGTCTCGATGATGAAGTGATGGGAGAAATATTGGTAAAAGCAGATGGGCGGAAGATGGATGATTGTCTATCACTGGCAGGTGTTGATGACGATATACGGGTTGAATGTGGTGTGTCGATAGATGGTATATCGGACTCGGATGATGAATTGGTGTTGTGATGAGATGTTAAACATTTTTTCATTAGCTTCACTGCCATGGCAATGATGATGATCAGTAAGATGAGAATGATGATAACTGTAAATAAATTTTTAAAAAAAACCTGATTAAGTATGAATTTAAATGAATAAGCACACACACACACACACACACACACACACACACACACACACACACACACACACACACACACACAATAATATATAAACGATAATAACGTAATCAGAGTTTATGATTCAAGTCCCATCACTGTACAAAACTAAAAAGTATACATATAGAAATTGAGAGTGAAACAAAGCTATATATGCGGAAACATTGTAAAACAAGTTAAACTTAAGATTCATTATTTTCAACTGTTTGGCTTATGTTTTTTATTTTCAACTTTTCGGTCTTAGTGTCACTGATGAGGAATGAATTTCCGAAATGTGCACATCTGGCACATCAAAATTTAACTGGTATTTGTTATAGATTTACTACCCCTGAGCGGGTACCGCTGCTGGTGGAGTAAAACTCCCCGAGGGTATCCATAACTCAGTAGGCAGTACTTCGTGCTGTCAGAAAATGTACCATTTAGCAAAATCTTCAGCCGTCTAAATTAGGAATTTATTTAAAACTAAGGTTTGTTCCCTCATGCAAAGCATTCCTTAGCTGGATTTGGATTTATATAATTTTGGAACTTTAGATTCATTATTTTCAACTGTTTGGCTTATGTTTTTTATTTTCAATTTTTCGGTCTTAGTGTCACTGATGAGGAATGAATTTCCGAAATGTGCACATCTGGCACATCAAAATTTAACTGGTATTTGTTATAGATTTACTACCCCTGAGCGGGTACCGCTGCTGGTGGAGTAAAACTCCCCGAGGGTATCCATAACTCAGTAGGCAGTACTTCGTGCTGTCAGAAAATGTACCATTTAGCAAAATCTTCAGCCATCTAAATTAGGAATTTATTTAAAACTAAGGTTTGTTCCCTCATGCAAAGCATTCCTTAGCTGGATTTGGATTTATATAATTTTGGAACTTTAGATTCATTATTTTCAACTGTTTGGCTTATGTTTTTTATTTTCAACTTTTCGGTCTTAGTGTCACTGATGAGGAATGAATTTCCGAAATGTGCACATCTGGCACATCAAAATTTAACTGGTATTTGTTATAGATTTACTACCCCTGAGCGGGTACCGCTGCTGGTGGAGTAAAACTCCCCGAGGGTATCCATAACTCAGTAGGCAGTACTTCGTGCTGTCAGAAAATGTACCATTTAGCAAAATCTTCAGCCGTCTAAATTAGGAATTTATTTAAAACTAAGGTTTGTTCCCTCATGCAAAGCATTCCTTAGCTGGATTTGGATTTATATAATTTTGGAACTTTAGATTCATTATTTTCAACTGTTTGGCTTATGTTTTTTATTTTCAACTTTTCGGTCTTAGTGTCACTGATGAGGAATGAATTTCCGAAATGTGCACATCTGGCACATCAAAATTTAACTGGTATTTGTTATAGATTTACTACCCCTGAGCGGGTACCGCTGCTGGTGGAGTAAAACTCCCCGAGGGTATCCATAACTCAGTAGGCAGTACTTCGTGCTGTCAGAAAATGTACCATTTAGCAAAATCTTCAGCCGTCTAAATTAGGAATTTATTTAAAACTAAGGTTTGTTCCCTCATGCAAAGCATTCCTTAGCTGGATTTGGATTTATATAATTTTGGAACTTTAGATTCATTATTTTCAACTGTTTGGCTTATGTTTTTTATTTTCAATTTTTCGGTCTTAGTGTCACTGATGAGGAATGAATTTCCGAAATGTGCACATCTGGCACATCAAAATTTAACTGGTATTTGTTATAGATTTACTACCCCTGAGCGGGTACCGCTGCTGGTGGAGTAAAACTCCCCGAGGGTATCCATAACTCAGTAGGCAGTACTTCGTGCTGTCAGAAAATGTACCATTTAGCAAAATCTTCAGCCGTCTAAATTAGGAATTTATTTAAAACTAAGGTTTGTTCCCTCATGCAAAGCATTCCTTAGCTGGATTTGGATTTATATAATTTTGGAACTTTAGATTCATTATTTTCAACTGTTTGGCTTATGTTTTTTATTTTCAACTTTTCGGTCTTAGTGTCACTGATGAGGAATGAATTTCCGAAATGTGCACATCTGGCACATCAAAATTTAACTGGTATTTGTTATAGATTTACTACCCCTGAGCGGGTACCGCTGCTGGTGGAGTAAAACTCCCCGAGGGTATCCATAACTCAGTAGGCAGTACTTCGTGCTGTCAGAAAATGTACCATTTAGCAAAATCTTCAGCCGTCTAAATTAGGAATTTATTTAAAACTAAGGTTTGTTCCCTCATGCAAAGCATTCCTTAGCTGGATTTGGATTTATATAATTTTGGAACTTTAGATTCATTATTTTCAACTGTTTGGCTTATGTTTTTTATTTTCAACTTTTCGGTCTTAGTGTCACTGATGAGGAATGAATTTCCGAAATGTGCACATCTGGCACATCAAAATTTAACTGGTATTTGTTATAGATTTACTACCCCTGAGCGGGTACCGCTGCTGGTGGAGTAAAACTCCCCGAGGGTATCCATAACTCAGTAGGCAGTACTTCGTGCTGTCAGAAAATGTACCATTTAGCAAAATCTTCAGCCGTCTAAATTAGGAATTTATTTAAAACTAAGGTTTGTTCCCTCATGCAAAGCATTCCTTAGCTGGATTTGGATTTATATAATTTTGGAACTTTAGATTCATTATTTTCAACTGTTTGGCTTATGTTTTTTATTTTCAACTTTTCGGTCTTAGTGTCACTGATGAGGAATGAATTTCCGAAATGTGCACATCTGGCACATCAAAATTTAACTGGTATTTGTTATAGATTTACTACCCCTGAGCGGGTACCGCTGCTGGTGGAGTAAAACTCCCCGAGGGTATCCATAACTCAGTAGGCAGTACTTCGTGCTGTCAGAAAATGTACCATTTAGCAAAATCTTCAGCCGTCTAAATTAGGAATTTATTTAAAACTAAGGTTTGTTCCCTCATGCAAAGCATTCCTTAGCTGGATTTGGATTTATATAATTTTGGAACTTTAGATTCATTATTTTTCAACTGTTTGGCTTATGTTTTTTATTTTCAACTTTTCGGTCTTAGTGTCACTGATGAGGAATGAATTTCCGAAATGTGCACATCTGGCACATCAAAATTTAACTGGTATTTGTTATAGATTTAAATAATCATGACTAGAGACAACTAACAATTTTGTCATTGGTTGGTTACAACTGTATAGATTTTATTATTTTTTCATACTTTTTGGCTTTAAATAACCACCATTTATCGAATCTATAGATTCGTATATAGGCTCTGAATTAGCATTCTCTGAATTGACATTTGATAATTCATTTTTGTATTTTCTTGCACGAGTTGAACCATTACTATCAGAGTCAAATGAATCAGAACATGCACATCCAAATAGACTTAAAATGTCAGGTTTTCGTTCGAAAATAACATGTACTTCATGATCGTTATTTTGGTTATCTAATTCTATTTCAACGGGAGAACTACGTATAAATGTTAAACTTTTAGCGACTGTTCGCTTTCTTATAATGAATATAATAATTATTAAAATAATGACACTTAAAAATATAACCGATATACCTATATATAAATATTTATTTTCATTATTTTCGAGTCTATTAAAAGATACAGTTGCATTTTCAAATGATATATTTTGTAACTTACTGGTAGGTACATAATAAATGGTTAGTGACTCCGATGAATTAGATGAAGAAGCAGGGCTAGAAGTGGAATCCATAGAATCGGGTGTAGAACTAGAAGCCATGGTAAAAACAGGCGTGGAACTAAAAGCCAAGGTAGAAGCAGGTGTAAAACTAGAAGCCATGGTAGAAGCAGGAGTAGAAGCTATATAAAAAGAAATGTTATTAGTTAAATCTGTTAAAAGTTCAGTTGATGTGAACGTATGTAGATCATAAGATGATGTCGGAGATATAGCATAAGACGATGGCATTCCATAAGACGTAGATAGATCAGAAGATATAGCATAAGACGATGGCATTCCATAAGACGTAGATAGATCATAAGATGATGTCGGAGATATAGCATAAGACGATGGCATTCCATAAGACGTAGATAGATCATAAGATGATGTCGGAGATATAACATAAGACGATGGCATTCCATAAGACGTAGATAGATCATAAGATGATGTCGGAGATATAACATAACATAAAATTGTTAATGACTTGATTGAAGTAATAGAATTTTACTGAAAATTATAATAAAAACTTGTCAATTAATGTTACATACAATTGTAAATGACTTGACTGAAGTAATAGAATTTTACTGAAAATTATAATAAAAACTTGTCAATTAATGTTACATACAATTGTAAATGACTTGACTGAAGTAATGGAATTTTACTGAAAATTACAATAAAAACTTGTCAATTAATGTTACATACAATTGTTAATGACTTGATTTAAGTAATGGAATTTTACTGAAAATTATAATAAAAACTTGTCAATTAATGTTACATAAAATTGTTAATGACTTGATTTAAGTAATGGAATTTTACTGAAAATTATAATAAAAACTTGTCAATCAATGTTACATAAAATTGTTAATGACTTGATTGAAGTAATGGAATATTACTGAAAATTATAATAAAAACTTGTCGATTAATGTTACATAAAATTGTTAATGACTTGATTTAAGTAATGGAATTCTACTGAAAATTATAATAAAAACTTCTAAATTAATGTTACATACAAATGTTAATGACTTGATTTAAGTAATGGAATTTTACTGAAAATTATAATAAAAACTTGTCAATCAATGTTACATAAAATTGTTAATGACTTGATTGAAGTAATGGAATTCTACTGAAAATTATAATAAAAACTTGTCGATTAATGTTACATAAAATTGTTAATGACTTGATTTAAGTAATGGAATTTTACTGAAAATAATAATAAAAACTTGTCAATCAATGTTACATAAAATTGTTAATGACTTGATTGAAGTAATGGAATTTTACTGAAAATTATAATAAAAACTTGTCGATTAATGTTACATAAAATTGTAAATGACTTGACTGAAGTAATGGAATTTTACTGAAAATTATAATAAAAACTTGTCAATTAATGTTACATACAATTGTTAATGACTTGATTTAAGTAATGGAATTTTAATGAAAATTATAATAAAAACTTGTGAATTAATGTTACATACAATTGTTAATGACAGGATTTAAGTAATAGAATTTTACTGAAAATTATAATAAAAACTTGTCAATTAATGTTACATACAATTGTTAATGACTTGATTTAAGTAATGGAATTTTACTGAAAATTATAATAAAAACTTGTCAATTAATGTTACATACAATTGTTAATGACTTGATTTAAGTAATAGAATTTTACTGAAAATTGTAATAAAAACTTGTCAATTAATGTTACATACAATTGTTAATGACTTGATTTAAGTAATGGAATCTTACTGAAAATTATAATAAAAACTTGTCAATTAATGTTCATAAAATTGTTAATGACAGGATTTAAGTAATGGAATTTTACTGAAAATTATAATAAAAACTTGTCAATCAATGTTACATAAAATTGTTAATGACTTGATTGAAGTAATGGAATTCTACTGAAAATTATAATAAAAACTTGTCGATTAATGTTACATAAAATTATTAATGACTTGATTTAAGTAATGGAATTCTACTGAAAATTATAATAAAAACTTGTCAATTAATGTTATATACAATTGTTAATGGCTTGACTGAAGTAATGGAATTTTACTGAAAATTATAATAAAAACTTGTCAATTAATGTTACATACAATTGTAAATGACTTGACTGAAGTAATGGAATTTTACTGAAAATTATAATAAAAACTTGTCAATTAATGTTACATACAATTGTTAATGACTTGATTTAAGTAATGGAATTTTAATGAAAATTATAATAAAAACTTGTGGATTAATGTTACATACAATTGTTAATGACAGGATTTAAGTAATAGAATTTTACTGAAAATTATAATAAAAACTTGTCAATTAATGTTACATACAATTGTTAATGACTTGATTTAAGTAATGGAATCTTACTGAAAATTATAATAAAAAATTGTCAATTAATGTTACATAAAATTGTTAATGACTTGATTTAAGTAATGGAATTTTACTGAAAATTATAATAAAAACTTGTCAATTAATGTTATATACAATTGTTAATGACTTGATTGAAGTAATGGAATTTTACTGAAAATTATAATAAAAACTTGTCAATCAATGTTACATAAAATTGTTAATGACTTGATTTAAGTAATGGAATTTTACTGAAAATAATAATAAAAACTTGTCGATTAATGTTACATAAAATTGTTAATGACTTGATTTAAGTAATGGAATTCTACTGAAAATTATAATAAAAACTTGTCAATTAATGTTATATACAATTGTTAATGGCTTGACTGAAGTAATGGAATTTTACTGAAAATTATAATAAAAACTTGTCAATTAATGTTACATACAATTGTAAATGACTTGACTGAAGTAATGGAATTTTACTGAAAATTATAATAAAAACTTGTCAATTAATGTTATATACAATTGTTAATGACTTGATTGAAGTAATGGAATTTTACTGAAAATTATAATAAAAACTTGTCAATTAATGTTACATAAAATTGTTAATGACTTGATTTAAGTAATGGAATTTTACTGAAAATTATAATAAAAACTTGTCAATCAATGTTACATAAAATTGTTAATTACTTGATTGAAGTAATGGAATTCTACTGAAAATTATAATAAAAACTTGTCAATTAATGTTACATACAATTGTTAATGACTTGATTTAAGTAATGGAATTTTAATGAAAATTATAATAAAAACTTGTGAATTAATGTTACATACAATTGTTAATGACAGGATTTAAGTAATAGAATTTTACTGAAAATTATAATAAAAACTTGTCAATTAATGTTACATACAATTGTTAATGACTTGATTAAAGTAATGGAATTTTACTGAAAATTATAATAAAAACTTGTCAATTAATGTTACATACAATTGTTAATGACTTGATTTAAGTAATGGAATTTTACTGAAAATTATAATAAAAACTTTTCAATTAATGTTACATACAATTGTTAATGACTTGATTTAAGTAATGGAATTTTACTGAAAATTATAATAAAAACTTGTCAATTAATGTTATATACAATTGTTAATGACTTGATTGAAGTAATGGAATCTTACTGAAAATTATAATAAAAACTTGTCAATTAATGTTACATACAATTGTTAATGACTTGATTAAAGTAATGGAATTTTACTGAAAATTATAATAAAAACTTGTCAATTAATGTTACATACAATTGTTAATGACTTGATTTAAGTAATGGAATTTTACTGAAAATTATAATAAAAACTTGTCAATTAATGTTACATACAATTGTTAATGACTTGATTTAAGTAATGGAATTTTACTGAAAATTATAATAAAAACTTGTCAATTAATGTTATATACAATTGTTAATGACTTGATTGAAGTAATGGAATTTTACTGAAAATTATAATAAAAACTTGTCAATTAATGTTACATACAATTGTTAATGACTTGATTTAAGTAATGGAATTTTACTGAAAATTATAATAAAAACTTGTCAATCAATGTTACATAAAATTGTTAATGACTTGATTGAAGTAATGGAATTTTACTGAAAATTATAATAAAAACTTGTCAATTAATGTTACATACAATTGTTAATGACTTGATTTAAGTAATGGAATTCTACTGAAAATTATAATAAAAACTTGTCAATTAATGTTATATACAATTGTTAATGACTTGATTGAAGTAATGGAATTTTACTGAAAATTATAATAAAAACTTGTCAATTTATGTTACATAAAATTGTTAATGACTTGATTTAAGTAATGGAATTTTACTGAAAATTATAATAAAAACTTGTCAATCAATGTTACATAAAATTGTTAATGACTTGATTGAAGTTATGGAATTTTACTGAAAATTATAATAAAAACTTGTCGATTAATGTTACATAAAATTATTAATGACTTGATTTAAGTAATGGAATTCTACTGAAAATTATAATAAAAACTTGTCAATTAATGTTATATACAATTGTTAATGGCTTGACTGAAGTAATGGAATTTTACTGAAAATTATAATAAAAACTTGTCAATTAATGTTACATACAATTGTAAATGACTTGACTGAAGTAATGGAATTTTACTGAAAATTATAATAAAAACTTGTCAATTAATGTTACATACAATTGTTAATGACTTGATTTAAGTAATGGAATTTTAATGAAAATTATAATAAAAACTTGTGGATTAATGTTACATACAATTGTTAATGACAGGATTTAAGTAATAGAATTTTACTGAAAATTATAATAAAAACTTGTCAATTAATGTTACATACAATTGTTAATGACTTGATTTAAGTAATGGAATCTTACTGAAAATTATAATAAAAAATTGTCAATTAATGTTACATAAAATTGTTAATGACTTGATTTAAGTAATGGAATTTTACTGAAAATTATAATAAAAACTTGTCAATTAATGTTATATACAATTGTTAATGACTTGATTGAAGTAATGGAATTTTACTGAAAATTATAATAAAAACTTGTCAATCAATGTTACATAAAATTGTTAATGACTTGATTTAAGTAATGGAATTTTACTGAAAATAATAATAAAAACTTGTCGATTAATGTTACATAAAATTGTTAATGACTTGATTTAAGTAATGGAATTCTACTGAAAATTATAATAAAAACTTGTCAATTAATGTTATATACAATTGTTAATGGCTTGACTGAAGTAATGGAATTTTACTGAAAATTATAATAAAAACTTGTCAATTAATGTTACATACAATTGTAAATGACTTGACTGAAGTAATGGAATTTTACTGAAAATTATAATAAAAACTTGTCAATTAATGTTATATACAATTGTTAATGACTTGATTGAAGTAATGGAATTTTACTGAAAATTATAATAAAAACTTGTCAATTAATGTTACATAAAATTGTTAATGACTTGATTTAAGTAATGGAATTTTACTGAAAATTATAATAAAAACTTGTCAATCAATGTTACATAAAATTGTTAATTACTTGATTGAAGTAATGGAATTCTACTGAAAATTATAATAAAAACTTGTCAATTAATGTTACATACAATTGTTAATGACTTGATTTAAGTAATGGAATTTTAATGAAAATTATAATAAAAACTTGTGAATTAATGTTACATACAATTGTTAATGACAGGATTTAAGTAATAGAATTTTACTGAAAATTATAATAAAAACTTGTCAATTAATGTTACATACAATTGTTAATGACTTGATTAAAGTAATGGAATTTTACTGAAAATTATAATAAAAACTTGTCAATTAATGTTACATACAATTGTTAATGACTTGATTTAAGTAATGGAATTTTACTGAAAATTATAATAAAAACTTTTCAATTAATGTTACATACAATTGTTAATGACTTGATTTA
Organism: Tegillarca granosa; assembly: GCA_029721355.1. Taxonomy (NCBI): domain Eukaryota; kingdom Metazoa; phylum Mollusca; class Bivalvia; order Arcoida; family Arcidae; genus Tegillarca; species Tegillarca granosa. The sequence goes on along the minus strand of CM056611.1, from coordinate 24,592,305 downwards.
AGTAATGGAATTTTACTGAAAATTATAATAAAAACTTGTCAATTAATGTTATATACAATTGTTAATGACTTGATTGAAGTAATGGAATCTTACTGAAAATTATAATAAAAACTTGTCAATTAATGTTACATACAATTGTTAATGACTTGATTAAAGTAATGGAATTTTACTGAAAATTATAATAAAAACTTGTCAATTAATGTTACATACAATTGTTAATGACTTGATTTAAGTAATGGAATTTTACTGAAAATTATAATAAAAACTTGTCAATTAATGTTACATACAATTGTTAATGACTTGATTTAAGTAATGGAATTTTACTGAAAATTATAATAAAAACTTGTCAATTAATGTTATATACAATTGTTAATGACTTGATTGAAGTAATGGAATTTTACTGAAAATTATAATAAAAACTTGTCAATTAATGTTACATACAATTGTTAATGACTTGATTTAAGTAATGGAATTTTACTGAAAATTATAATAAAAACTTGTCAATCAATGTTACATAAAATTGTTAATGACTTGATTGAAGTAATGGAATTTTACTGAAAATTATAATAAAAACTTGTCAATTAATGTTACATACAATTGTTAATGACTTGATTTAAGTAATGGAATTCTACTGAAAATTATAATAAAAACTTGTCAATTAATGTTATATACAATTGTTAATGACTTGATTGAAGTAATGGAATTTTACTGAAAATTATAATAAAAACTTGTCAATTTATGTTACATAAAATTGTTAATGACTTGATTTAAGTAATGGAATTTTACTGAAAATTATAATAAAAACTTGTCAATCAATGTTACATAAAATTGTTAATGATTTGATTGAAGTTATGGAATTTTACTGAAAATTATAATAAAAACTTGTCGATTAATGTTACATAAAATTATTAATGACTTGATTTAAGTAATGGAATTCTACTGAAAATTATAATAAAAACTTGTCAATTAATGTTATATACAATTGTTAATGGCTTGACTGAAGTAATGGAATTTTACTGAAAATTATAATAAAAACTTGTCAATTAATGTTACATACAATTGTAAATGACTTGACTGAAGTAATGGAATTTTACTGAAAATTATAATAAAAACTTGTCAATTAATGTTACATACAATTGTTAATGACTTGATTTAAGTAATGGAATTTTAATGAAAATTATAATAAAAACTTGTGAATTAATGTTACATACAATTGTTAATGACAGGATTTAAGTAATAGAATTTTACTGAAAATTATAATAAAAACTTGTCAATTAATGTTACATACAATTGTTAATGACTTGATTTAAGTAATGGAATCTTACTGAAAATTATAATAAAAACTTGTCAATTAATGTTACATACAACTGTTAATGACTTGATTAAAGTAATGGAATTTTACTGAAAATTATCATAAAAACTTGTCAATTAATGTTACATACAATTGTTAATGGCTTGACTGAAGTAACGGAATTTTACTGAAAATTATAATAAAAACTTGTCAATTAATGTTACATTCAATTGTTAATGACTTGATTTAAGTAATGGAATTTTACTGAAAATTATAATAAAAACTTGTCAATTAATGTTAAATACAATTGTAAATGACTTGACTTAAGTAATGGAAATTTACTGAAAATTACAATAAAAACTTGTCAATTTATGTTACATACAATTGTTAATGACTTGATTAAAGTAATGGAATCTTACTGAAAATTATAATGAAAACTTGTCAATTAATGATACATACAATTGTTAATGACTTGATTTAAATAATGGAATTTTACTGAAAATTATAATAAAAACTTGTCAATTAATGTTACATACAATTGTTAATGACTTGATTTAAGTAATGGAATTTTACTGAAAATTATAATAAAAACTTGTCAATTAATGTTACATTCAATTGTTAATGACTTGATTTAAGTAATGGAATTTTACTGAAAATTATAATAAAAACTTGTCAATTAATGTTACATAAAATTGTTAATGACTTGATTTAAGTAATGGAATTTTACTGAAATTTATAATAAAAACTTGTCAATTAATGTTACATTTAATTGTTAATGACTTGATTTAAGTAATGGAATTTTTACTGAAAATTATAATAAAAACTTGTCAATCAATGTTACATACAATTGTTAATGACTTGATTTAAGTAATGGAATTTTACTGAAAATTATAATAAAAACTTGTCAATTAATGTTAGATACAATTGTTAATGACTTGATTTAAATAATGGAATTTTACTGAAAATTATAATAAAAACTTGTCAATTAATGTTACATACAATTGTTAATGACTTGATTTAAGTAATGGAATTTTACTGAAAATTATAATAAAAACTTGTCAATCAATGTTACATTCAATTGTTAATGACTTGATTTAAGTAATGGAATTTTTACTGAAAATTATAATAAAAACTTGTCAATCAATGTTACATACAATTGTTAATGACTTGACTTAAGTAATGGAATTTTACTGAAAATTATAATAAAAACTTGTCAATTAATGTTACATACAATTGTTAATGACTTGATTTAAGTAATAGAATTTTACTGAAAATTATAATAAAAACTTGTCAATTAATGTTACATACAATTGTTAATGACTTGATTTAAGTAATGGAAATTTACTGAAAATTATAATAAAAACTTGTCAATTAATGTTACATACAATTGTTAATGACTTGATTAAAGTAATGGTATTTTACTGAAAATTATAATAAAAACTTGTCAATTAATGTTACATACAATTGTTAATGACTTGATTTAAGTAATGGAATTTTACTGAAAATTATAATAAAAACTTGTCAATTAATGTTACATACAATTGTTAATGACTTGATTGAAGTAATGGAATTTTACTGAAAATTATAATAAAAACTTGTCAATTAATGTTACATACAATTGTTAATGACTTGATTTAAGTAATGGAAATTTACTGAAAAGTATAATAAAAACTTGTCAATTAATGTTACATGCAATTGTTAATGACTTGATTTAAATAATTGAATTTTACTGAAAATTGTAATAAAAACTTGTCAATTAATGTTACATACAATTGTTAATGACTTGATTTAAATAATTGAATGTTACTGAAAATTATAATAAAAACTTGTCAATTAATGTTACATACAATTGTTAATGACTTGATTTAAGTAATGGAATCTTACTGAAAATTATAATAAAAACTTGTCAATTAATGTTACATACAATTGTTAATGACTTGACTTAAGTAATGGAATCTTACTGAAAATTATAATAAAAACTTGTCAATTAATGTTACATAAAATTGTTAATGACTTGATTTAAGTAATGGAAATTTACTGAAAATTATAATAAAAACTTGTCAATTAATGTTACATACAATTGTTAATGACTTGATTTAAGTAATGGAATTTTACTGAAAATTATAAAAAAAAAACTTGTCAATTAATGTTACATACAATTGTTAATGACCTGATTTAAATAATTGAATTTTACTGAAAATTGTAATAAAAACTTGTCAATTAATGTTACATACAATTGTTAATGACTTGATTTCAGTAATAGAATTTTACTGAAAATTATAATAAAAACTTGTCAATTAATGTTACATACAATTGTTAATGACTTGATTTAAGTAATGGAATTTTACTGAAAATTATAATAAAAACTTGTCAATTAATGTTACATACAATTGTTAATGACTTGATTTAAGTAATAGAATTTTACTGAAAATTATAATAAAAACTTGTCAATTAATGTTACATACAATTGTTAATGACTTGACTTAAATAATTGAATGTTACTGAAAATTATAATAAAAACTTGTCAATTAATGTTACATACAATTGTTAATGACTTGATTTAAGTAATGGAATCTTACTGAAAATTATAATAAAAACTTGTCAATTAATGTTACATACAATTGATAATGACTTGATTTAAGTAATGGAATTTTACTGAAAATTATAATAAAAACTTGTCAATTAATGTTACATACAATTGTTAATGACTTGATTTAAGTAATGGAATTTTACTGAAAATTATAATAAAAACTTGTCAATTAATGTTACATACAATTGTTAATGACTTGACTTAAGTAATGGAATCTTACTGAAAATTATAATAAAAACTTGTCAATTAATGTTACATACAATTGTTAATTACTTGATTTAAGTAATGGAATTTTACTGAAAATTATAATAAAAACTTGTCAATTAATGTTACGTACAATTGTTAATGTCTTGATTAAAGTAATGGAATTTTACTGAAAATTATAATAAAAACTTGTCAATTAATGTTACATACAATTGTTAATGACTTGATTTAAGTAATAGAATTTTACTGAAAATTATAATAAAAACTTGTCAATTAATGTTACATACAATTGTTAATGACTTGATTGAAGTAATAGAATTTTGCACTACAATCAAGACTTTTCACTTATATCGATGCGAACAGATTTGGGTTAGTTGAGAAAATCAGAGTGTCTATTTTGACAATGATTGTCTACACAATATATGTAAGAAACATAGATACTTACATGCTGATATCGTTTTTACTGGCCATTGTAACTGAATAATTATGTTTTCTGAAACTTGTGTACATAGATGATACCCGGAACGTTTGATGAAAACACTTCGAAATTTTGAGGGTATTTATACCTTTTTTTTAGAAGAGGTGTAGGTCGAATCGTTTATGTACATCAAATGTTTAGGCACGATTTCATGAAAAAATTAAGTGACATATTTTTATTTTATTTGTTGATTGCATGCATTTGGGTGCATTTTCTTTTGATAATTCTAAGGTATTTAGATACCCAAACATTTTGTTAAAAGATGGGGAGGGGGTGAGTCAATTGAGAGGTTGATGAAATCTTGTACGGGTTACTCAAGTTTAATCAAGATTATCATGACATCTAAAAAAGTGCATTGTGCAAAAATCCGAAAAAAATCTTGTATCACATTGAATAATTTCTGAAAAAATCACGATTTTTTTCACATAGAAGTATGTTTTGTTATTGTGTTAGTGTGTGTTAGTTGTATTGAAGGGGTATACACCCACCTATACCCATTTAAAAATAAAAACTAGATAACTAGACTGTGACGAATTTTAAATAGAAATGGTGTAAAAAATTTAAGGTGTTGCGTGATTAAAAAAAATTGTATTTACACTTAAAGATGATATGTAGAAGAAAATCATGTTATTATGGATAGAGTGAAGAGAGCGAAAGGGGGAGGGGAGGGGTGTATATGAATCGTACCCGACAGCCGACTACATGAGTTGTTTATTCGAAAACAACTGTGATTTTGTCATATTTTATTTGTAAATATCATAAATATACATTGTATTAACACTGACTTATGAGAAATTAAAAATTTTAAAATACACTTTAAAATATTACATTTCCTGTGCTATAGAGATCTTCCCTAATCATAATATAAAGTAACTTTAAGCTTTTGATTGGATACCACCCCTCATCATCTATTTATAATATGTGTCACCTTTTGATAAAGGTTAAGATCGAGATTTAAATAAGATCGAGGATATTATATGTAAATGAAAAAATGTTGTAGTTAATTAGGAAACCGTCGATAATCCTACCATAAATAACTGTAGAACTAACTATATGTCAGGAATGATTAACAGTGTAAAACTGGGTCCTTTAATACTTTCTAAATTTAGTAATAAAATTGTTATAATCACGTGACCATACACCACCACCCCATACCAAAGTCCGTAAAGTTAGACGATGGCTGCGCTCATTGTATGCTTGCTGTTTGGTACTGTTTTTGGTTCCATGGCTGAGGTTGTTCCGCCAATTTGCTGTTCACCAGATCTTGTATGCACGGCAAATTGTAGAGTCATTGGGTTTGGATTTGATGGAAATATAGCACAAGTTTAGATATCGACCCCATATGTCGAATCTATCCATGTGTATCGAGGACAAATACGTACGTTAGAAGTTTACAGGGAGCACCAGTATCGACACCTGTGTGTCTCAGGGGTAGACAATATTGTTTACATAGATGATATTGGGCACCCCCACCACAAAACTTGTAGTAAGTATTGTGTGTGTGTGTGTGTGTGTGTGTGTGTGTGTGTGTGTGTGTGTGTGAAAGAACACATATTTTGATGTCTCCATCTGAAAAAATGTTTATTCAAAGGTTAAATGTGAAAGGATTCGTAACCTATATGGTGTGATATATTTTTTTAAGTGCCAGACGATAAAAAGTCATTTTTTAGTAAGACTTTTTAAGAGTTTGAGCCCACCATCTCCTAAAAAGAAGCAAACGTTCTACCACTCAGCCACTAAAAATAACGAAATGATATTGAAGTGAGGGCTTTTAATCACAATGATTTAAAACTTGTCTATTCTTTGACGCCAAAAAATTGAAACGCATACCGTATGTTTAAGATTTAAGTGTATGTATATTGAATTGTATATGTACATATTGTGTGATATAAGTGTATGTATATTGTATTGTATATTTACAGATAAAATACAGTCTATGTCTTATATGTCAATGTCGAGTGTGTCGTTTGTGAGAGATTCTGTATTGTCTGTGTTATATACATGTACTAGTATTTCACCAACGTTGTCTTCGTCTTATCAAATGTCGTCATTTTAATTTTGGCGGTTGTAGAGCCACCACAACCATCGTCGCCTCAACCGGGCACCTCGAATCAAATCACTTCGCCTAATTCATCACTACTATTACAAAGTTCGCCATTAAATCCTACAACATCCACGCCTGTAAAGGCTGAACAAGAAGCTCTCTTGTTACAAAGTTCACCACTAGACTTGTCGTAAGTAGATGCTTAGTTTCCTTTCCGTTCACTCATTATTTTATTATTTGATTTTTTACATATGAAAAATAAAGAAATCTATCTTATCACATTACTTGATTGTTTTAAAAACATATTTATATCTATTTTTAAGATATATAATTCATTTTATTAACGCGTCACATGCTATAAACATAATAACATATGCAATACAAAGATAAAATATCATGACATCCAGCCTAAAAGACTTATGAGACACGGTCATTTATAAAAGTTAAATTGTATAATCATTTTATTGCATATACCATGATTAATGTTTCTTTAATCAATTTTAGGAATGTGTCTGACATTTCATGGATGTCGGGAGCAGAGGGAGATGTTTCTGACTTCTCACCGTCAATACAAAATTCCCCAACGTTCATGAGGTATGTTTACACTATTTTTTTTTTAAATCCTAATTAAACAAGATAGGTATATCAACAACATTTTAACCGTTTAGAAAAAAATGAACTTAAATACGTTTATCTATCAAACAGACAACACTTCTTCCAAATAAAAGTACAGTTAAATTTTTATTATACAAAAATAATTATAAAAAATGATAATTAATTTACATTTATATTTTCCAGGCGTTTCCATCAACAGAGGTTAGATGACCTCCATGAACGTGAAAGGGAATTGACAGAAATCGTGGCACTATTCCATGCGAAATTGTGCCATGTACAAACTCAAATACAAAGTCAAGAAGAGAAACTTTGTGACACTGAAAAACACAATGATGTCGAAGAATTAAGATAAGAAAAAGAAGTAGTAACGTCAATGGAAGGAGAGGAAGAGGGTTAGAGAGAGAGAGAGAGAGAGAGAGAGAGAGAGAGAGAGAGAGAGAGATTTTTTGTTATAGTTAATTGTAATAAATTTATCATATCCATGTTTTTCTTCGTTTGTTTTTTTTTTCTAATCGATGTAATTTCAGAGATTCTGGAAATAACATCGAGGTTCGGGTTCAGTGTGGTCGAGCCCACCTTGAGCTTTTATTGTATATTCATTGACTGAAGAAAATTAGCTCAGGCCTTCACCCGAACTTAAATATTTTTTGGAATAAAATATTGTTATACTAAAAACATTTAAGTGTATAAAAGGTATTAATTTTTTAATAAAATAATAATTGGAAATAATGGTTTTTTTTATACTGAAGATGAGTTCAGTATTTGCTCCATTATTAACAGTAAAATTATACATACCTTTTAGTTGATCTTTTTTCTTCAAACGTATATACTATGTGTCTTGAGATTAAATTGGAATGATTTTTTTAGGAAAAAAAAGAAAATATTCGGCTTTTATACTCCCGTTGATTCTTTATTTAGAAGAACATACATGTATTTTTAGTACTGACATAACGTCTCTTTAAATTAAAAAAAAATGATGAAATGTTTTTGAAATAAACTTTATTTTATTTACTTAGAGCAACCTTTAAATGACCTACTTAGTCCTTTTTATCTATTTATCTTTTCTCACATATTTTAAGTGACAAAAGATTGTGTCGTGTTAACTTTGTAAAACCTATTTCTTAAAAATTGATTTAAAAAATAAAATAAATCTTTCGTACTTATGACTTATTAAATTTATTTTATCTCTGATTATTATTTTTTTCATTCGGTTTGTTGTTAAAATTGTTCTTATCAGTTCATAAAATTATTTTCGTTATTAACTTCCTTCATTTGTTTTACAATAAACTACCAATGTTTAAATAATAATCCGAGATTTGATATAATTTTCATTTCATCAGAGACCAAAGATATAGTTAATTTTGATCTAATACTGATACCCATGCAGCTCAGTTGGGAAACCGTGAGACTGAAACTCTAAAGGTCTCTGGATCGAAACCAGATCAGTGAAATTTCCTTTATTTTAAAATTCATCCTTTTATTTTTTTTCAAAACTAAAACTTTCCAGGCCGTTTTTAAATCTTTTTTTAAAAATTTATTTTAACAAAACTTAAACATTTTCTTTTTTTTTTTTTGGCAAAATATTTTCACAAAACTTAAATCTTCGTGACATTTTTTTAACTTTAAATTTATTTTTACAAAATTAATTAAACGTTTTTTAATTCCTTTTTTTCGCAAAATCCGTAATCATTGTGTCAATTTTTTAGCTCACCTGAGCTGAAAGCTCAGATGAGCTATTGCTATCCATCTTCGTGCGTCGTGCGTAAACTTTTTACATTTTAATTTTCTCCTCCAAAACCACTGGGCCAAATTTAATGAAACTTGGTAACCATCATACCTGGGTGAAGCCCTTTCAAATTTGCACAAATGAAGGAGTTATGTCCCCTTGGGGCTCCATAAAAGGGGAAACAGTAAAAAACTTTAAAAATCTTCTCCTCTGAATCTACAAGAGATATACCTTAGTTATTTCATTTATAACATCCCAAGGTCCTCTATTTTTAGATTTGCACAAACAGTAGCCATGGGGCTCAAAATGGGGAAATTGTAAGGCACTGAGTGGGGAAATTGCTAAAAATTATATATTTGTCACTATATCTTGAAAACTATCAACTTTTTGTATAGGCATGTATATTAGAATATTATAGGTATTGACATGACGATCATTTTGATATATGGTTCAAGGTCATATGTTGAAAGGTCAAGGTCACAGCTGCAGAAGAAGACTTAAATTGCTAATTATCTTGAAAACTATTAACTTTTTGTATAGGCATGTATATTAGAATATATTAGGTATTGACATGACAATCATTTTGATATATGGTTCAAGGTCATATGTTGAAAGGTCAAGGTCACAGCTGCAGAATAAGACTTAAATTTCTTATTATCTTGAAACCTATTAACTTTTTGTATAGGCATGTATATTAGAATATTGTAGGTATTGACATGACAATCATTTCTGGTTCGAGGTCATATATGTTCAAAGGTCAAGGACATAGCTGCATAAGTATACTGAAATTGATTAATGATTTGGAAATTATTCATTGCACTAAAGTTACTTCATGCATATTATATAAGCTACGTATAAATGAAATGTGAGTGGGTATATTTCTGATTAAGTTTTGTGGGAGTTCTTAACTGGAGAAAACTTTTCAAGTTTCTGTACTCAATATATTGTCTATTGCACTTTGCAAACAATATTGGACGTATCTTCAGGTGAGCGTTAAGGCCCATGGGCCTCTTGTTTATTTTTAAATTTATTTTCAAAACTCTTTTTGTTTATTCATTTTTTTACTTTCGCAAAACTTGAACTTTCAAGGCATTTCTTTTCTTTCTTTTAAATTATTTTCCTAGTGTCACCAGTTTACGGGCAATAGGATTTTCATCATATTTCTTCGTCATTCCAAAAACAGTTACCAAAATCTCACAATGTCCATTGATTGATCTTGAATAAAGCTTAAGATTTAAATTCAGCATAATTTTGAAATATCCGACATCCAGAAGTGTAAAAATCACTCACGATATGGCAATGGGACTTCAGATTTCTCCTGTAAAATATAAACCAAATCCTAAATGAGGGATGCGGTTAATTTGAAATTCAATCGTTTACTAAGAAAGTTATTCGGAGAGCCTCTAGACATTTAAACAATTGACGATGCATTCTTGGTTAGGAATGCATCCCGGTGCTTAGATTCGAATCCTTTCGGAAGAATTTTGTTTTTAGTTCGTCTGTTAGGTTTTCTTTTGATTTACAACCGTCCTAGAACTAACCGCTACTATGTAAATAAAGGGTCTTTATTGGACGATAAAACACCTAATACAACCAAATTAGTTTACATGTGTGATAATAGTCTTTTTTGGCAACAGGAATAATAAACAATTTTGAGAATTCAACGGAATTTTTGTTTGATTGTAATTTTGTTGTTTAAAAAGACATTGTTTTAATGAAAGCCCAAAGCTAGCACATTAATGAGCATTTGGTTTTTTAAGAAGAATTCTTACATTGTCTTACTGACGTTAAATTTCAAGTTTTCCTTAAAATACTTTGCTAATATAGATAAAAGATTTACCTGTTTTCATAGCATTAAGACCACCATGTTGCTATATCCAGATCTATTAATAGTTTTTTATGACATGGTATTTTATCTTTTACCGTCTTTAGTTTTATTGGAGATGTTTATCGAAACAGACACTTTGGTATCTTAAATGCTGAAGTTTTAGTCAATCCAACTGGTAGCACTTTACAATTCAATAACTAACTTTTAAGTCGGTTATATAATTACCAGTTGACAACGAAGTGAATGGATATAAAACTCAAATTGGTGAACGTGTTTTATTTGTCTATATTAAAAAATTATTTTAAAAAAAAATTACTCACGTACTGTTTGTGTCACTGTTTGTGACGGTAAATTATGATTAATTTTCATTGAACAATCACATATACTTGAATAAAATTCGGTACTTTTTACTTACTTGAGTCTAGTAACAAGAAATTTGATAAGAGCATCCACTATTAACATAAAGTTATACAAAGGAAACGTAATGCTACGGGGATTTTACAAGTTGAAAATCAAAGGCAGTATTGGTGGATACTTTTTGCACATACGACGTAATGCATCACTAAAAATATTACTTCTGGTGTCCATCGTTTTCAACATCCCTGTAGCAACAACAGTTTCCTGTCAACAGAAATATTTTATGGTAATCGCGGATGTAACAGCGGTTTACAGTTACAAATAGACTCAAGAAAGTGAAAAATGCTAAACTTAAATAAAGGTTATTGGATTTTCTATGATTTGCATAATTCACTGTCAAAAACATTGTGACAACAGTAGTACTTACCAATTTTATATAAGATAAATAACAACAGTGGGAAGTGCATTTAATTAATGTATATTGTTTGAGCTTAAGACAAAACATAACAATATAACAAACAACAAAAACATAAGTAACAATTTATCATATAACAACCACTTAACTATCAAACGTTTTATATGTGACAACAAACAAAATGAGCAAAGTGAAGAATAACAAAATTCAGAAAGACAAGAAAGGTTATTGAGCAAGTTTTTTTTTTTTATTCAAAAGATATAGTATAAAATACACATGTGTAAGGCAAAATGTATGAACAATATTTTGTATTCTCGTTGGAGTTATTTCTCTTGCAGTTGCGCAAATGGAGGTTTTAAATAATGAAAATGAGTTCATGTTCCTACTTACAAATGAGCAATTTTTCGTGACGTATAATCATTCATAATTACAATAAAAACATTAAAAAATACAATATGAAACCAAACACCTGAACCGAGAAATGAACCAGCATTTACCCGATTACAGTTAACAATTTTTCAAGTATCTTTACGACACACGTTTCCATAGCAACCAAACTTATTAGAAAATGACTGGGCAAATTTGTAAAATTAATTTAAAACCAAATTACACATAAAAATAATACCCTGTGTTACTATCATGACATCTTTTGATTTGATCGACTTAAGAAAACAATTTCGCCATGTATAATAGTGACTTAAATGATTAAAGACAAATACTAACGCATTTCCCACGCAATTGAAATTTAAACAATAAGATGATGCCCGGAGCGTCAGGAGAATGCTATAGCCTTTGAGTAAGCGAACTGACTTTTTCTAAACTCTCTGAAAGAGTGGAAGAAATTTGCTGTGATCCGAAGATCTCTCGAAGATATTCAAATAACAAATAATATAAATATATTAAAACGTACCTGTTTAATTTTACTGTGCCGTATGTGCATATTTCGGAAATATATTCACATTAGTGACATTAGGGACCAAAAAGTATAATCCAAACATTCGAAAATAAATAAATTAAAATTTCCACAATTATATAAATCCAAACCCAGCTAAAAATGCTTTGCATGACAGAACAAACCGTAGTTTTAAATACATTTCAAAAATAAAGTATCAAAGTCTAAATATAAGAACGGGTCAAATGCAAGATTTATTTTTTATTTCTCTATCTCTTAGAAATACGCTTCTATTGCAATTGTATCTAGAAATTTAGTGGCAAAGCAATTTAACGATTTTTACCCAACGAATCGACGTTGAAGAAGAAACTGAAAATTTATCAAAAATATGACGTTACGAGATATAGATGACAGAGCATAGTCGGTTTTAACCTACATGTATTATGAACGCTTTACTAGAAAGCGATCTGAGGTGACGTTTACGTAAACAGTACTGTTACTAATTTCTTTTATCGGTGTAAGGCAAATTTAGTTACCATAGAAACCCAACAAATGATTGATCACAAAATCAAAGTTATCGGGTCCTCTTCCACAGTTGGCAACTTGTTGGTATAAAAGACGTTGTCATCATTGTTACTATCTAACGAATTCAGTCTACTTCTTGCAACTCTTGCCGCTTCGAAACCTATTGGCCGAAACATTGGCGGCAAGGATTGACTTTTAAAATCATGAACAAGTCTTTTGAGCGTCTCAATCGATTTGTCGTCTGCCTCTGTAACAAATCCTTTGTTGACATATCCAAATGTCGAGTTCGGAGGTAGAGAACGAGATTTATCAATATCGCTGACGTTAGTTTGACGTAATTTTATCACGTCATCGTGTTCGTCAAACTTATATCTACTGCTGATATAAAAATGTGATCTTGATTTTTCAAGATCAATTCTTTCATTTTCTTGCTTTGTTGGTAGCCATGTTGGTTGTTGATTTGGCTCCTGTAAAGGCGGTAAAGGTCTCTGCTTGTAATGCATTGTCGTTGGTTTTTTAGTTTCCTGTGGTATATGAATTGGTACTTGGGTTGGATGAGACATCGATGAAAAAACGTTTTGTGACATAGGAATCTGTGGTTTCTTTGGTAAAGTCATCGGTTCTTGGGTTTCTGGTTTTCCTGTCTCATGCGACGTTGATACTTGGGTTTCTTGCGACATTGGTGTGAGGGATTCAAACGATGCAGATACCTTGGGTTGTTGAATTGGTATCCGGGTTTTGTTCTCGGGCACAGGTACTTTTCGAAGTCGAGATCTAGCTTCTTCAACCTGACAGTTATCAATGGTTGGAAAAACAGGTGGCAATGACCTACTTTTATAAGAGTCCGATAATCCGTGAGCATACGCCAAAGTTTGTTTTGGTTTTGGTCTTGGTGGTTTTTGTCGGCGTTTCTTTTTGTGTTTCTTTTTGTCATGTGTCCTGTGTTTACGATCGTTATAAAATGATGGGTTATACCGCATTGTCGTATCAAGCGTGTGTCTGCGGTCTGGGGTGAAGAGCTTGCTCTCAAAATTAAAAGTCCGGTATATAGGACTTTGCGCTTTTTCTTCCTCTTGATATTTAATGTCTGATTCGATTTTATTTTCAAGTGATTGAGTTTCTGATTTATCCTGTTCTTTTATTCTTTTTTCTGTTTTGCTTTGGTCGTCACGATGCCCTGGTTGGTTTTCACGAGGCCAGGAATAATTTTTAAAGTCATTTTTCAAATCTTCTATGACATCATAGTAGGTTGAGCTTTCACTTAATGATCCACTTTTAAATCTTTGTTTTTGTGTTTCTTCCAACATTTTCCAGGGATATATTAATCCTTGTTTTGCCGAGTTGTCTTCTACGTTGCTCTCAAAAGGCGTGTTTTCGTTATTCGTGACCTGAATATGAGACTTGAAATCTGACAACATGTAATAATCCAAATCACTATCCGAACTCATATCGGAATCCGTATCAGCTGTCTCCCCGACATTTGCATCTGCTAATATGAAAGGAGCAGATCTTTTAAATGCTGCAGGATTGTGTCTTGCTATTTTTGGTAGAGTTATTTCCCTTCCTCTTAGAAAATGCATTTGCTCAGTGAGGGGCGTTGATCCAGATAAGGCTGTCGGTAACGTTTTGCCACGAATGCTTCCAAAATTCGGCAACGTTCGAGGCGGTGGGACATTTCCTCTAACAGGTTGAACGGAGTAAAACCCACTTTTAATTCCTGAGCGATTTTGAAGTTGATTTTGACCTTTAAATAGTCCCAAATGTCCCCTCTGAAGAGTGAAATTATCAGCTGGGATATCATGTTGAATTGGCACAGACATACAACCACCATGACTACGTTCGACCTTGAGATGAATGTGAAGGTCACTATTACAACATGGTAATCCACACGTATGACCTGGAGGGTCGTGTGCAAAAGGGACGAAGTCATCATAATAAAACGAGCTGTCAAGATGACGATGCTTTGATTTAATCTGAAATGCAAAGAATAAATCCATTAGAATACCATACAAACTTGGGACGGTTATAAACAAATGTGACAAATTTTAGCTTTAGGTTCTTCGTTTCTCCGACTAAATTTGAAGTTTTTAGCAAAACACAAAGACAAAAAGGTGAAAGACATGAAGGCTAAGCACCTTGTCTTCTTTCTTCTGTAAAATCGAAAGAAAGTAATTTCGCTCGTTCACAATTTTTCACTTTACCCCTTCATGATTAAAATTGGCTCCCACGTGGCAAAGTATAATAAGGTCAGTAAAACTCTTAAGTGCTAAATTTGTTTATTTTGGACCTTTATGAAATAATATAAAGAAATGTAACGCATTAGTGTTTGTTTTGTAATTGCCCTTCTAAAGCCTCGTTGTGAAATAAATATTTTAAAAACATTGGTTCTGATTTATCCATATGTTTTGTTGTGTTTTAGATGTTAAAAGGATTTCGAACGAGCAGAAATTAGCATTTGTAAATTTCAAACCCTTTAATGACCTTGTTTTTATTTTATTTTCAGATCATAATCAGTAGTAACCACAATAATAAGTTAGGGCATTAGATATATCTATTCAAAAACCTGTTTAATTTCGATGCGCCATATCTGCACATTTCGAGAAGTTATTCCTCATCAGTGACACTCGAGACCAAAAAAGTTGATACATAAAATGTAAAATATTAACCAAACAGTTAAAATTTAAGAATCCAAAGTTTCAAAATTATTTGAATTATTCAAATCCAGCCAAGGAATGCTTTGCATGAGCAAACAAACTTAAACTTTAAAATTTTGATAGCTGAAAATTTTGCTACATGGTACATTTTTATCAGCACAAGTACTGACTACTGAGTTAAGATACCCTCCGGCAGTTATACTCCACCAACAGCGGTACCCGCTCAGGAGTAATAGATATTTGTCAAAAAATTTTGATATGCCATATGTGCACAATTCAAGATGTGACACTAGACACCGAAAAAGTTTATAGATACAAAAACAGTTGAAAGTAAATGAAAGTTGTAAAATCGTTTGAATCCAAATATTAATACGGCTTAAAATTTGGCTAAATGATATCTGATTGGTAATACATGTACATGTACTATATTCATATAAAAATCGTTTTCTTTTTCCAAAACTTTATATCTAACAAAAGTGAAATATCAATTACGATTTTTTGTGTACTAATCTTCCACATCATAATGTTAACAGTTGTTACTGGAGACGATTATATTTGTAGTTGGTATAAAAATAGCATGGCGACCTATCTTTGGTACAATTGGCACATTGACGAACGTATCCAATATCTTAATTGCTTTTGCAGGCACCAATTGTTTTATCTGGAAATCAATACATATCATGTCTGTTTCAACTCAAATTTTGTTGTAATACTCCCAATTCACTTCATGCTCAATGATGTATCACAAAATTGAAAGAAAACAATTTTGTATAAATCCTGACTCAAAGAAAAAACTAGGTCATGGATTTAAGTTTATGGTATATAAGTTACATGCAGACAACTAGAATTGGAATCATGATCTTGATCCCAGTCCTACAGAAACAATATTACTATATCAGCCTTTACTCTATCCGAAGTTTATAATATCCTCTCTATTAAATAATTTAAAATATTAATTATTGTCCCCAGAAAATTTGGGCTTGTTTGGAACATATACAGATTTTTTATCTATATACATGTGTCTATATTGAACAAATTTAAACAAAGAATTTTACGTCGCAATCATGTCAGATAAAGAATAATATATATAATATTATTAGGCAATTAGCTTTTGACAAGGTTATTGGATCTGTGCAAGTTCTTGCATTGCAGTGTTACACATTTACACGACAGGCCCAATGTCACTAAGAAAGTGAAAAGAGCAAATCTGCTTTGTATTACTGTGCGATAATTGAGGCATTTATTAACCACAAAGTTAAGGTATACACAGGTCGGACAAGACCGGTTTTTTTTGGACTTTGTGTACAAAAATTAAGTGTGATGCAAAAATCGTCATTGGGGTTAATATTACTCTTAACAATGAGACATACCTACAACCTGCTGTCGACTATTACGTAACTAGACAATTATTGTTCACACTTAGCCAAGTCTGAATTCACTAAGCAATTCCTAATTGGACGTAGCCACTAGTCAACGAAACGTCCATTTTCTGACGCCACAAGTTACTTATTTGATGTAGCCACTAGTCAACCAAAACTTCTATTTTCTAACGTAAAAAAACAATTACTCAATGGACATTGCCTCTAGCCAACGGAACCTTTCATTTTCTGACGTTGCAAAATAAATTTCATGGACGTAACCACTAGCCAACAGAAACGTCTATTTTCTGACATCATAAAAGTAACATATTAGATGTAACCACTAGACAACGTAAACATCTCATTTTTGACGTCACAAAACAACAACTTAAAGGACGTAGCCAATAGCCAATAGAAACGCCTTTGTTCTGACGCCACAAACCCATTACATGAACGTAGCCACTAAACACAGAAACGTCTATTTTCTGACATAAAAAACAGTTACATATTGGATTTAGCCACTTGCAAATGGAATGTCTATTTTTTTTTTTACATCATTAGCCAACGAAAGCGTTGAAACGAAATGAGATATAATTTTACACGTGGTTGGTTGTATGACATTTGCGGTATCACATCTGTGTATAAGACGTCTACCAGGCACGTGCATACAAGTTAAAGTAATACAGAAGTTTGTTGCCGTTGTTTCTGATGGGATTTTTAGATGCTAGTGAACAGGCCTACAATAAAATCCACTATAATGGTACCAATAACAAAAAGTAGGGGTCTGCACGAGAAAATGGGCGTTTAAGAAGTCTTGAGTTCGAAGGTGGTGGACTCTTAATCACTAGATATTCCCAGATTTATATTATATTTAATTTGATGTGAAATCTGTGTTCGCATTTGCCAGTAGACTTTAATCATAAGTTATGGTATTTATACCACATGTAAGACAAACTTAAAGTTATCACCTTGAACATAATGCCAAAGTCAAACTTCTCAGATTCCTTAAGACTGATAAATAATATTTACAGTAACACAAGCTATAAATATATATATATATAATATATATAATAAAAATATCTTTAGCCAGGGATTTATTTAGTTAAAGCTGTTGGTTCTATCTTACTCCCAACACCTTTGACACATGAAAATACGCCATGTATTAATAGCATAAAATTTGACAAGTACATGTAACAGGGGAGTAAGATTTTTTTTGCCTCCTTTTAAGAGATATGTTTGTAGGTTAAAAATGGTACTAATACCCTGAATGCTCAATACTAGTATCATAATGCTGTTTGATAGGTTTAAATTTAAAATAGATGTCGACAATACCTTGTGACATTTTTATACAAGTGAAATAATCTTGACTGATTGATATATCTGTCTCATTCCATTCTATAAGAAAAATAGCCTTGTATTCAAAATTACTATCTTTCTTTATCATCTGGTTAACTTCCAGTTGACATAGTCTCATATTCTATGTCCAAAATCTGTCTGAATCACCAATTTTCAAAAAATGTTTTTTACAATTTTATCCTCTGAAAAATCAAAATTATATGAACATTTCAAAAAATACTTGGAACAATCAAGTTTGATTTTAATTTTTTTGTTTTATTAAACAAATGTTGTATACAAAATAATGTAATTTACAATGTTATATACAACTTTATACATGTAATAACATGGCATATAACAAGTTATCTCCCTTTATAAAGAGTTTAGTGTAATGAATCATTGTAATATGTCTATAAACAAGTTACAATGAAGAGACTCTGTGTCTGGATATATTGCAAAATAAAATAATAGGTATACTGTGCTGTGTAACTGTTACCATGGCAACATATTTTTTTTGAAATTATAAACTGGCAATGTTTATATATAAGTAAAACTTTGATGCAGACAGGTGCTCTCTTCCAGTTTTCTTTAATTTTGACAAAAAACACGATTTATATTATAAGTGTAAATTCTGACTGATATAAATCAATCTTATAAGTTATATGATTTATGTATGACTCTCCTTGCGTATTTATTTTCATAATGCCTTTTTTATGTTTTATGATTTCTTAAATGAATTGTTAGTGAAAGACTTTTGAAAATTTAAAATTATCTTGTGAAAACAAGTTTAACATTATATTGAAAATGGAAAAAAACAATAATTTTTTATATTAATATTCTTTGATTTTCCTGCATCTACATATAGTTTTTAGTTTTTAAAAATTTGAAAAATCTTGTAAATATTTCTACAATAAAGCTTTGCTCCTGAATAATGTGTACAAACTCTTTAAAAGTATATTTTAAATAAGCTGTTAAATTGAAGACTTTGAATTTGATGTTGACTTTTTACATTTTTAACTCCATTTTTAGAAGGAAAAAACAACACTTTTTGCTTAGAAACTTTCCTTAACTTTTTTTACCTAAACCAAATTATGAAAGAAACCAATGAAAAAAATTTAACTTTACATCTGAAGACTTACATTTAAATTTGAACTAAATTCTGTTTTATCCCAAACCCATATCCTGTAAGTAATTACAGGAAATTATGGTTTGAACTTTAAACAGACAGAAACAAAAAATATTGCTATAAACTGTATTGTATCATACACAAATTTAAAAATAATTTCAACCCAATTTATATTCAAAAAGATTTCAAGTTTGATTTAAATAAAAAAGGTCAAAAGGTCATGTCAAATTTACCAAGCTATAATTGGTTACAGGCATCACTTGTATAACAGACAATAATGATGTTGTTAAATCTACTACTAATCTATTTCCTCATTTCAAGCAGTTTTGTATTTACAGTCACATATATACACCAGTTCTCTCATTACAACAAACCAAAGTTAGCCATTTTTCCATTTTGATTTAAATGATTAAGCAGTTAAGTTTATTAAATTTCTGTTCAAATTTCTGGTAATGATTAACAATTAAATCTATCAAATTTCTGTTCAAATTTCTGGTAATGATTAACAATTAAATCTATCAAATTTCTGTTCAAATTTCTGGTAATGATTAACAATTAAATCTATCAAATTTCTGTTCAAATTTCTGGTAATGATTAATAATTAAATCTATCTAGTATCTGTAACGATGTGGATGTGCGTAAGTTTGACGGTAATCATTTTTCAGCTGGGTCACATTAAACTTCTTAGGTCTTTAGATCGTAAAACTATTTTCAGTTGTAAAAGAATTTTTGTGAAAGAGTCTAATAGGAAATCACTAGATTTTGCTTCGACAAAACCAGAGAGTCTAGAGTGATGCTACCACTTCATTATTTCAAAATGAAGAATTGGCTAACTGAAATCTTGTCTATCTCACAATTATAGCAGTATAAATATTCTATATACATATAATTAAACTATGTAACATATTCACAATATAAAAATCTAAATGATTTCATTTTTTAAATAAAAATTAATATGAATGATATTTCGTTTGAAAAATAATTAAATTTAATGAACATTTCAAACAACATAATTTTTTTGACATATTATGACATTTTATCTATGATGTCTATCACAGATATGACATATCAGACATACAAACATCAACGTCATACAAAAATTAATGTCATACAAACATCAGTAATATAAGCACTTTCTAAAATTTCAAAACCTTTCTTACCCCAAAATGCAAGACTATCATAAAAATTCTTTTGCTGGAAAAAAACCAATGTGCCTAGAGAAAACCACTTACATACTGCAAGCCAAATGACAAACTTTTACACACTAAGATCAACCCAAGCCTGATTTGATCCTGGTTGCTGAGAGGTACAGTGATCTGTATGCACATACTTAAGACCACTTGGCCACCAATCCTCAGCACACATAAAAAGATGTTGATAGCGGGGTACCCTGGTGAATTTCGGTATTCATAAATACATTTATATGTACATCAAGAACCTGAATTTAGACTTCATATTTAATGGGCCATTAATCTGATTGTAACAATTTAATGGGCTATTAATTTTAATGTAAAAACAATTACATCAAAGTTACAAGGGGGAATCTTGATAATATTATTTCCTTTTCACAATGTTAACAGCTTCCTGAAGTTCTTCTCAGTGGTAAATTTGTATGTATGACATATTAATGCTTGTATGTCATGTAGTCTTTATGTATGACATATTATACTGGCAATCTTAAACATGAAATGAGTGTATAATGTATGACCTTGACATTTATCACCTTACCAAGGTTGTTCATGTACCACATGATGTATACCCTATAAAGTTTGATGGAAATGTTAAAGAATTGCATACTGACAGGATTTTCGGAAAGAAAGACAATCTTAATATGCATCCAGACAGTAAACCATATCTGCTGAAGTTTACTGTTCCACCGAGTATCACATTATAATGTATCACATTGTACACTGGCAAATCTCATTGCGGTGATAATGACAACAAAATGACAACCTATGTATTATGTGTGTATGACTGTAATATGACCTGGATATGACTACATCACATACACATGTCTATGATATCAACATATGACCTTGACATACATCCTGAATATATGACGTTCTATATGAGAAAAAAAAACAAACCGTCCTTACACACCAATGTATGACATGATAATGATATATGACATGACGTACAAATTATATGACATATCTGATCTGCATATATATGACAGTTAATGAACTTATCACTGGATGACATACTGTTAACATGCATACAAAATCCAATCATTTATGTTACGATTATATCATTTTTTTACATTCAGTTACTATTCTGCTCATCGATTGGGAACTTGTTTAGATATTCTAAAATTGAAATGAGAATTTTCTATTGGAACAGAAAAAAGATTTACAAGTAACTTATTACTTGCAGTAAGAGACATTAATGCAAACTCACAATGTACTAACAGCTAAATCAGAAAACAAAGGCACCACAAAAAAAGGACTACCTTACACTTAATCTTGTATGCTGCCTTTATGAAGGTATGAATGTGTTTCCATGACAACAGCTGTAAGGCAGAATGCGGTGGGTAAAAAAATTAAGGCATATCGGTTATATATTATTATTGGAATTCATTTTAATTATACTATTTTCTTGAATTCAATATTTTTTCAAGAACAATTTTCCAACTGTTTAAAAAATCGATAGATCATTGGGCCTTGTTGGTTACTCCAGTAACAACATCATTCCAAAACAAGGAAAGTTCAGGTGAAAGATGATAATTTTATTAAATTAAGGAAGGTTGGTGGTTGTATTTATTTATGACATAATCAAAACTGTGAGCGAGCTGTTGGAGAAACTTGTTATATACATGTATCTAGATCCCAAACATTTAATTTATGACAAAATTATTTGTTTCATTTAGAAAATTCTTTACAACATTCTAGATCATAAACTTGTACAAACATCTTGTGTGTCTTTTGAAAATTTTGAAAAGAAAGGAATTTTTACGAATAATTAAGAAGATGAAAATTTTGAAAAGAAAGGAATTTTTAGAAATAATTAAGAATATTTATTGAAGTTCTGGTTGTCTTTTTATACACTATTTTATAAAAGACAATGCATTTGCACTGTCTGTTCATGTGAAAAATAACAAGTGATGTAATTATCTCCCTTTCCAGAAAGTTTTCCCTGTAAAGAATAATCTCTTCTGGTTTGCAATAACTCCCCAAATTTTCTCCCTTGATAAGAAATGATTTATCTCCCTTGGTATGCTACACGACTTAGATTGTATGGAGAGGGAACCTGTCTACTATATAAGACACGATTACATGTAAGATTGTATGGAGAGGGAACCTGTCTACTATATAAGACAATTTTATCTCCTCATACACTTAGGTTTCCATAATTAAATTTCCAATTTTGTAAAATGTTAGATTTAAATGAAAAATTTTGGCAGTGTTACTAAGAATGAATATATGGACTATTTAAAAACTTTCGGATTTTTTCTTAAATTTCTCGTGAAAAAAAAAAAATTAAAAAATTATGTTTTTCTACAAAACCTCACATGATGAATTGATAATAACAGGAGATCACATTGTTTCATTTTTCTATAAAAATGTCATGATATCACTAAAAAGAGGGGATATAAACATGTAATATCGTGTATGTTTACATCTTATTGCAGATATATCTCAACATTTATATATATATATATAATGCACCAATTACAATATATGTGTCTGAGACATCACAAATTTGATATTTTTGTCACATATTAATTTCTTTATCTTCCAATTAAATAACACTTTGGTCCTTTCACCCCATTTTAAACATCATTATTCATCGTTTTTCCAATCAAAATCAATTGATTGCTTTCTGGGATTGTGTATCGGGAATTAAAATTCCACCCAACACATCAAAACAATCACTCATCCCTAAATCACTATGGATAGATCTAGTTGTTCTAATTCTGGAATATTCCATTTCCCTGTATGGGTAATTATGTGTAATCATAATATCTTCCAATAATATTTATATAAGTTTTATCCAGATAAAAATTTAAATGGAAGCACTATTATTATAATAACTTTCATATTCTGCTTTTTTATATGCATGCAACATGCAAAAATATAAAATATAGAAATCCAGTTACTAATAAGCAAAACTATGGTAATTTTATTTCCATGGAGACAAGTGCTGTAAACAGTCTACATAACATCCAATGGAAAAAGAGAATACTGAGGTCCTGATATTAACATCCAATAAGAATAGCTGTTAAAAACAGTCTTATGCTAGTCACAATATCCAATGAAAGGATAGATTACACAATACAATGATGAAATCTTACGTCTATTGGACCATAAAAGATTGGCACAAGCTGATTACAACCATGCCTGGAGATCACTATGGAAGCACAGTAGGTCAAAGTTCAGAGGTCATGGGTGTAAAACACAACACTGTGCAGTGGGTTTTGGGATGTCCAAGAAAAGATGTCCATCCTCTTGAGAGATTTCACGACACAATAAGCACAACAAGGCGGATATCATACAACAACTTCATATATAACCTTTTTTGGTTTTGAGGTTTCTGCAGTGGAATATCCACTTTCTGGTCCAAGGTCACCTTTATGGTCGTCATGAGATAAGTCTATATATTGTTGAGGATCTTTTCTAGGTGTTCCATTAAATGAAATTTCTGTAAAAAAAAAAATATAAAAAATAATTCTAATGTGAAATCAAGTGGAAAACAGGTTGGCTTGTGTGAGTTTGTACTTTTAAAGGTTAAGAAATGTTCTAGTTAAGCTTCATGCAAAGTGATAAATAATTTTAGAAACTGCAAGTTACACTGTTAAAAGTAGTCAAGTTAAACTGCCATTAAAGTTTGATTTTTTTTTATAAAACTTGACAGGCCAAAAACGCACCTTTTTATATCTAGAATAAGTAGGGCACTATTAAAATATCTCTTTATGGAAGTATTTCTTCTGGAATGCAATTAGACATTCTACATTTTGTAGGGAATTTATATCAAAGAAGATATAATCTGTAGTGGTACTTGTGTGAACAAGCTTTGTGTTATAGAGTACATTAATCTGAACAAACTCAATAATCACCTTCAGTTTTACTGTCATAATATGGATTCCCTCTCATATCTACAAATACAAAAGAAATTTTATATTTTATTATTATGAAAAAAAAAAACCCCAAAAAACAACTAAATTATCTCGCTTTTAGCATAGAGAAGCAGTAATAATGTCTCCTGTCCTGAATAGGACAAACATAGTATAAGTTGTCTCCCTTAATAAAGACACATAGTAATAGTTGTCTCCCTTAATAAAGACACATAGTATAAGTTGTCTCCCTTAATAAAGACACATAGTAATAGTTGTCTCCCTTATTGAGTAGGTTTCTAGTACTTGTTTAAAACAAGTACACTTTTTTTTCTGAATCTCATTCGTGTGTAACTTCTTAATATCAACATTGATATAAATCCAAACTAAAACATACAGTCAACTGTGCTGAACTTATAGCAGAAATGTAAGTAAAATGTTACATAAAAGATACTATAGAAATAACCTCTGTGTGTGTGTGTGTGTGTGTGTGTGTGTGTGTGTGTGTGTGTGTGTAATACTGACAACACATATAAACATATGGAGAGAGAGAAAGTGAGAGAGATAGATAGAGAATGACTGACAAAAAAGAGAAAGAAATACAAATGTATATGCTAATATTTTATAAGTTCAAAACTCGTTATATAATAAATTATTACAAATCACATCCAAAAATCACAACAAATTTAATAATAGATTAATATCAAACTATAATTAAAATATGATTTCAATGAATGAAAATGAAAATAATGACAGAAAAATACAAAATATTTCCCATGATACAACATGTTGACCTTTAACCCTAGTTGCAATTGGGAATTCAAACATTCCATTAAAACCGTCCCAGAGATAACACTTAGTCCTGTGTTATTTCTATGGAAAAAATAAAAATCCAGATATGTTCTAAGTTCTACAATAAAGGTCACAATGATGTATTATGGGTATTTTTATGTTTAATCTAAAAAGAAATTAAATTTTTATAAAATAATCACTATTTCTATCACTTCTCAAAAAAATAAAAATTATCATAAACAAGTATTTCATCACCATAACTAAGTTAAAAAAAAAGAAAAAAGAATGACCTTTAACCCCAATCTATTAACTACCTTTAACCTCTAAGGTCATCACTATAGCTTCCCATAGTAACAGAACTACTTACTAGCAGCATTAATTCTATTCATTTCATTCTCAAACAAATGTTTCTCTAGTTGTGAATCGTAAGAAGTATCTAACTGAGGAATATTTCCGTTGGGCCGTGTCATTCCCGGGCTACCTGTGTAACCATTCCGGTCTGTGTGAACTGAATCTGAAAACATCAGGAGGACAAATCTATGTTACCATGGCAACTTGTAATCAAAGTTATAAATAATTAAATACCATGGCAATATTTAATTAAAACCAGATCTGTTTTGCTTGAGTTACATAAAGCAAACTAAAAACAGCATATACTGAAACAATTTGGGCTATTTTTTTTTTCCATGTCTGTCAGTTTTACAAAAGTAAAAAAAATCTAATATGGGAAATAACATCTAACTGCATCAAGATAATTTTTTTGAAAAATCCTCAAAGTTTTAAACTTAAGCCAAACTACAGTTACAGACTAAATGACTAAATCAAAAAGTCTATCATGGCCTTATAAGATCAAAAGGTCATCAGTTTCCGTACCATGATGTGACTTCTGCTTCGATCAGGATCAGACACCAATCTGTCACAACGTTAATGCCAGCATCACTAATTATACTGTATGGACTAATGTAGATGACTGATGTCAGGTTGAAATTCTAATTGACCTGAATCTTAATTTTTAAAAAAAAAATTTCTGCATGTTCTTTTAAGAGGATCTACAAATTCCATAGGTCTGACTGTCAAATAAGTAACTGATTCCATTTGAAATTAATACAGAATAAGATATGTGGGCTGGCCTAAATATTAAACAATATCTTGCTCAAAATATCACAGAGTTCAAGCCTATGGCCTTTAACCACTGGGCAACTAATATCTGATTAATTAGAAGTATACAAAGTCAATCAGATGTTATCCTCATTTATAAACACCTGACAAAAACTGGCTTTTGATTTCCTCTTTAAGATTTTAACTGTCTAGTTCTTTACCAGATGACGTGTAGAAAAAAGGAGAAAATTGATGAGATATGACGAATGTTAATATTATAAAATCATGCATATGATTTCTATATTAGATTTTACTAAAACATTACAAAGTTACGACTTAAAACACACAAAAGTTTATACTCTAAACCATGCACATAGAATTACTAAATAAAACACACAATCAAAAAACCATTAAATACATAAAACTACAAAGATTTAAATTTAAAATTCATTCAAAAATTTTTTGAAATACTTGCATTTAAAATCAAATCAAGAGATTATCAATTCTACTAAGTTTTATTATATTAAGTAACTGAAGACCAATATGAAATGCCACATGGGTTTGTTTATACATGTATATTGGTAATATTTTGTTCTGCATATATCGTTAAATTTTTGCACTTAAAAACCTTATTCACTTTCCTAAATGTAATAGATTTGATGATTATCAATTTCCTAAGTGTCTTAAAAATATACATACAGGTATATTATTGTAATTGGTGTATTATATATATATAAATGTTGAGATATATCTGCAATAAGATGTAAACATACACAATATTACATGTTTATATCCCCTCTTGTTAGTGATATCATGACATTTTTACTGGAAAATGAAACAATGTAATCTCCTGTTATTATTAATTCATCATGTGAGGTTTTTGTTGAAAAACATTGTTTTTTAATTTTTTTTTTTTTTTTTCTTAAATTAACACCCCTAACAGTTTATTCTCTTACAAAGCAAAATTCTAACAAGTTATTTGTAATCAAACATAAAATTTACGAAAGTTTTATCATAGATAAATTGAAGGTAGATAACTCTTGTGACAATACTAGGGGAGGTACGCCATGTGACAATTCATATTAGTCTCAGACTATGTTAGTAAACTACTCACTAGCAGTGTTTTTAATGTTGTGATGTAATTGCGTATATGGTTCAGGGCATGCTGCCATGCGTTGTGCGTTGAGCACGGAGATCTAGAGAGTCAATCGTATCCATACCTTGGTTGTCAAACCCTCGTTTGGCATTAGCAGCAGGGATACCATTTACATTTTGTGGTCGATGACTAAAAAAAGATGTCAAATAGGTTAAAAAGGTACAAAAAATTAAACAATAAAACCAACAATACAAGTTCTCTTCTTGTGAAAGCTAATCAATTGGTTCTGGAAATCTTAATACATGACCAATTACTGTTCTTGAAGTCTTGTCACATGTCCAATTACTGTTCTTGAAGTCTCCTCACATGACCAATTACCATTTATAAACAAACAATACAGCTTTGAATAAAGTCATTACTATCTGACTGAGAGTAAACCTTGTTTAATGTCTAAGTAAAACTTTAAAGTTTTTTAATGAAACTTACAGGTTCTTTAACTTTTACACTTATTGGATAATCCTGCTTGTCAAAATCAACCAATCAGTATTGATTCTTAAGATTTTTTTATTATTCTGCAATTTTGTATAAAACAAAAACTTGATCTTAGATAAAATGTACTTTTATAATTGAAATCAATTTGCCAAGAAACTTAAAGGTTATATTTTCATTCTATATTCAATGGTATATAACAAGTATATCAAAATTTAGAACACAATGTGAATAAGACATTTGAATATCGTTTCTGTAGCACCTGTTAGGACTCATGTATGTTTACTGTAAAATTTATAAGAACTAAAATTTTATCACTTACTTAGCCTGTGAAGGATTTCCATAGTCTTTTGCTGAAAAATAAATAAATAAATAAATACTTTAAGATAAAATTGAGTAAACAGCAGGTGTTTTCATAGAATAGAAAGAGAAATACAGCAAATAAAACTAAAAAAGTTTCAATACTCTGAGCTTGAAAACTTATATATATGACTTTGTGTCAAATTCTTAATACAAATAATGAACATGGCATCAACTGCATTCAATAATTAGTTGTTATAATTAAAACCATTGAGCTTTGTACAATACAACTTAGTCCAGCCTGCATAGTTTTCTTAACACTTTCAGACTTTCAGCTAGGTCCAGGCTTTTAAGCCTTATCAACACTTTCAGGTTTGTCTAGACTTTTCAGCTTCATTGTTACTCTCAGCTAGATTCAGGCTTTTCAGCCTTGTCAACACTTTCATCTGGGTCAAGACTTTTCTGCTGAGTCCAGACTTTTCAGCTTCATTGGTACATTGATATCCTGAGTCCAGACTTTTCAGCTTCATTGGTACATTGATATCCTGAGTCCAGACTTTTCAGCTTCATTGGTACATTGATATCCTGAGTCCAGACTTTTCAGCTTCATTGGTACATGGATATTCTGAGTCCAGACTTTTCAGCTTCATTGGTACATTGATATCCTGAGTCCAAACTTTTCAGCTTCATTGGAACATTGATATCCTGAGTCCAGACTTTTCAGCTTAATTGGTACATGGATATCCTATCTCTTTATTGTTGGTTTTTAGCCAAATTTTTACCAACCAATCTACTAAATTATACAACTGAATACATACCTAACTTCCTTCTTCTACATATCACTACTACTAATATAATAAGTAAAATAATCAAGATGGCCGCACACACACAACCAATTATAATAACTTGTCCCTCTGTAAGGTCTGCTGTGGTTTGTTGCTCTGCAATACAAAAAAAAAAAAAAAAAACATGTTTGAATTAAAGTAACTTAATATTGACTTTACAAAGTTTTAATCTATAAAATTATAATCAAAGAACCAGGTTTCCTAGAAAACCTTGTTAAAAACAAATTACTTACTTAAAATAAATAAATACATAAAATTAAATACTGGTAAATAAATAAATAAATAAATAAATAAATAAATAAAATATATAGATGTAAATAAAGCAACAAGGAGAATGACTCTGTGCTGTTCGGAGTGTTTCACTGAGATATGTTGACTGACATCATTATATTTTGTTGCTATAACTGCTATGCAGGTAAAAAAAATTTGGACAATAAATTTCTGGGATATGACCTTAGCTATTTTGTAATCTATACAGAAAATCTACAAAACTTAGCCTCAAAGAGATTAGCAAGTTGATTAACATACCATAAATACTGATAATGTCCACAATCATTTTTTTTATGTTAACTGATAATTTCTAGGGGTTTTCTTTTTTGTTTAAATGTGCAGTGAAATACAAAATTCTATCATCAGTTTTGATGCAAAATTTAGTACAAATGTTGTAATCAGTCATTACTAAATAAATTTCAATTCTATATATAAATTATTTTTTCCTTCGATAAAATAACCACTGGGCACACTTTAAGTACATCATTACCAACATGATTTTCAATGAACTGCTTTTAATTTGACACATCATATACAAATAACCTCCCTTTAATCTTATTACCTTTTTATTACCTCCCTTTAATCTTTCAATATTGATGGTAAAATGCACCAAATTTATTATACAATGTTGATAAGTTGTCGGGTCAATGTATTTTACTGTTAAGAAGTACAACTTTTATATAACATATTTTAGTACACCCTGTAATGGCTCCTGTGTAAATACATTATTTATGCTTATTTAATATTCATATGACTGTTACTACTCCCTTGAGGGGTTTTTATAAGGCTCCCCACAGGTTACTTTGTTTATGTTCATCTGGGATTAATACCTGTAGGGCATGTATTATAATTCATCCACAACTATCACCAATATTTTATCATTTTATTACTGAATAGATATTGGGGCACCACAGGGGTCAAAACGACATTTAACAGATATTTAGATTTTTATGCCAAATATTAGGTAATAAATGACTTTGTGGTTTAAATGATCTAGAGTAATAAATGGGTATGTGTTGCCAAAATGAAAACAAAACTATGAGAATGGCATTTACCATTATCTGTATGTAGCCTAATACCATGAATATTCAGTCTTTGTTGAACCATATAGGGATTCCAACCCACAGCTGAGTAGAAAACCAGAACATTTCCTGAAAACCCAAACCTACCAGGTAAAACTTGGTAATATATCCAGATTAATGACCAAATCTTACACAAGTATCTGACAAACCAGGATTCTATCCCAGGCATTAAAGGGGTTGCGTGACCCATAAGCACTCGACTTAGACCACTTAGCCACTGACAATTATCAAGGCCTTGTTATCTAAACCAAGTCTATAAAAAATAATGAAAACTGGATGACAAGTAACAGACTCCAAATCTTGACAATAAATCAGTGTGTTACACTAAGTATACCTGACACTATATAAACACTTGTTAGTACAATAATTAACAGACAACAGACAATGTTAGGAGTATCCCTGGTACATATCTCGGATTCTTAAATCATATTTAACACTCAGACACACATGAAGTACCGAGGAATACCTGCCAAATAAAGTGTATTACCCTGATCACATAACTAAACATAAACATCCACTCCATATTGATATACACGTGTGGGAACAAGTGTTACGGACAAGTCGGAATATCCAAACAGTCTGTTCTGGGATGGTAGAGGAAACCAAAGTGTCTGAAGGAAATCTGAAAAACCCTAATCAATGGAATTGACAAACTTTTCAAATTAAGATGTTCCTGAGTGATATTGCAACTAAGCAGTGAGAGGTATACAGACTACTTGGAAATTACCAGTATATCCTTGTTTCATAGTAAAAAAAATAAATGAAAATAAAATAAATGTACCCTATAACTTGATTTTACTTGGCAAGTTCTTAATTTAGTTTTTCCAACTAGTCACAATTTTAACAATACACAGAACTCCCGATCTAACAATCACAAGTCACCAACAACTTTTTTACAATCATTAGTTTTGATTACGTTTTAAAATTTTCATAGAGAAAGACATTATGGCCCTGAAAGTTTGAATAAAACAATGACAACATCAGTATTTTTAAAAAGCTGTACTCAAACTATAAATGGCATATTTCAAATGGCCAATGTAACAAATAAAAATTGATTTAGACTTCAGTAACAATTGAATCTACAACACTTTCCTGATTTTATAAAATTAATAAACAAAACCAAATATTTATCTATATCAGGGTTACCGGTAATCCTTCCATGTAAAACCCGATACCAAGCATGTCATGTTTTACAAGATTTAATCTTTATAACATTTCCCCACAGTGGAGAAAATCGTCAATTTACATCACAAAAAATATCAAGCATACAGGGAAATGTCAATTTATGAAATTCAAATTTTCTAATTTTGGGATAAAAATAAAACAAATTCTTACCAGTTTTATACACTAGAGTATTCTGTCTTTGAGGAGGACATCTTTGTTTATATCTCGAAGTTCCCAAACACAAATAATTCACACAGAGAAAAATGTTAAAATGTTAAAATCCCCTTATTATAACTACAACTTCTAATGGGAGAAAATCAACCTTACGCTGCCATAAAACATGGGGCTCTATATGGGGTATAAAAAAAATTAATTCAATTGTATTTGATAGCACTACATGACGGGAATCAAACTGTTAGATGCATAATACATATAATGGGTCTTTCTGATTACCCTGTATACAAAAACAATAAACGAAACAAAAAGAAAACAAAAAAAAAACTTTGCCTGACTTTTTTTTTTTCTTTTCCATTAAAATTTGTCGTAAGAAATTTGGAGTCAGTGTTTTGTCAGCTAGAAATGTGTTATTTGTTAAAATCCCTCTAGGTTGTAATCGTAAATTTTCTGTTATAGACTTTTTTTGTAATTTACTAATGGAAAACTGGAGTTTTATTTGTGCCAAGTCACAACCATGAAATAGAGATACTGGCCAGATGTGGGTATTAAGAGAAATAAATAAAATATGTAAAAATACCTGTGATATTAAAATATAGGTGTAATATACAGAATGATTATAGTGTCTATCTGTGACATGCATGTTCAGAATTAATTATAATATAGCATGTCAGTGTCAAATTTTGATAAGAAAATAATCCCCTAGTAGTGGCCTCAAATGTTAATTATCATCTCACAGTTTCAGCAGTTGAGTTAGACAAAGGAGTTAGAATCCAGGATGATTAAATTTCCCAGTGTTGTGTCGGGGTTTGTTTAAAACATGTGTCCTAAGGGCCATGGAATGTTGTACTTTACATGCATCAAGAATTACTAGAAAATGAAAATTAAATTACACACAGTTGGTATATATAAGTATAGCCACTGTGAGAAAAAGCATTACTTTTGAAACCTAAATTCTATGTGAAGAAAAGTTAAACAGTGTGTGTCTGTGTGTGTGTGTGTATGTGTGTGTGTATGTGCATGCATGTGCGTGTGCATGGTGGGAGGGGTGTACAGTTGCTGTACCTAAGGTGTAATACGGTACATGATGTTACTGACATAAGTGACAGACAATGGGCTATATTTATGCCTGTACAATAAGACAGGAGACAACGGTACTTTAACCATTACTGGAGACACATGACTGAGTACTGAAAACCTTGGACTCTGATATGAGGCATGTGAGTATGACTTAGTACTAAAAATCCTTGGACAAGTGATTTGACTTTTCAATCTGAGACAAAAGATCGGTAATGTAATGTGTTTTGGAGCATGTATTGTAACAGACAAATGATAACAGGCAGAAATACTCGTTTCTATTGACTGCCACAAACTGACATCCCTGTTACAAAATGATCGATATCTTAGATTGACATCATTATCACAGGTATCACAGACTGATATCCCTATATCACAGATGACATCCTAGATTTTGTATCACAAACATCCCTGACATCCCTACCACACATATCACAGACTGATATCCCTATCACATATATCACAGACTGAAATCCCTGCCACAAATTGATATCCCTTAGTTAGACAATCCTGTCACAAACTGTAATCCCTATCACAGACTGACATCCTTATCAGACTGATATCCCAACCAGACTGATATCCCTATCACAGACAGACATCCTAATCAGACTGATATCCGTATCACAGACTGACATCCTTATCAGACTGATATCCCTATCACAGACTGACATCCTTATCAGACTGATATCCCAACCAGACTGATATCCCTATCACAGACTGACATCCTAATCAGACTGATATTCCTACCAGACTGATATCCCTATCACAGACTGACATCCTTATCAGACTGATATCCAAACCAGACTGATATCTATTACAGACTGACATCCCTACCAGACTGATATCCCTATCACAGACTGACATTTTATCTTTCTAGTTAGCACAAACCAATAAACCAAAAAAGACAGACAAGTGTTATCTAGTCCAAACAAGAACAGTCCAAACTAGAACAGTCAGAACAGAAAACAGTCTAAAACTTCATTATATGACAACTTTCTATTCAGTCCATAATTTAAAAAAAAAAAATTCTCTCTATTATTGCCCTAATTAATCACACAAAGATCCCTACACACAATACACAATACTGTATATACATACAGTAGATAATAAGTACAGAATCGTTTTTATTATGTTATACAATAGCTCTCTATCCAAACATTAACTATACATCCAGAGGAAAATGTTAAGTCATTAATTACTCTGTATGCTTACACCTAATTACAGTAATTATTGTCTAATATTGCAGAAAGTGAGTAATCAATACACTCACTAACAGATTAACTTAGTAAAACGTTAAAGGACATGTTGTACACTTTACTAAAGCTTATTATAGAAGATTTAAATACTTTAACAGCTTATAATAATCTTGTATCTCCTGCTATATAAAATACATTTTTACAAATCTACAAGTCTTGTTGATGAACAAAGATGAAGTATATTGAGTAACCTTCAGTTGGACAAGTCACACACACACACACACACACACACACACACACACACACACACACACACACTTTTTAAGTTGTAGATCTAACTGGAATAGGAATGGAACCCTTGACCGCTCATTTAAAGACTTTGAGAGTTTGTACTTTATCAACTGAGCTACAGATCTACTGAACTGTTCTCTCAGAAATACAAGACAGATTTGTCAAATACTGTATGAAACTGAGATCTAAATCATGTAGAAGTTTGAGGTCAAAACACAACATATTTTCAGGCCGTGCTACAATCGTTAGAATATTGGAATAAGTAAAACTAACAAAGCATGACTGATGTGATGAAAAACATGGGATTTTTCTGTATAAAGATTTACCATAGTTACCTAACATATGTTTTATATAGTAGTACCATACATATAGATAACAGATGTAGACGTTACTTGATCCAAATAGTTGTATAAACATCACCATGGAAACAAAAATAAACAATTTACAGTATATATCTAAGTAACCTAAATGTACAAATTATGATTAAAAAAATCTTTGTAAACATTAGTGTACTGGACAGATACTGAACACACTGAGTATTTAAGTACTCTGTAATACCAAGGGGAATTATCTATATGTAATTACTCCTCCCAATCAAAGGAACAGAAACTGTTTCTCGTATTTAAAAATCACCAAGTTGTACTTCCTGTAATATTTAATTACTTTTCCACATCACTTAATACAGTCCAAAACATACTTATTCTGCTCACCTTTCTGTTTGATCATAATCTATAACCGTAGAAAAAATAATTAGGGGAGATAAATCAAAAATGTTTTCTAAGGGGAAATAACTCTCCGTTTATTTTCTAGGGGGAATAACTCTTCTCTTACCTCTAACCAAGAGAGACACCCACAGGTAAGGGGAATAACTCATCTCTCAAGAGTGACACCGACAGGTAAGTAAACAAGCACACCTTGTAATCAGTTATCTTTAAGTATTATCTTTTGTTTAATTTAAATTCTTGGTAGCAGAAATATTTTACTTTTAGTGTTTATAAGGTATATAATTAAATCAGTGCCATATTTATAGTGATTAAAACAACAGTACACACACTGGGTACTCAGGAGATTATTTCTGATGGCTCTCAGGAGATTATTTCTGATGGCTCTCTGACCAGTCCAAGAAGATTATTTCTGACATAAGAAATCAGTTCCATTCATTCACATATCTACAGATAGTTGCTATATAAATCCTATCTATAAACAGATTTATACACTGAGTTATTATATAAATACATACATTACTAGTGTGTGTATATATATATATATACATGTATATATATATACATTATATATATAATAGATCCTAATATATCATTGTTTAACTGGTATATCTATACAATATAACACATGTACAGTATACAACTAGTTTTTCAAATTGGTATATCTATACAATATAACACATGTACAGTATATAACTAGTTTTTCAAATTGGTATATCTATACAATATAACACATGTACAGTATATAACTAGTTTTTCAAATTGGTATATCTATACAATATAACACATGTACAGTATATAACTAGTTTTTCAAATTCAACCACTGCAGTAGTTCATTTGGTAGTGTGCTCGATCTGTAAATGGACAGTCATTGGTTCAAACCCTGACCGGGTCTGTCCCAAGATTTGAAAGTGAGCAGTGACTGTTCTTTTGCTAAGCACTTGGCATTACGAAATAATGGGACGTTAAACACCATTACTCAACTTAACTCTTCTCAAATTTAGGATGAATTGTTGACTTGGAACTCTTGGGGTGCTACAGTAGCTTCAGTATCTTATCAAAACAACAAGCTTAACTCACCACAGGCTAAAAAGTTAATAAAAATGTCAGGTTACTGTTCTAATGCCCAATATTTTGTTCAGAATTTCAAATTATGATTACCAGTATGGTATTTCTCTATGTTTTCATTTGTAATTGCCAAAATAGATATTGGCAACTAATTTCTGGTTAAAGTAGCATATACTAGTCAGGTGTAATCTGACAGAAACTAACAGCAGTGCTGGAATTGCAGATCTTCTAAATAAAACAATTATCCACTAGTGCTTCTAGACAACTGCAAAATATCTGAACTCTTATGACAATAAATTGACTTACATAAGCCAGGCCATGAAATATAAAGGGACATTATAATTAGGTCTTGTATTAAAAATAATTTTTAAAAAATTATAACAATGTAAAATTACAGATTAACATTCAATCCCCCCCCCCCCTCTTCTTCTTCCACTCCTTCTTCAATATCCTGGTCTGTTTTTGACACAAAGAAATAAATGTACCTCTATCTATTGCAGACACATAAATAAAACTTTTAACTAAAAGGTTACAACAATTAGTGACCAAATGGACATATGATTGATGACCACTAAGTAAATTATGTGGTCAACAGGTGCCCCTATATATTTAAGGTATATAGAAGTCATGACAATACAACATGTCACAAATAACAACAGGATGTTCTAATTTATGTTCTGTTAGATGGAGGAAAATCAGTCAATGGGAGGGTCACATGACCTACCCCTGGGGAGGATACTGAATGTGATTAAGAACTGATCATTTAAATCAGAGTGAATCAGAATGAATAATTAATTTCTGGCTTTTTATTCACAATACTGGGGTCTCCTTTGGGGGCTCTGTCATCATGCTATGAAAATTATTGGAAATTTCTCAATTATCATACTTGTATAGTATAATAGTGAAGTGAATACGTGCTTCATGTCCTGGTCAATTATACTGAGGTAGTCAGTTCTTTGATGATGTAGGAAACTAGTGTGTCAAAAGATCACAATTAGACTCAAACGATAGAACCTTCCTAAGAAGGATCCATACCTAGGAGGTGAAAGGGACTTTAATCTGAAGTCAACACTTTAATTTACTGTTTGACCTCCGAAGAAGACGGGTCAGTTCTTTATATTAAAGTGGCTGATAGTGCAGGGTTAGAGAATTGTTCAGTGCTGCATCAGACATGTTTTAGTAACATGTATTGGTAACAAAACACATAAAAAGATAGTACATAAAGATTGTGTAAATGTTTGTGAGCTGCTCCTCTCACATGTACTCACAGTGACTTTCAATAGAAGTAATATATGTGTACTGTAGATTACCCTTAGTACCCCTGCGTACTGCTCATAGCAGTTATAGTACAAACCATTCCACACATAATACTCAGGTATGTAAGTACAGAGTCAGTCTGTATCCCTGCCGTACTGCTCATAGCAGTTACAGTGCAAACTATTCCACACATAATACCCAGGTACTTATCAAGTTCATGAGAAGAAAAGACTAGTTTTTGGCCCAATAAAGTTAATTTCACCGAAGTGGTTAATTATGGGATGGTAGAGTAAACTGGAGTACCCAGAGATAATTTTCTCACACAGCTATCTGCCAGAGTGGGATTCAAAACTGGGTGGTAACAAATATACACTATGATTCATAAGACACTTTAGTGTGTATGGCTACCAAACCCAACAAGAAAAGACACTTTACTTTATGTACAAGCTGTTAACACAGTCATTATAGACTTGCTCATTCACCAGACTTGCTCGCTTACCAGACTTGCTCATTTACCAGACTTGCTCATTTACCACACTTGCTCATTCACCAGACTTGCTAGCTCATCAGACTTGCTCATTTACCAGACTTGCTTTATCTCAAGACTTGCTCATTTACCACACTTGCTTTTTCAGAAGACTTGCTCATTTACTGGACTTGCTCGCTTACCAGACTTGCTTTT
Organism: Tegillarca granosa; assembly: GCA_029721355.1. Lineage (NCBI taxonomy): Eukaryota > Metazoa > Mollusca > Bivalvia > Arcoida > Arcidae > Tegillarca > Tegillarca granosa. Next base: position 24,554,214 of record CM056611.1, on the reverse strand, counting down.
TCAGAAGACTTGCTCGCTTACCAGACTTGCTTTTTCAGAAGACTTGCTCATTTACTGGACTTGCTCGCTTACCAGACTTGCTTTTTCAGAAGACTTGCTCGCTTACCAGACTTGCTTTTTCAGAAGACTTGCTCATTTACTGGACTTGCTCGCTTACCAGACTTGCTTTTTCAGAAGACTTGCTCGCTTACCAGACTTGCTTGTTGACCTCTTCCTCTCACAATTCTTTCAAATATAATCTTTCATTTTTCGACAATTTAAGTTATTTAAGTCATTTTACTAATTTTTTAAGAAAGTCAAGGAATTAAAAGATAATCTCAAGATTTCAAGGATAATTACCCAAACTGTTGATAACCCATGGATAGTTATTCTTTTTACAATGCATACAGTAATGGGGATTATAAACCAAGCTTAACTTGAGATAAAGAGACGGGAAGAATTACCGGTAAATCACAATATTTTAGCTTGACTATGCACTTTTTATTTTCACTTCCTTCCTTAAAACCTGAAAGAAATTGAGAAATTCTTCCTTTTATTACCAAGAAGATAGAAGAAAAATGTGTTGTAGTAATGGTGTTTTTTCAACTTGGGGGGGGGGGGGGGGGGTTGTCGGTCAGTTCTAAGATGGATGAGGAAACCTGAGTACCCACAGAAAGAATACAACTGATCTTCAGACTATAAAGAAAAGAAAAGTTTTAGAACTTTGTCCTTGATCACCTGTTTTGTATTCCTTTGATGGATACATATAGTCAGAACATAACTTAAGAATTTTGCCTCCACGTCCTCACATTGCTAGACTAATTAGAAAGACGGTCAGCCAAGTTCTGTTCCCTTCCTTAACACAAGTTTTTCACATAATACCCACTGTTTATTTGAATGAAATTCAACTCAAGCCATATGGGGAACAACCTCCACCTCTTTCTAAAGTGAGTTTTCCTTTTTTTCTCAACTTAGAACCTGGTAATGATTTAATTATATACATATACATATATATATATATATATATATATATATATATATATATATATATATATACACATATATAGTGGTCTTGGTAGCTCAGTTGGTAGAGGACTCGTCTTTAGTGCGGGAGGTCCCGCGTTCGAACCTGGCCCGACCCTGCATTTTTTTTATTCCCTCCTGTTACAGTTTGGTGGCCAGTGTGGCCCTTGGAAGTGATCGACAATGATAAAGTCGATCCGAAGGTGGACTAATGTGAGATTTCCCATATGCGGGACCGTGGGAAACTCAAGAAAAACAGGGGAGGAATGTAGCGGTCCGGGTAGCTCAGTTGGTAGAGCACTCGTCTTTAGTGCAGGAGGTCCCGGGTTCGATCCCCGGCCCGACCCTGCATTTTTTCTCCCTCCTGTTACATATATGTGTGTGTGTGTGTGTGTGTGTGTACAATAACCCCCCAAACAAAGGGGACATCATCCCATTTCTCTTTGCAATAATTAAAACTATCTACAATGAGTTATACCTCCTGACATTGTTGATATTTCTATCTCGTACTTCCTTCAGCAAAATTAAAATCTGTATACTTCAACATTCAGCCATTTAATTCAGCAGAGCTGCTTTGTAATTTGTGTGATCATCCACAGATTTTGAATAACATGGCCACCACAAACAGTCAGATAACATCCCTTTAAGTCCAGACAAAACACAACATGACTAAGTCACTGCTCTCATTCTGGTTATAAATAAATCCCATTGAGGAGAGATGTGATGTGATGAGTGAATATTACAAAATACAAAACTGATTCCAGATTTACAAATCCTCTGTCTTAAATCTCATCTGGTTCAATATTATAAAGTACACTGTCATATCCCCAGGCTACCTGTACATATGTTATATATATAGATATATATACTACAGGTAGAGAAATATATTCTGTGTACATAAATGATTCACATATTCCTTTTACACACAAGACTCCACCAGAAATACACACATATATAATGTAGCAGTGTGATAAAGACCTGTTAATTAACAGACAGACTTCACACTGGGACAATAATTTCTACACAATGTGTAAATTAAACATTTCCTCCATTAGTGAGTGGCCATTTATCTTCTTCTCTTGTGTATATATAAAAACCTGGTGACCTGGTTAAGCTCTGCTAAAATTCTACAATATCTACCTTATTTCCTGGAGCACTAATCATTATTCCATACCTTAGATCAGCAGGTAAAACCTGATCACCCCTAATATAATTAATGGGATTGACCTTTCTAAGAGGATTAATTGCTGTTCCTTGGGTTTAATTATTAGGTAAACAGGGGTAGACAGGATTAATTGAAATAAATAAGGTATGCATTTTGACAGATAAAAGGGTTTTGTTGTACATAGGGATAATGGGTTGATAAAGAAATCTAAACAACCCAGATTGTTGTTCTATGGCCTTCTATTGTTACTGGACATAATAGGAAAAAAAAGTGCATACCAACCAATCAACCAACCAAAGTGTGAAAATCTGCCTTCAAGGAATAAATAACAAACATATTTATAAATAAATAACCGAAAAAAAACAACTCTTTAGAAATTAACTTCAAACAAATTTATACTTTAAAAAAAAAATAAATATAATTTTTTTTTCTTTTCTAGTATTTATTTATCTTTTTATTATTAATAAGCATATCAAAATCCTTAAAATATGGTACAAGGTCAAATTCATTTATATATATATATATATATATATATATATATATATATATATATATATATATATATATATATATTTGGCAAAGTTATTCAAATTTACAAAATTTACCTTTGACAATATATTAGTTTTTACTGTTCATAGCCAAAAATAACTACAAAAATGCTATGTAGCTTTAAACAATATTTATATAGTAATAAAAAATATGAGCACAGACCATCAGTTCACCTGGCAAAGATCAGTGACTTGTTCAGAGGTAATCCATCCAAATCATTGATATATGTGAAATACCGTAAGCTTGATCAGGGTGTTAAAAAATTCAGGGTGTTAAACACTTTTTAACACCCACCCACTCCTTCTCTATTTGGCTTATTCTGTTTGAATTCTGCATGTCTGTTTTGTGTGACATGTAGTTTTTAGACTCATCCAACAGACCATCCATGTCCAAATCTTATTCAACAGACTCCAATCAGGAATGAATCCAAGAGCTTCACATGGAGTAGCACCAAATAAAGGACTCATCATATTATACAATCTTTAAATCTTACACCAACACAATACATCATCTTTATCCTAAGCCAAAATTACAAGAGTGAGTGAGTTTTTGTTTTAAAGCCACATCAGCATTATTGCAGCTATTCACGGCTACCCAAATTACAAGAAAAGAAAAGTGTTAAAATGTGGACAGATGCAGGGTTGGACAATGTATTTGGGACTTTCCTTACCAATGAAGAGTGGTTTACTGACCAACGTTTCCTGAAAACTACATTACTCTCTCTCTCTCTCTATTTTGGCATAAAATTTCACCAAATTAGCCTCTGATAGACTTTTACATGGCACACATTTTCATTATTATATCACTTTCATCACCCTCAATGACCACTATTTAAACTATATCGAGAAAAATACAAGGTTTGAACAAAGATCTGGGATCAGGGAGTCTAGTGCTCCAAACACTATCAGACATAGTATCAACCAAAACTGTAATAACCATCATCTCACACCCCCCCCCCCCCCCCCTCTGAACACTGCCCTAGACCAGGTAACCATCATCTCACACACCCCCCAGTAGTCGCACAAATACAGCACATCACCACTCTGAACACTGCCCTAGACCAGGTAACCATCATCTCACACACCACCCCAGTAGTCGCACAAATACAGCACATCACCACTCTGAACACTGCCCTAGACCAGGTAACCATCATCTCACACACCCCCCCCCCCAGTAGTCGCACAAATACAGCACATCACCACTCTGAACACTGCCCTAGACCAGGTAACCATCATCTCACACACCCCCCAGTAGTCGCACAAATACAGCACATCACCACTCTGAACACTGCCCTAGACCAGGTAACCATCATCTCACACACCCCCCCAGTAGTCACACAAATACAGCACATCACCACTCTGAACACTGCCCTAGACCAGGTAACCATCATCTCACACACCCCCCAGTAGTCACACAAATACAGCACATCACCACTCTGAACACTGCCCTAGACCAGGTAACCATCATCTCACACACCCCCCAGTAGTCGCACAAATACAGCACATCACCACTCTGAACACTGCCCTAGACCAGGTAACCATCATCTCACACACCCCCCAGTAGTCACACAAATACAGCACATCACCACTCTGAACACTGCCCTAGACCAGGTAACCATCATCTCACACCCCCCCCCCCAGTAGTCGCACAAATACAGCACATCACCACTCTGAACACTGCCCTAGACCAGGTAACCATCATCTCACACCACCCCCCAGTAGTCGCACAAATACAGCACATCACCACTCTGAACACTGCCCTAGACCAGGTAACCATCATCTCACACACCCCCCAGTAGTCACACAATACAGCACATCACCACTCTGAACACTGCCCTAGACCAGGTAACCATCATCTCACACCCCCCCCCAGTAGTCGCACAAATACAGCACATCACCAGCTCTGAACACTGCCCTAGACCAGGTAACCATCATCTCACACACCCCCCAGTAGTCGCACAAATGCAGCACATCACCACTCTGAACACTGCCCTAGACCAGGTAACCATCATCTCACACACACCCCAGTAGTCGCACAAATACAGCACATCACCACTCTGAACACTGCCCTAGACCAGGTAACCATCATCTCACACACACCCCAGTAGTCGCACAAATACAGCACATCACCGCTCTGAACACTGCCCTAGACCAGGTAACCATCATCTCACACACCCCCCAGTAGTCGCACAAATACAGCACATCACCGCTCTGAACACTGCCCTAGACCAGGTAACCATCATCTCACACATCCCCCAGTAGTCACACAAATACAGCACATCACCACTCTGAACACTGCCCTAGACCAGGTAACCATCATCTCACACACCCCCCAGTAGTCACACAAATACAGCACATCACCGCTCTAAACACTGCTCTAGACCAGGATTACAAACCACGAGTTGGATCAGGGACAAAGCTAGACCCATACACCGCCAGATGTAATAGCAAACCTTCACACCCCCAAAAAAAATCCAGCTCAAAAAATAACAAACCACCACCATTGAGAACTAAGCCCAGATTACTGACAGAGTTCATACAAATAAAAAATTGATTTTTTATAAAAATTATTAGTATGGTGTAAATTGAATGTAAATAGTCAGCGATTTATCAGGTAAATGTTACAGGTATATACCTAATCACCTTTACCTGTGTCAGGTAAACAAACAATCTTAAGACAGAAAGTAAACAAAGCTAAAACTGAATAATAAAACTGAGGAAGAGACGTTTGTTAAAGGGCTTCTCAATAATTCTGTTATAGTTAAAATTAAACTCTATCCCAATCCTATTGTAACAGAAAAGAGAAAAATGCAGGGTCAGATCAGGGATCAAACCTGGGACCTCAGGTACTAAAGGCAAGTGCTCAACAAGAGAGCTACCCAACCCCTACACTACATGACTGCTATCACCTTGTAAAGAGTTTTCATTGATCATTGCCGTATGCAAATTTATCAACACCAACATTGCTGTACATTAAGTTAGAAATATGATTATAGGTAAGGTCGGGAGTAGACCTTAGAAACAGTGGACTTTAATAACCAAAGATTTAAAAAAGGAGGTTCAGGCATGACATTACTAACGAAAAGTGCTCTTACAATGCAGCTACTTTGTCCATTACTTTTCCCCCCCATTTTCCAGAGTTTCTTTTGGTCCAATGAGAAATTAAACTCCAATTTCCTAGGAATAAGGATGAATCTCTACATGCCTATAATTGCCAGTTATTCACTTCTGAGGTCCCCACACATAGCAACCAATTCAAATTAGAAGGAGAAAGGGATTGAGCCAAGGACCTCCAACACTATAGATAAATTCTATACCAATTGATTTAGCCAGACTGCTACACAAATATCCAGATTAATATGAATAAATGATAAGCATAATATTTCTAAATTACTTATGAGAATCTCTTGATTAAATAGAATACACCATATAATATATATATAAATACATTGTAACCAGGTATATGAGTATATAGATATTTTATAATAAAATTTTCTTTTTTTTAAATTTTCATATTTGTTTGTTTTTTTAATATCTCCTTAACTCTGGATTGCGTTCCTCAGTTAACAAAAGTACTTTATTAGATTATGTTTAAAACAAAAATGTTAATGAATTATTTGATTTATAATGAAAACAATGGTCGGCTAGAAATGTGTGACATCATCAATAACACCTATTACCTTAGGTAAGTTACTTAAAAAAACGAACAGAAAAAGCTACCTGTAGATGAATCAAGCACTTTTGTTTTTTAATGGAATTGTGCGAGTTTTGACATAATGTGTTATAATTATAACATGATGTCAATAAACGATTTGTCATGATTTAGTATCCAGCCATGTATTGATTATTTCATAAAACTAAGATTTAATCTATAATGTAGATTCTAAAATTTATCAGAAATGTTGGAAAAAAAAAAACAACATATTTTTGAACATAAGAGATAAAACATTTAGCTAGAAGCAACAACACTGTAACATTTATCCTCCAGCTGTGAATTACTGATTGAACAATGATTTATCATTATATATATATATATATATATATATATATATATATATATATATATATATCTTTAATCTATCTAAAAAGGCAAAGATACATATTTATGTAGACAGGTAACATCTGTTTTTGATGATGTAACACACTATCAGCCAAACTATAAGATACATACTGGAAGGCATTGTGACAATTCCATAGCCTGGAAAATATAAAGTTACCACACTCTTTATAGTTCTAGTTTAAAAGGATAAGTTAAAAACATATTCCATTTCTGTGATGTGATTGTAACCACAGGGATCGGTTTTATACAATACTCTCTCTCTCTCCCTCTCTCTCTCTCTCGTAAAAATACACAAAATTTGTCAGAAAAATGACAAAAGTATGTCTGTTTATCACATTCTATTCCATAACAGTTTACCCTAATGTCTACAACCCATTCTGCACCTAGAAAATGATTCTATATCTCCAAAATAAACCAAGAAAGTACAAAATGAAGGTAAAAACAACCTGCAGTATTATATATGTATATAATGTATATAGAACCATTTCACAATTACATCAGGTGTATAATAATATTTATAATATATCAAATATAACATCATCAGGATGTTGGTATGTAAAATAAATAAAAATACCACAGTAAAAACAGATGTAAAATAAATAAAAATACCACAGTAAAAACAGATGTAAAATAAATAAAAATACCACTGTAAAAACAGATGTAAAATAAATAAAAATACCACTGTAAAAACAGATGTAAAACTAATATACAGAATAAAGACAATAAACATACAGGTTTGATTTTTTGTGTTAACATTTTTTTTATTTAAAAAAAAAAGGGGGGGGGGGGTTAAGGGATGGATAGGTGGTACAAGATTGGATAGGGTCAATGATGTTTTAGGCATCAGTCTTTAAATAAACAAGGTTATTTATCTCTAAGGATATATCTAAGAACATGTTTAAGTATGTGTAAGATGTGCGTGTGTGTATTATAATTTTGGCTTTTACAAGCACGCACTCAGGGCAAGTGTTTTAAGGTGCTAGCTCACCGGCTCTGTATTCAACACTAGATAACACCAAACACTTGGCTAGGAAGCAGTATCTTAAATTCTCAAATTTTAAAGTCTTGTGTATAATATGGCCCAGGCAGACGCCAGACCCTATAACACTGTGGGACAGACGCTATAACACTGTGGGACAGACGCTATAACACTGTGGGACAGACCCTATAACACTGTGGGACAGACGCTATACCACTGTGGCACAGAAACTATAACACTGTGGGACCAGGGATTTTTCTGGCCACTCACAGGGTCCAGTAAAGGGACCCATTCCCAATGCCAAAAAGCATACATTTTTCCCAATTTTGTAGGTAAAAATTCCCAAATGATTCTGCTTTGGGAAACTTAAGAAAAAGTGAAAAAACTATATTTTTGGTGTAGCTTGTATATCTTTATAATAACCTGTATTTATGCACATTTTGATTTATACTCAATGAGGATCTGGTAGAATGGGAGCAACTTATGAAACAACTTTCTCAGATGTTTGTATTGAAGCCAGTCTATGAAGATATTGTGTTAATGTCTGAGTGATTTGGTACAAATGAGTGACTACCAGCATGTATCAAAATAGTAAATATTCCAGGCAAAATATTTGATTTGCTGACAATGTGAAAATTTATAAAGTTTTATGAAAAATGTTCCCAAAATGTCGATTTTGTCAATGATTTTCCCAATTTCATCCCAAGGTCCCTTTCCCAAAATGGCCAGAAAAATCCCTGGGGACAGACCCTATAACACTGTGGGACAGACGCTATAACACTGTGGGACAGACACTATAACACTGTAGGACAGACGCTATACCACTGTGGGACAGACACTATAACACTGTGGGACAGGCACTATAACACTGTGGGACAGACCCTAAAACACTGTGGGACAGACACTATAACACTGTGGGACAGACACTATAACACTGTGGGACAGACACTATAACACTGTGGGACAGACACTATACCACTGTGGGACAGACACTATAACACTGTGGGACAGGCACTATAACACTGTGGGACAGACACTATAACACTGTGGGACAGACACTATAACACTGTGGGACAGACGCTATACAACTGTGGGACAGACCCTATAACACTGTGGGACAGACACTATAACACCGTGGGACAGACGCTATAACACTGTGGGACAGACCCTATAACACTGTGGGACAGATGCTATACCACTGTGGGACAGACGCTATACCACTGTGGGACAGACCCTATAACACTGTGGGACAGACCCTATAACACTGTGGGACAGACGCTATACCACTGTGGGACAGACCCTATAACACTGTGGGACAGACCCTATAACACTGTGGGACAGACCCTATAACACTGTGGGACAGACGCTATACCACTGTGGGACAGACCCTATAACACTGTGGGACAGACCCTATAACACTGTGGGACAGACGCTATACCACTGTGGGATAGACCCTATAACACTGTGGGACAGACCCTATAACACTGTGGGACAGACCCTATAACACTGTGGGACAGACCCTATAACACTGTGGGACAGACGCTATACCACTGTGGGACAGACCCTATAACACTGTGGGACAGGCACTATAACACTGTGGGACAGACCCTATAACACTGTGGGACAGACACTATAACACTGTGGGACAGACACTATAACACTGTGGGACAGACCCTATAACACTGTGGGACAGACGCTATACCACTAAGCCACCCCATGGTTTATGTGTTGGAAATGAATACTTTTTGTTTGGAAAATTAACTACCAGTAAATCATTATATTCTTTGGTTAACTATGGCAACATAAATGCCAAAATGATAAGAGAAAAATGTGTGAACTAAACCTGGCTGTAAATTAATTTAGCAAATTGTGTCCCCCCCCCCCTTTTTTTTTTTTTTGATAAACTAAATTACAGATGTATTTAAGATGTATTTAAAACATTTATTTACAATGGTAAAACAAAATTTGTTTCAACATTACAACAAGTATGTCTTTGTAAAATCTATAGTATTGGAGTGAACTAAAACAATGAATTATAGACCACTGCCTCTAAATACCTAGGTTCAAATCCCACAAAGGCAGATCCAAGTGTGAAAAAGTTTGTCAGTTCATTTACAAAAGTTTGGTAGCTTTTTTTAGGAGGTCACATTTCTTCATTCGAACTTAACATCTTGATATAAATGAAAGATTCTAGGAGACGATAAATATCATCATAAACATGTACTTAACTAAACTCCACTTACAGACCAACTGTTCAAGGAGATCACAGTTGTGTTCATTTGTTTTACAGTTGAGTAGTAAATAGATGAGAATGGCTAATCAAAGTGAAAAAATACAGTGGAAAAAAAGCTTGTAAAGGGGAAAGAATACTGAAAAAAGAGAGAACAAAGGGACAAATTACTGAGGAAGAAAAGCTTGTAAAGGGGAAAGAATACTGAAAAAAGAGAGAACAAAAGGACAAATTACTGACGAAGAAAATCTTGTAAAGGGGAAAGAATACTGAAAAAAGAGAGAACAAAAGGACAAATTACTGAGGAAGAAAAGCTTGTAAAGGGGAAAGAATAATGAAAAAAGAGAGAACAAAGGGACAAATTACTGAGGAAGAAAATCTTGTAAAGGGGAAAGAATACTGAAAAAAGAGAGAACAAAAGGACAAATTACTGACGAAGAAAATCTTGTAAAGGGGAATGAATACTGAAAAAAGAGAGAACAAAGGAACAAATAACTGAGGAAGAAAAGCTTGTAAAGGGGAATGAATACTGAAAAAGAGAGAAAAAAAAGGGACAAAATACTGAGGAAGAAAAGGGCTAATAAAAGGGAAAGAATAAGAAAGAAAATGTTGCTGTAGAACTGAACAGACTTTGTCAGTGTATGCCATGATCCATACAGCATATATGCTTATAGAAGGATATGAAACAGCCTTGTCAGTATATCACATGATCCATACATCAAAGTATTTGTTTAGACGGATATGAAAATGAAAAGTTTATGTTTCAATTTCCCAAATTATATTGCAATTTCCTAATACAATAGATTTTATGGAATAAACATCAACTTATGTAGTTTAATATTTTATGGACACAACACCGGCTAGTAGTACTAGTCACAGACTCTTTGGTAGTGTGTATATTTTTTAATGATTTTACTGAATGTATCAACTAGTTAACAATTATATTAAGTACTTACCGATCTGTGCTGACATGTGAGAGCCACAAACGTCCTGTCTTTCAAGTAAACACAAAGAAATATTTAATTTATCCACACCATCTTCTGGTATTGTCAACATCTGACTCTTTACGTCAAAACAATCAGCGTTTTCTATAACAACAGTTTTCCAGTTCCGACCGCCATCTTTACTGACTTTAATGCGAACACAGTAAGAATCGTTGACATTTACTGACAAATGTAAACTTCTGTCTTCTACTTTGTATTTTGGGACATAGCTAATAGTCGGGAATTCTAACGCTGAAAAAATCAAAAAAATATGCATAAAGTTTTTAGAACTTTGAAATTCTAAAGCTAATAAAATATAGCATATATAAAGAAATAATATATGCATAAAGTTTTTAGAACTTTGAAATTCTAAAGCTAATAAAATATAGCATTATAAAGAAATAATATATGTAAAATTAAATATTTTTTTGGAGATTTACAAAAAAAAAAAAATAATAATAAAAAAAAAAAAAAAAAAAAAAAAAAAAAAAAAAAAAATTACCATAAAAAAGAGTGTCAGTTATAATATTGAAGAGTTTATTTTAAATGATATAATATTAATTATAATTATTAATTATATTATATATATTGAGCTACTGAGATGTTCTGACCTGTGTAGGACTCTATGACATATAATTACTTACCGTTAGTTCTAATGGTGATAGGTTCTGATTTATCTCCTGCTCCTAAAATATTTTCAGCGTAAACTCTAAACTCGTAAGTGGTGTAAGGCATCAATCCTGTATAATAAAATCATGTATTATTATTATGTTATGTAAGTTGAAAGCCATTTATTACAAGTAGCTAATTTACAAGTTTACTTTTTGATTCTAATTAAAACTTGTTAAGCCATATTAAAAAATATAAACCTACGAGAAATCCAAGTCTTCATAAAAGTCCAAAGGGAGGTAATTCAAGAAAATAATACAATCATTACAGATAGTGTGTTAAAAGAGTTACCTCCCATTTATCATGCAACTTTCATGTTGTATAAAAGTTCAAATAAGTAGAAAAAAAATCAATTACTCTGTCATACAACAATGTATACTCACTTGTAATGAGAAAAAAGAAATGTTTTTATTTAAAATATGTGCTAATGTAGGAATTATCAGTAACAACAGATACTTACGTGTGACATTGAATTTTAATTCCTGGGGTGGTATAACGGATACATTCCAGGCACCGTGAGCGTTAAATGGAATACTAATAAAATGGATATAAAAAGATTGTTTTTCTCCCCCGTCAAATCCACTTATCCACCTCAGGTATACAGATTCCCATGTTTTAGATATCATGGATATATTATTAGGAGCTTCTGGTCGACCTGAAAGAGAGAAAACGTGTCATAAAGGAAGAATGTTTACAAAAGGTATAATATATGAGTTCTTGATGCATACATGTACATCCCAAGGTTCCTATTTCAGAAAATCTCTGTTTCAAAACCCATGACAGTCTACCAGCTTAAGACTTCTTAACATTACTTTCTCCTTCTTCTTTTTGTTTTATTTTGTTTTTGGTGGTTTTTTTTTGTTGTTGTTGTTGTTGTTTTTGATTACAACAGGTAATATGTAGTCTCTTATAATTTCTTAACCTTGAAAACTGAGTTTCTGATCTGTCAGAACTTCATGTTGATAATAATAACTGTATCTACATTTTTAGCAAGCTAGATATATTTTTCCATAAAGGGAAATAACTCTACTTACTTGTAACAACAAGCATGATAGTTTTAGTTGTTCGGCCGTTTATGTTTTCTGCTCTACAGTTGTACTCTCCTAAATCGTCTGCTCGTACATTGGTGATACGAAGTATACTGGTTGCCTTGGTAACTGATATAATCTGTGTGTTTTCAATGAAGTAACGCCCACCAGCTGTGATTGGCACTGTTGTTTTATACCACTGAAATGTGGGTATTGGGTATGCTTCAGCTGTACAAAGTAGTTCTGTGGTCTTACCAAATGAGGTGGCTACCTTCTCTCTGGAGGTTGTTGTAGGTGGAACTATAAAGAAACAAATAATAGATATAATAGTCATAATTGATATGTAGGTTCTGTAATGTTACAGAGAGAGCAAATGATTTTCTAAATTGGCTCAGTCACAGTTATCTTATTTATATTAGTGGGTATGGGTGAGCGATAAAACCACTAGCTTTCAAAATCCAGGGTTATGGGTTTGAACATCACTTTGGACTTGGAAATGTTCTAAAATGATTTTCATTTCTTGCCCATACATGTGCTGTAAAAAGCTTGTTATTTAGTAGTCTTAACTACCGATGAAACTGAAAATTCAGATCTCATATCTCAGTGCAAGCTAAAATTCTGTTAAGAGTTTAAAACATTAAATGCAATCAGTATCTGCTGATGTTACTTACATAAAATATATAATTCGTGAGTGTGGCTAAGAGGAACTGAGACTGTATCTGCTGATGTTACTTACATAAAATATATAATTCGTGAGTGTGGCTAAGAGGAACTGAGACTGTATCTGCTGATGTTACTTACATAAAATATATAATTCGTGAGTGTGGTTAAGAGGAACTGAGACTGTATCTGCTGATGTTACTTACATAAAATATATAATTCGTGAGTGTGGTTAAGAGGAACTGAGACTGTATCTGCTGATGTTACTTACATAAAATATATAATTCGTGAGTGTGGCTATGAGGAACTGAGACTTTATTTGCTGATGTTACTTACATAAAATATATAATTCGTGAGTGTGGCTAAGAGGAACTGAGACTTTATTTGCTGATGTTACTTACATAAAATATATAATTCGTGCGTGTGGCTAAGAGGAACTGAGACTGTATCTGCTGATGATGTTGCTGAACAAGTGTAATTTCCAATATCTTCTAACATCAACAACTGTTGTGGTCTGCCTGGTCCTAAAACATGAACAAATATACATCATTGAAATGTCTAAACAAAGGGCAATAACTCCTACAAAATATGACTGTTTGGATAACACTGTTAAAAATAACAAGGGGCCATCAAAGGCTGAGTTGTCTTAAGTATAAAATACAGCTAGTCTCATTGCCTAGATTGTAATTCCATTCGGCAGATCATGTAAGTCACTATGGTTTCCTAAGTCAGTGTTATTTTCTGGGTACTCCATTATCCTATACTATTACTTTTAAACCACTGATAGACTGTTTTGCTAGCTTTATTTTATCATCTTTTTAACAGATATGACAAACCCCTACAATAATTTTTACATACACTAATAACTTAAACATATCCTTACTACTTAATCAAGTAGGTCAGTTCTAGCTTTTGTAGTTTTGTCATTAAGAATTTCTCACGAAATTATCAAGAAAGCTCACTGTTTAAGACAACCTGACAATTATCGAGAAAACTCACCATTTATTACAACTGACAATTATCAAGACAACTCATCATTTAAGACAACCTGACAATTATCAAGACAACTAACTCATCATTTAAGACAACCTGACAATTATCGAGAAAACTTACCGTTTAAGACAACTTGACAATTATTAAGACAACTTACCGTTTAAGACAACCTGGCTTGTGGTTACAAAGCTGTAAGTAGAACCAGCAGACACAGTTTTATTAACTGTGTAGAGGTTGGTTAATTGATCCAAAGGTTGGCCATCTTTGAACCATTTAATGGTTGGAGGTGGTCGGCCTCTGGCGATACACTGTATAGAGTATCCAGTGCGAGTTTTTGGAATGGTGGCTTTATCACTTGGTTTGTCAATTAGAACAGGCTTTTCTGAAATAAATTAAAATAAAAAATATTTAAACATAATTGAATACTGATATAAAATTAGCAAGTTTCAACAAACAATCTTGCAATATAGTCAGTAGTCAGGAAGTTTTGTCATGTAACTATCAGGTACACAAAATTAGGCATGATTTGAAGTTTTGTAATATGACATTGTTAACCACGTATCTTATGACAATCTCTGTTCTCTGAGGTTAGCAGTGGTCAGTGATTACAGATTTTTAAAACATTTTAAACCAGATTTACAGATCCAATAAACACATATTCTAGTTTTCAAAAATAAATGTTTCATCAGAATTATGACAGGAACAAAAATCCATGTTTTATGATTCCAAGTTCTGTTTTATTATTTTTATTATTATTATTATTTTTTTTTTTTTGGGGGGGGGGGGGGGTTGGGGGGGTTAATCTACTGTGGAATAGGGGAATGAATAGGGTTTTAATGTTCATTACATTTGAAATTTATTTGTATTCCAGATATTATCAGATATTAGATATAGCAAAAAATATAGTTTGCTAGAAGTCAAAGGCAGATTGAAATTGTGTTGAATGAAATGGACTTGAATTCTTTGAACCATGTAATGATGCAGATAGCGATTGATAAGTCCATTAACAATGGAACCAACACAATAAATATTGAACTTACCATGGAAACAACACAGTAAATATTGAAATTACCATGGTACCAACACAGTAAATATTGAACTTACCATGGTACCAACACAGTAAATATTGAACTTACCATGGAAACAACACAGTAAATATTGAAATTACCATGGTACCAACACAGTAAATATTGAACTTACCATGGTACCAACACAGTAAATATTGAACTTACCTTGGTACCAACACAGTAAATACTGAACTTACCATGGAAACAACACAGTAAATACTGAACTTACCATGGTACCAACACAGTAAATATTGAACTTACCATGGTACCAACACAGTAAATATTGAACTTACCATGGTACCAACACAGTAAATATTGAACTTACCATGGTAACAACACAGTAAATATTGAACTTACCATGGTACCAACACAGTAAATATTGAACTTACCATGGTACCAACACAGTAAATATTGAACTTACCATGGTACCAACACAGTAAATATTGAACTTACCATGGTAACAACACAGTAAATATTGAACTTACCATGGTAACAACACAGTAAATATTGAACTTACCATGGTACCAACACAGTAAATATTGAACTTACCACGGTAACAACACAGTAAATATTGAACTTACCATGGTACCAACACAGTAAATATTGAACTTACCATGGTAACAACACAGTAAATATTGAACTTACCATGGTACCAACACAGTAAAAATTGAACTTACCACGGTTACAACACAGTAAATATTGAACTTACCATGGTACCAACACAGTAAATATTGAACTTACCATGGTAACAACACAGTAAATATTGAACTTACCATAAACTTCTACAAGTATCATACTAGTTCCTCCGCTGCCCATTGTATTTTTAGGTGTACAGGAATAGTTTCCGTTATCACTTAACGAGGCGCTAGCTATCGTCAAGGTGGATGTTGTTGTACTTAATATTCTGTTTGCGTCTAGTTTTTTCCATTCATACGTCGGAAGTGGAAAACCTTGATCTGTCAACATTAAACAAAATTTAAATAATTGTAGTTATGGAATAATGCATGAATTTACATTTAGGTTATCTATCTCTAAAAAATTTGAGATTTTCTTACAATTAAAAATCCACAAAGAAATTTAACATTTCAATTTTAAGCAATCAAATTTTGCATTAATAAAAAAAAATCTTCTGCTTTTTGCAACAAAACAAGTTTTATTTATTTTGAAGGATTAATATCCAATAAAAAAACCTGTTTAATTTTGATGTGCAATATGCACATTTCGGAAGGTCATTCCTCATCAATGACACAGAGGAAGAAAAAGTTGATAGATACAAAAACATCAGCCAAAAAGTTAAAAATTGATGAATCCAAAGTTCCAAAATTATATAATTCCAAATCAAGCTAAAGAATGTTTTGTATGAGGGAACAAACCTTAGTTTTAAACATATTTCAGAAATTAATCTTGCAACATTTTTCTGTCTCTGTGTGTGTGTGTGTGTCTGTCTGTCTGTATGTATGTATGTATGAGATGAGTCTATTTAAATCTATACTATATACCTTGTTGATTGAGTATACATTTGAGCTGTATTTGTTGTCCAACCAACACGGGAGATGTTGGCTGTATAAAGGCATTCCCTGGTTTATCTACAAACATAATAAGACTTGTAAGTAACAATACTAACCAATATGACACAAATCACTTTGTTTTAGAGAGCCCAGTGTCACCCAGAAACAAGATAGCTTACCCGTATAGATACATTATTTTATAGTTTGTCCAATAAAATTAACAATGGATGCTGACACATGTTACATTGTTATATAGAACCCAGTGTCACCCAGAAACGAGATAGCTTACCCGTATAGATACAATATTTTGTTTTAGAGAGCCCAGTGTCACCCAGAAACAAGATAGCTTACCCGTATAGATACATTTTTTTGTTTTAGAGAGCCCAGTGTCACCCAGAAACAAGATAGCTTACCCGTATAGATACAATATTTTGTTTTAGAGAGCCCAGTGTCACCCAGAAACAAGATAGCTTACCCGTATAGATAAATTATTTTGTTTTAGAGAGCCCAGTGTCACCCAGAAACAAGATAGCTTACCCGTATAGATAAAATATTTTGTTTTAGAGAGCCCAGTGTCACCCAGAAACAAGATAGCTTACCCGTATAGATACAATATTTTGTTTTAGAGAGCCCAGTGTCACCCAGAAACGAAAAAGCTTACCCGTATAGATACATTATTTTATAGTTTGTCCAATAAAATTAACAATGGATGCTGACACATGTTACATTGTTATATAGAGCCCAGTGTCACCCAGAAACAAGATAGCTTACCCGTATAGATACAATATTTTGTTTTAGAGAGCCCAGTGTCACCCAGAAACAAGATAGCTTACCCGTATAGATACATTATTTTATAGTTTGTCCAATAAAATTAACAATGGATGCTGACACATGTTACATTGTTATATAGAGCCCAGTGTCATCCAGAAACGAGATAGCTTACCCGTATAGATACAATATTTTATAGTTTGTCCAATAAAATTAACAATGGATGCTGACACATGTTACATTGTTATATAGAGCCCAGTGTCACCCAGAAACGAGATAGCTTACCCATATAGATACAATATTTTGTTTCAGAGAGCCCAGTGTCACCCAGAAACGAAAAAGCTTACCCGTATAGATACATTATTTTATAGTTTGTCCAATAAAATTAACAATGGATGCTGACACATGTTACATGGTTATATAGAGCCCAGTGTCACCCAGAAACGAGATAGCTTACCCGTATAGATACAATATTCTGTTTTAGAGAGCCCAGTGTCACCCAGAAACGAAAAAGCTTACCCGTATAGATACATTATTTTATAGTTTGTCCAATAAAATTAGCAATGGATGCTGACACATGTTACATTTTATAAAAGTAGCCACTTAAACTTAACAATGTAGAAGATGGAGTAATGACTATTTTTTTCTTTTTTTCTTTTTTTTTTTTCAATTTGTGCAAGTGAGCAAAAATATGGATCTTTGTAAACACATTTTTTTCTTATTTCAAAAAAAAAAAAAAAAAAATATCTACCCATTTCGTCTATGGCAAGAATTATTTTCAAAAATGTTTTTTTTTTTTTTTTAAATGCCAGGGTTTAACTGGAACTTAAATATACTAATGCTTGTTTAAGTTTTTATTAACTGAATTAATAAAGTGGTAATCTGGTTAAGTATTGATTAAGACAATAATATGAGTATCATATCCGTTAACTTAACAGATTTCACCAGCTATTTTTTTTTCCCCAAATACATTCTTGAGTTCTACCTACAAAACACTTACATTGCACATATATAGTTGTTGTTTTTCTCGTTTCTCCGATCTGTCCATTCTCTCCTGATGGATTTAATCTGTTCTTTGCTATACACGTATAATCTCCTTGGTGACTACGTTGTATATTATTAATCCTTAAGACATTCCCTGCTGCCATGGTTATTTCAGGCCTTTCCCATTTCACTTCATCAGCCTCTGGATTGGCTGTTACATTACAGTATACAACTGCAGTCGCAGACTCGTTGACGCTGTAAGTCTGTGGGACAGCAATGACAGGCTTATCTACAAAAATTCAAATTAACTATTTTGTATTTTCTGCAGATACATTAAACACAACTTAATTATCTCCCTTGAATTCAAGTCAAACACTCTGTTTAAAGAATGTCCATGTGATTTGTTATTTTTAAATCAATGTTTTACTGGTATATATATCACATGTACAGAATATCTATCCTAATTAGTAGAGGAAAGAAAGAAAGAAAGACATATGGATGGATGGATGGATGGATGGATGAAAGAAATTAAGGTTTTTATTTTACTTATGCATTTTGAGGTAAATTCAACCAATTGTAGAAGGAGTTGTCTCCCTTAGGTCAGTAAAACAAAGTTCTTGCCATAACCAAGCTGTTATTGCATCACTAATTATTTTCATATATCATTACACAGTGGTCATACACCCATTTTATGGATTTAAAATTCACCTTCAGCTTGGATTAAAGAAAAAAATCTTTCTCTGGATTAGCTATGGGATGAGATTCAAAACTGAGATACCATGTCTAAGTGAATACTAAAGATGATCTCCTAAGAGTTCAAAATGAGTAGACCAGCTGGAGCTATCACACAGGATATTTATCGTTACAAGCAATTAAAACAGAATAATCAAAGAAAAGGCTTTCCAAAAAAATTACCAATTTACATGCAACTATATTTCAGTAAGTCATGACAATCATGTGACAATACTTACATATCACAGACACAGTAATGGAGTTAGAGTTTTCCCTTCGGTCACCGTTTATCATGTTAAAAGCTGTACACTGATAAACTCCCTGGTCGGACACACTAACACTGCTAAACGTCCAGGTGGGATTAATGTCTGAAAGAAAGAACAAAATATGCATTGTACAAGATATCTCTCATAAAACAATGAAGTTATGAGTGGTTAGTCAGCATACAAAATAAAGTTCATTGTGAGTTAAGTTGAGTAATGGTGTTTAACATCCCAGTCAAGAATATTTCACTTATATATCAAACGTTTCCAGCTATAGGCAAAAGTGCAGACATTTTGCCTATGCATTGCGCTGATGGCATTATACTTTCATTTCATAAAACTGAGTGCTAGGCGAAAGAACAGTCGCTATCCACTTTCAAGTCTTCAGTCAGACTCAATTGGGGTTCGAACCCACGACCTCCCACGTACCAAGTGAGCACTCTACCAACTGAGCTACCGCTGTGTTCTAAAGTTCACTGTAAAACATCTTCTACCATTACATATAAAACCTCATTATCTGATCTTCACACATTTAACACAAACATATTACCACTAACATGTGGTGTGCTAAATATTTTAAAATATCCACCATTATTTGAGAAAGTTTGACCAAGGTCCAGAATAAATATGACCAGTCTGGTAAAATAACAGACCAAAAAGTTTATTAAGTTATTCAAGAATTCCCTGAGGTCTGTACAACTTCTATCCACATTTCATTTTATATTTGTTTTGTTAGATTATCAGTCATCTACCAGAAAATTAAATTTAATAATTTATTCTCTAGTAATGATAAATTGATGCTTAACAGATTGTGTAATTTTCTTTGTACTATTAACAAGTCTCTTGTCAGTCCTCCAGGTTAGCTTTTTATCACATATGTATTGTAAATGTTTATATGTAAATATTGTATATATTCTCTATACTGTAACAATGGTTTATGAAAAATAAAGTAAGATATCAAGTGTTACAGATAAATAAAAGAAAAAAGTATTATACCATTATTACAGTTATACATTATTACAGTTATACATTATTACAGTTATATATTTATGTTATATCATTATACATTTATTCATCATCATCATTTGTTCAGTCAGATTTTCAGGTTAAGGGACTTTGTATTAAATAGAGAGACTTGTAAAGACTAAAGAAAAATAAGAAAAAAAAGTCAATTAAACCATTTTGAAGCAGATTATAACTGTACATCAATACATCAAAAATCCTTATTTAAAAAATAAAATTTCCTTGTTTACTTACTGGATACTAAAACACCATTTTTTCTCCATGTTACCGTGGAAACACGAGGATTAGCATCTACACTACAATGAAGTGATGCACTACTGTCTCTAAGTAAAACTAAAGGTGAGTACTGTCCAAATGATATACTAGGTGAATCTGAAAATATAAAATATAGGATAGGATCAGTCAGATATTTTACCAGCCTTGATAATCAGCTACAAGATTTATTAGCGTAATCAAAGTCTGTGTCAAATAGTGTTGATTAATTAATTCAACTGCCTCGTGCTTCTTACAGCAACATCTCTTTTCTAACATCAAATCCTTAAAAAACTTTCAGTCATTTTAATTTTAGATGAATAATTATTTCATAATCCCATCATGGTAAAGAGAATATTCAAATTTACAATAAAATTTTACAGAAATGTTGACTAAATCCTGACAAAACTAACAGAATTTAGCATTCAGAAGAAAATGAAAAACTTAAATTTTTAGAGTTACCTCCCTTACTCCATCAAGTTTAAATACCAAGTTTCAACCCTTAAACTTGTGTAAGAAATATTCTGTTCATGGCTTAATTTTTCTTAATTTTAATTTTTTTAAATCTTTTCTAAAAATTATTAAATCTATATATTTTTTTTTTCCAATAAATGTTTAAGGTGCACTTTGATTGTTTTTTCAAATCCAAACTTGGTTATAAACTTTTTAGGATTTTAGAACATAGACACGTCGCAGATGTTTTTATAAAATTTTAATCTGTCCTGCCTTGAAGTGTTTTCATAAAACAAGCATTTAGTGCTTCTTTTTTATCAATATTTTAAACTGAATTATCTCCCTTGATATATTTTACTTACATTGCACTTGTAGTCCTTTCGTTATGGTTAGCGGTCGGTCCTGATTTAGAGTATTAAATACAACACACGTATATTGAGCTTGATGATCAGACCGGTCCAGGGTTATGGTTAACTGACTAGATGATCGACCACGTGGAATTAGTGTATTAATGCTTGCTGTTGAAGGTAAAAGTTCGTTATTTTTACTCCATTTTATGGTGGGTGCTGGGTTACCTCCCTCTGTATGGCAGATGAGCACAATAACATCTCCCTCGACAAAACTACTTCGAGTGTCATTGATGGACAAGGATGGACTTCCTGGTGGGACTGAAAGTAACAAAAACAAGTAATTATGCCATAAAAAATCCTTTATGATACCTCCGCTATCCCAAGCCCAAATAATCTGATATTGTCTAACAGTAGTTATATAGCCAAAAAATAAACAAACAAATAAATAAATAAATAAATAAATAAATACAGACCTTTAACCACATGTAAAATAATATTAATTTTAATAATACAATAATGATGATAAATAAATAAATAAATAAATAAATAAATAAATATTTTTAAAAATCACAAAGAAGCCTGATGGCCTGTTAACAGATCATCATGACAAAGCTCTCATGTTAAGTTTATAAAAATACCAAACACACAAAAAAATCTGTTTAAGATAATAATGTTAGTCGATAATATTTTATAAGAAATCGTAAATGCGATGTAATGTATATATTTATATTTATTGATTCTATCTACGATTTCTTATTCAGACATTATCAAAAGACAAAAAACACAAAATTGAGGCGGAAACACGGCGTAATACATGTATTTATTGATCAATTTTGTAACTCCTTATTATCAACGTAATTCTTGCTAACAGGGATGATGATGATGATGAATCATTACAACGATACAGACACACAGACAGACATACAAACATAACATCTGTTGATGTCATGACGATATTATTAAAGGATTTTTTTTATTATAATTACTTCATCTTTTAAGGCATATTTGAGCATTAATATTAAATAATATTTTGACGTCAATTTGTAAACTGGATTTATTTGTGACACAACATCACGATTGATGATATATTCAGTCCACAACTTCCGAGGGCTACAATAGCCCACCAAATTGTAACAGGATGGAGAAAAAATGCAGGGTCAGGCTAGGGATCAAACCTGTGACCTCCCACACTATAGACAAGTGCTTTACCAACCGAGCTACACAGCCTTCTACTCTTATTTGGGGCCTTAAGAGTCCCAACCTGGTTTATTATGTCCGTACTGAGCCAACAAGTAAAGTCCTATGTATACTGTATGTTATATATAGTATACCAATCACTAAGTTTGGTTTAACCAGAAGGTTGTAAATAAAATGTCATAGGATTTATAGTTTATGACAAAAAAAGTTTTAAAAAAGATTTTTAATTAATTTTGTGTTGTAACACCTGGTTTATAAGAACACAGGTAACTCTATACTAGTCAATACTTTATGTTTGAGTTCACTTTTTAATATGAGTTGATATTTATGTATATACATAAGGATATATATACACGGCAAAATTGAGGGATTTTTATGGTGTCTTTCAGGCATTAAATTAACAACCCAATTTCAAATGAAAGTTTCATTTTTTCCTTATCCTTAATTTTTATTGGCAGAGTCAAATGGGAAATTTTTCTTTTAAAATAAGGAAAATATCTGCATTTTGGCATTCAGATTGTTTACTTTTACAAGACTTAATAAGGTAGTCATTACAATCAGATATTCCTGGAGCAAATTTGTTAATACATATACTTATAACTTATAATATTAAATACAATCAAAACTGTATATAAGGATTTCTTACACACATCTCCTACCCTAGAGTTTTAATATTACTAGGCCAGATCAAAGTATGCTTACTAAAAGATAGTCAAGTTGAGTGGGATAATGGTGTTTAACGTCCCAGTCAAGAATATTTCACTTATATTGAGATAATGCCGGCTATAGGCGAAGGTGCAGAAATTTTGCTGTGTGTTACCTTGTGGGCAATATACAACAGGGTTCTTTATCGTGCCATGCCTACCGTGACACGGTACCTTGTTTATTTTAAGTTCCCATGCGAAAGAACCATGATTTTGATTTCGTAATGCCGAGTGCTTGGCCAAGGAACAGTCACTACCCACTTTCAAGTCTTGGGTCAGAACCGGCCTGGGTTCGAACCCATGACTAATAAAAGATAGTGATTTTCTTCATGCACTCCAGTTTCCTCTACCATTTATTAACTGATCCCCTAGATTTAAACGGAGTTATAAAACACAGAGGACATTATCCCTACAGGATGTAACAAACATCTAGTGTTTTACTGACATTATACATTTTGGCAGGTACACATGTGAGCTACAAAATGTCCTACACTGATTTATAGTGCACTTAAAGGCATATAATTTTAGAGTTAATTTAATTGTCTGTTTTTAATTATCAACTACAGAACAAGACTTTACTGTATTTCAAAAGAGGAGGAGAATATACTGTTTCTGAACAGGCTAAGTAAATACATGTAGTACTGTGTGTGTGTGTGTTTGTGTGTGTGTGTGTGTGTGTGTGTGTGTGTGTGTGTGTGAGAGAGAGAGAGAGAGAGAGAGAGAGAGAGAGAGAGAGAGAGAGAGAGAGAGAGAGAGAGAGAGAGAGAGAGAGAGAGAGAGAGATTGAAGATTTTTGAAATACCTATTGAAACACACTGTATATTAATGTTAAGTTAGAAAAGTACACAGAATTCAGATTTTTTTTACAGTTTTTATTTCACCATGAAATTTTCTTAAAAATTACGATGAGTATGACAAAATTTGCACACATGCAAACTCTAGCCAACGCTATGATCCATTAAAAAAGAAGTTGTCTGCAAAGATAAATGTTTCTTTATTTCTTTTTTAATTTTTTTTTTATTGTTATTATTTGTATTATTATTATTTCTTTGCCTGTTAAAGGGCCTCTGTAGCCAAAGGGAGAAAACTACAGAACAGTTTACTCTCGTTGTCTAGGTTCACTTCCTAAATGGACATAACCTACTGTAAGAAAAACTATAAGAGGGTTAGCTGAGAGTATGTGATTTTCAGGGGACACCTTAGTAAACTCTGTCTTCCCAAGCACTGACTCCATCAATATCAGTAAAAGAATCTCAAGGTCATTTGGATGAAGTCGAAACCCGAACTCTGACATAAAACATAAAGCATACTAAAGATAACTGGAAACAAAAAGTCACAGACCGGACAACAAAGGATGTTTACAATCAGGGAGGGTCCAGATGTTCAAGACTGTAACAATGAAACTTAAGATACCCAGTACCTTGTTAAAAATTTTAACATTGTGTTTCAGCTTGTGTTTTTTAAATAGTGTTTAACACCCCAGTCAAGATTCTTTCACTTGTATCAAGGCAGTCAGTTCTGGGATGGTTGAGGCAACTGAAATGTCCACAGAAAAACCACCAACAAAATAATGGCTCTGGTCCATCAAACTTTTTTTAAAAAAAGAATCTCACAATTTATTTTTAACCAATCAACTTACTTAAGACTGTCAGGGAAGCCCTCACAGCTCCAAGGTTTTGTACAGAACAAGTATACAAGGCCTCATTATTGATGTCGACGTTAGAGATAACTAAATTAAACTCTCCAGTAATACTGTATTGACCGTCACTTGTAAATTTGTTGTCGTTCACAAAAAGTGTCTGTCCATCTTTTGTCCATGTGACCAAATTGTTTCCCCTATCTTTCACGGAGCAGTTGAATCTTGCGTCTCCTCCTCTTTGGATGGAAATATTTGAAGGTCGCTGTAGCCATTCTAATCCAGTTACAACTGAAAAATAAAAAAAACAACAACAAAAATTAAAGTGATTATAAATTTATGAATCAAAAATTCAATTACCAAAATAATTAACAACTCAGATACTACCGGTCTTATAAAAACATGTACATCACACATCTTTACCAATGGCACCCATAACAAAGTGTGTGTGTGTGTGTGTGTGTGTGTGTGTGTGTGTTTATACAGTTAGGAGGCCATTATAGTGACCACCTCTACACAAACACCACCTGTCCATTGAAATCTGTTTAAAAGACCCATTGCTTTAAATTTAAATCCTATATAACCTCTATGTAAAGAGCACCTGCCTTGTGGTCCACGTAATTCGGGTTTTACTGTATATAACATTGTATAAGACATAAATTGGCTTTTCCTTTACATTTAGTAATTTTTAACATCAATAATGACAATGATATTTCTCAGTTTATCATCAGAACATCTGTACAGATTCTCAGATCTCAATATATCTCCGTCAATTAATGACTTTTATAGATTTCTATATTAATTTTTCCCATAATAAGTCATTTTATAAACAAATTAATCTGGAAGTGCAGCTTAATACTATAATAAACCATAAGTAAGATAGTTTGTTGAGTGAAAAATAAACTTCATGAGTAGAAAATTTAAAATATCGATTTTTTAAAAAGAGGTTTTAAAACAAAAATAAATCTTATTTTTAGAATATTGCTTCCAAAAAAAAAAAAGCTTTTCTATTATAAAACAATTTGTTTTCTGGTGAGTGAGCTGACACTTGAGGCTGCATCAGCGATTCTGAAGATATTTGCAGCTATGGTTTTTAAAAGATACAAAAAAATTAATTAATAACTACGGTAAATTAATGAAAAAATCAATACCGGTAGTCTAAAATTGTAAAAAATAATGGTAAACTAATAAATACCAGTAACATCACTGTGGCACAGATAATCTTTAAATGAAAACATGAAAGCGCTAGTGAATACCAGTATATAATCTTACCAGTATATAATCTGTATATAATCTTACCGGTATATAATCTGTATATAATCTTACCTTACCGGTATATTATCTTACCAGTATATAATCTGTATATAATCTTACTGGTATATAATCTTACTGTGGTTGAACTTATGGTTTTGTATGTTTTCTACACACAAAGATTTCCATTTTTCTTGGACAATATAATAGTGTTTTCTGGACTATATGTACTAGTAATTATATATTAAACAAATAGTTCATGGCATTGTGGGCCATATGGCAGTTTATGGACCTGGTAGTCATCCCCAAAGTAGTATATTAACCAAATTCTCATATATATATGTACTTTCTCATTGAAAGATGAAATAAACTTTTATTATAAAGTTTGAGATTCAGACAGTATAGAATTTCAGTCTACTTTTAAAGACTGCATACATTCTTATAAAACAGTTTTAGACAGCTTGGTTTACATAAAGCATGGATTCAAATTACAAAGGTCTCCTTCTGGTTCCAATTTTAATGGGTAAAAGTTGGTTAGATAAATTTCAAAATTTAACACGATAATCAGTAATGGCACCCAAGTCTGTGCTCTGGTAGTGACAACCGAGTCTGTGCTCTGGTAGTGACAACCGAGTCTGTGCTCCGGTAGGGACAACCAAGTCTGTGCTCTGGTAGTGACACCCAAGTCTGTGCTCTGGTAGTGACACTCGAGTCTGTGCTCTGGTAGTGACAACCCAGTCTGTGCTCTGGTAGTGACAACCCAGTCTGTGCTCCATTAATAATAATCGAGTCTGTGCTCTGGTAGTGACACCAGAGTCTGTGCTCTGGTAGTGACACCCGAGTCTGTGCTCTGGTAGTGACAACCCAGTCTGTGCTCTGGTAGTGACAACCCAGTCTGTGCTCTGGTAGTGACAACCGAGTCTGTGCTCCGGTAGTGACAACCGAGACTGTGCTCCGGTAGTGACACCCGAGTCTGTGCTCTGGTAGTGACAACCCAGTCTGTGCTCTGGTAGTGACAACCAAGTCTGTGCTTTGGTAGTGACACCCGAGTCTGTGCTCTGGTAGTGACACCCGAGTCTGTGCTCTAGTAGTGACAACCCAGTCTGTGCTCTGGTAGTAACACTCAAGTCTGTTCTCTGGTAGTGTCACCCGATTCTGTGCTCTGGTAGTGACAACCGAGTCTGTGCTCTGGTAGTGACAACCGAGTCTGTGCTCTGGTAGTGACACCCAAGTCTGTGCTGTGGTAGTGACAACCCAGTCTGTGTTCTGGTAGTGACACCCAAGTCTGTGCTCCAGTAGTGACAACCGAGTCTGTGCTCTGGTAGTGACACCAGAGTCTGTGCTCTGGTAGTGACACTCGAGTCTGTGCTCTGGTAGTGACAACCCAGTCTGTGCTCTGGTAGTGACACTCGAGTCTGTGCTCCGGTAGTGACAACCGAGTCTGTGCTCCAGTAGTGACAACTGAGTCTATGCTCCAGTATTTACAACCGAGTCTGTGCTCTGGTAGTGACAACCGAGTCTGTGCTCTGGTAGTGACAAGTTGTTTTACTAATGCAATTGCTAAAGCTTTTGTAAATTAAACAATTAATATACCACGTAATTTTACTTTATCGCAAATGATTTAATAATTTTGTTAACACATTACATTTCATAAAAATTGTATTTTTCTATCAATAATAATTATTCCAGGTACTTTAGGTTCTGCACAGATGATGTTTGTGCCGGTAATACATGTACAAGGTGAAATTATTCAAAATTTATATATCTGAATATGATACTGAAATTTTATACAGAGCTGAATTTCAAACAACGGAGTACGGTGAAACAGCTTTTACCATTACTAATATCGTGAAAATAAAAAAAGATATATATACACCAGGTATTATATATACCATACTAGCATCTAGATTTTATTATTCAGTAAGATGATATGTATGTATTACATGTGCAATACATGAAAGTTTTGGAGTAACAAAATAGTCTTGTTTCAGACGTATCATATAGGATGTTTCATAAAAAAAAACCCACTTTTTTTCCTTTTCCTTTCTTCGTTTCTTTTTCTTTTTTTTTTTTTTATGGTTGTTGTTGTGATTTCCCCAAGTCAGATGAAATTACATAGATTAAAAGTATTTTCCCCTTTTTCTTCTTCTATGATTATCATTATCTTTTTAAGGCAATTTCATAAGTCAGGTAAAATTACATAAATACCCCTTTTTTTTCCTTCTTTCTTTTTTGTTGTTGTTGTGATTTCCCAAGTCAGATAGGATTACATAGATTTATTTATTTATTTTTTTAATTTTCATTTTTTTTTAAATTCATTATATTTTCCCAGCTTACACATATAACTAAAATAACCAGCCATATTACCATGGGTAATATTACCCACCATTACGTGATGAATATGTGTAAAAATATAGAATTAGATTTCAGATTATCATGAAAATCACAAAATTCTTTGGACCATGAATGTGTCATATACAGTTTTATAAAATATCATTAATTTTAGATAAGTATAAGAAAATCATCATAAAATTATATGGAATTATATTAAAATAAGAAAATCATATAAATTTACAAGTTGACAAGGGAATCAAGATCAATATTTTATCATTTTGAAGTAATAAAGGGTTATATTACATCCAAGACTGACACCTGTAAATTTTTTACCTGTCCATCGGGGTTCATACTTACCTGACACAGGTGTGTTATCTTTGCATTATCTATTAATAACCTTACAATGACTTCCTAATCTTACTGAGTGTTGACTTAGTTCACACAGGAAAACTTCAAACTTTGAAGTTAAATGACTTTACAAGAACTTTATTTTCAATTATCTACCTGTGTCAGTTTTACAATCAGCTGATTGTAAATTAAATGTTGACTTTACTGCACACATCAATATTATATGTACAACACCCAATTTGTTACCTGTCACAGGGAAATATTGAAGGGTGGTGCTTTAATTTTCTTTTAGGTACATACATTTATATAGTAAAGTTTTTGTAATTAAATTTTAATTAGAAATGTGTTTATAACATTTAAGTATCCAATTAAATTTTAATATTAAAATTTGGTATCAATTACAATACAAATATATGGTAAATAACTTCCTTACCCCGAAATTGTGACGCCAGATCATATCACTGCGGACTGTCTTAAAAATTAATGATTTCAGAATGTAAGAGACATGGTGTCACTGAGGACTGGTTGGTGTACATACAGACAACTGAATATTTAAAGCTTCATTAGTTTGGCGAAGAGTTAGTGAAAATTCAAATTTTGGGTATAGGGTTTTGACTTAAATCTTTTCAGTTTGATAATAACAAATTGTTTGTATTAACTTTTGAACTGAGATTTCAAAAATATCAACTTATACACAAAATAAAATTTTCACCAACCAACTGGTTAAGCTATCAGTGCCATTAACAATAGGCCCAGATCACCAGGGGGACAGTGAAGCATAACTTATGATTTGTGCTTCAAAACACCTAGATAAAGATTTCCAATATTCAAGTTGAGGCTAAGGTCCACATCAGGAGACAACATGACACTCTCTGTTCTTTACTCTGTATGTCAGAGTTAAAAACTTTTTTGTAGCTGAATGAATCAGAATTTTATGTTGCTAGATTTTACTCATTTCCTTATACCTATCAGACGAAACTGTTTCAAGAACCGAGCAATAGTTGTTTTGATAGATGGCAAAACATGACACTATATCGCATAAAATAAGTACGTTTGTTGGAGATTAAGTCATCTACCAGTACTCTCATTAACTTGCAAGGGAGATAACTATCAGACATTGTTATCTCCCCTCATTAACACACAAGTATCATAACTTTCTGATATTTAAATAATAATTTCATATTTTGATACTTTACCTGATATGAAGAAGAAAAGCCTATAACACAGCCAACTTATATTTGATAATCCACATGACATTTCCTTATGATGACTCCCAATTACTGGATATGTGACACCGCCTCATTTGTATAGAATGGCAACAAGAATTATCTCCCTTGATAGCTACAGACACTTCCGGTAATATTTCAATCTGTTTCCTTAGAAATAAAAATACTTCTTTCATAAAATCTATCCAAATAGTTTTGCACAAATGGTGTTAATCCGTCAAATATCCACTTTAATCATTAAAAATAACTTTGATCAAATTCTTTATGACAGATTAAGAAATTCCAAATGTAACAAATTTTATGTTAAAACCACAAACAACAAAAACTTTGATTATCTAAATCAACAAATTAACGAATTAAAACTCCAACAATTAATTTTAATAATCCATCAGTGTAAATCTTAATTCCACAATAAAAATTTGGAATCTTCGAAGCAGTTAAGCAGGGTCTTCTATTTTCGTTGACTTTGAATCTGACGTAATCTTTTTCAACAACTGGCAGTTTGCCTTTTTTAGTTTTACTTTGTCTAATATGCCTGTAAAATATAATATATATATATATTTGTATTTGTAGAAATATGAATTTAATTAAATCTATGTACAATATAATAAATGACTGTAAACTTCATACAATATTATACTGAAACAACTACGAGGCATCACTAACCTTATAAATGAGAGAAATATTAATTTTTTCTTATTATTTTGTAAAGATTTTCAAATACATCAGTCAAACAGTCACAGTCTTTGTTACAAAAAAAAAATCTGATAAATCATTATTATCTTTATTTCCATGCAAAACTTACTACCTGCTAGATTTTTATTTTATTTTAAATTTATAATAATAATAAGTAGTAGTAGTAGTAGTAGTAGTAGTGATAATAATAATAATAATAATAATAATAATGATGATGATGATGATGATAATGATGAAAAACAATTACCAACCACCACTTACAAATTTTGCTAGGTACAGCATTTTCAAAAATTTTAATATATATGTTTTCAGAAAAACTTTTTAAAAAAATATTGTAATTAAACTGACTGTATGATCCAGCAAGCTTACCATTTCCAAGTCTATCTGATAAAATTAAAAATAACATTAAATTTAAACTCTTTAAACATAAAAAACACTATAATATTCCCTCTCCTGCTCAAGTTGATTTTTTTTTAATTTTCCTTTGATGATTTTAGTAGTATGTAAATCCCGACCTGAATGACTTTTAATGTTGGTATGTAATTAAGTACTTATCAATCTTATTATTTCAAACACTATATAAATACTCATTAATATCCGTCATAGTGATGCAAATTTTTTTCAAACATCTGTGGGCCCCACAGGGGAAAAAATATGACCTACCATCCAATGTCAGGTATAAAAATTTAAATTTATATATACTTTGTGCAAAAAAATTAAATATCAAAAACTTTTTACAGATTTATGCCCTTAGAATCTAATATAAAACATATTTACAAATATAATATTTTGAGTAAATATGTGCTGTCCAATTTTCAAAAACAACACTTTTTGTATGAAAATATCCCATAATTGCCCCTTTACACCAATATTGCAACTGACACATAAAATTAATGAGGAATTTTGAATTTTGTGAAGTCAAGACAAGAAAATGTGTAATTTTCTGTCAGGGTCCACCAATCTGACCATGGCTGATTAAATGTCACACCTGAGTTACCACAGGGTAATTGACAGATTATATACCTCACAGGTAACAACTTAGATAAACAACCATTAATTATCAGAGATCACAAAATAAAGAACAAAAATCATAAAAAAATCTTAAAATCTATAAAACCTATCAAAAATCTTCTAAGTCTGTCTGAGCTAGCTAGGTGTTGTCTATAATTAATGAAAAAAGATACCCACATCTTAAAACAAGCAGATTCTAGACCGAGCAGATTTTAGACTGGGGTATTCCATTATTACAAGGACACCCTATTGGCTATAATACTGTACAGATTTTATCAGGCTTTTCTTAAGGCCAGGGAGATTATTGTAAATAAAAGTTAAATAAGTGTGCATGATGACAAGATAATTGAATCGGTTTAAAAAGGCGGAAAGATTCAAATTAAGATTATTACTTCGGTTTTCAATGGCTTTTCAATAATCTCTTGATATTTAGATACACAAAATCTCTGTTGTTATAGAAAAATTGAAAAAATGAACAATTGAAAATTGTCTTAAATACGCCATGGTTAAGTGATTGTATATATAGATAATAGTCTAGAACTAACAAATGATAAATGATAGGGGGACATTGGAAACTTTTAAAAATTATTTTTTAAAAGTTTATTTTTGAAACAAAAGAAAGAAAAGTTTTACATAAGTTTTCATTCTTTATTTGTTTAGATTTTATAGACTCATGATGACAAAATAAAATGTTTGTGTCTCATAAATACACGTAACTATAGTGGTTATTTAAATCCACGTAAAAATACAGTAAAGATAGCCCCCCCCCCCCCCCCCACCTGAAATCAAATGGAATTTTTTTTTCTAGTTCTTTGTAA
Organism: Tegillarca granosa; assembly: GCA_029721355.1. NCBI lineage: Eukaryota > Metazoa > Mollusca > Bivalvia > Arcoida > Arcidae > Tegillarca > Tegillarca granosa. The sequence continues at coordinate 24,521,276 of CM056611.1, read as the reverse complement.
CCAAACCAGGCTATGGAATTATACTTGGCTGTAATAAAGAACACATTATTTGTTTTAATGATGGTTTTGAAAATCAATTAAAAATTTTTAAAATTTTATTATGCTAGTATAAAAAACAAGGAATTTTCTTACTAAAAGATTTCATGAAACTTGCATTCAGAATTAAAACCCACCTCTCTCACCAATCTGAGTCAAAACTTTTTATCTTAATACAACTCCAGTTCTCCTCCCAGCGGTCATGAGACCAGAATAAGCACTTAGGTGGATATAAGTTTAAAATTAACAGACCTTTTTTAAATGGTGAGGATTGGAGCAAATAGATTGATTCATTATCATCATTAATAAAAATAATAATAATAATTATAACAATAATAATGATAATAATAATAATAAAAATAATAATGATAATAATAATAATAATAACAATAATGATGATAATAATAATAACAACAATTTTATCATTATTATAATGTTGTTGTTTTTTTAAATATTGAATTTGATGAAACATCAAAGTTATTTTATTCTTAGTTTAATTGTCTGTTTTTATTTATTTTTTTTTAACCACATATATTTTTGTTCATATACAAAACTAACCACCCATTATTGATTATCAGGAACTGGACAAAAAAACGATCACACCTTCAAATATGATCCTCTGATCGGATCTGATAAAACGGGGAAATATCTCAGGTAAGATGACCTGTAATTAACACCGTGTTCCTAGAACGGTTATCTTGAAATACACAATAAAATCAGGCGTAATTAAAATGCCAATCAATCCGTCAATACGAGCTGTTTATAATGGCGATATCGATTGTTTTATGGATATAACTTACTCATGTTCTCAAGGTATAGATGGTTTTATATATAATATAAACATGACAAAAAACATCAAACATGTTTTCCCGACACAAAGTTTTTTTGTCATAATAATTCATCGACCTGCCGCAGTGTTTTATACAATAAATGCCAAGCAATATTTCTAATGAGTCAATATTTCTGTAAAGAATCTTATAATTTATTCACTAGTTTCTGCGTAACGTTGTTACAGGATATGATACTAAATCATCCTCTTTTGTAATATATAATAGTTAGTTCAATTTCTCTAATACATTGTCTGTTTTGACCTGCCACTTTTATTTTCACCTGTTCAAGTTCTATAATTTAAATCCCATGACAACTCAGAGATGTAATATGCTTCAAAAATGGAAGTGGATCAATTGCCAGAGTAACCATTACTCTAAAGACAATATGATTTCCTTTAAAATGAGATAATTCTGGGATGGTGATGGAAGACGGGGTGCCTTGAAAAAAAACTTGACAATCAAACTGTAAACTTTCCCACATCGGGATTAACCAAAGTTCGATATTTAACAAAAAAAAGCGAGGGGCACTATGATCCACAAGCATGTGTTTTAAATCATCAACCAGGCTCCTCTTCAGAAGGGAACAAGAAAGTACTTCAGAAGGGAACCAGACAGTACTTCAGAAGGGAACCAGACAGTACTTTAGAAGGGAACCAGAGTATTTTAGAAGGGAACCAGACAATATTTTAGAAGGGAACCAGACAATATACTTTAGAAAAGAACCAGCAGTACCCGAGAAGAGAACAAGACATTTTAGAAGGGAACCAGACACTTCACAAGTGAACCAAACACTCTACAAGGGAACCAAACAGTACTTTAGAAGGGAACCAGGCAGTACTAGTACTTGAGAAGAGAACAAGACATTTTAGAAGGGAACCAGACACTTCACAAGTGAACCAAACACTCTACAAGGGAACCAAACAGTACTTTAGAAGGGAACCAGACAGTATTATAGAAGGAAACCAGTATTACTACAATCTATTATGCACTTGCAACCAAACCTTAGCACATAATTACAGATATCTCTCCATAAACAAAATTAACTTTTCTAGAATAAAACATTTTGATAAATACTTTATTTTCTGTATGTTTATGACATCTAAGTTCAGGATGTAAATGATAGATTCTAAAGACAAACTACCTGTATGTCCACACAGTTTAACCCTCCTAACTATGTGGGGATACAGCTATCTTAAATAACCTACTGTTACCTCCCTGGAGATAAAGGGACAACTATGGCACCTGTACCTCATGTAAACAGACAAAATATTTGAACAAGTTGTGACTTGGTATTAAAAGTTTTCAATTCTATAAAAAAAATTAACAAGCCATTATTGCACAGATCAAGATATTAATTCAGCAAGTGAATTAACAATCTTTCTCACACTTATGATCTTCCTGAATTGGATTCAAACCTAGGCCCTGTAAGCTCATGTTTTAGACAACTTGGCCACTGAGGCTCCTTATCAATGGTTAAAGGTTTTTAGTCTGCTTTATAATATGCTTTTAAACTTTAACACTATCTTTCAGTATAACCTAGATCTTGGTTTAAATTTTGCAGCTACACATGTCAATTTTTGATTTTTAATTTTAAGTGCAAAGCATTAAATTACGGCATATTAAATTAGTGATATTTCATATTGCATGTATCAAATATCACTTTTTGAATTTTTATAAATAATATATTCAACAAGAAGTGTAGTATTTATAACAATTTAAAAGTGTCATATAACACATGTAATCAAATCCAATCAGTAGATCAGGAGTAAAAACATATCTGGTAAAACGTGGCAAAAAAAAGAGACAATTTTCACCGTTCTTTTTATTCTTTGTTAAGATTACCCTAAAAAACTTTAATGTTTAAAATTTTAAAATTTCAAAATGACATGAATTTTTTTTTAATGTTTTCAATCGGTTTTTATTTAGTGTAATTTTATGCAGGATGAATTGTCATGCACGCAGGTTGATTTTATGTCCGCGCGACGACGAGTTTAATCTTGGTTATTTTGTATATTTTCTGCCTGTTTTTCTTTTCAAATTCACTGATGTATGATACAACATTATGCGTATATCTACTGAGATCCATTATTTCCACTTAGCTGCATTTTATACATAAAATCTTAGTTAAGTCTGTATTAGTGAAATGATTTCAGTTAATTTTATGTATATGTGTTATAACTCACTGTATTTATCATAATATATAATAAAAAAGGATAAAATACCGAAACCTGACAATTTAAAAAGTTTTTTTTTTTTTCAAATTCACTTCACTTCAAAGTCATTTACTTAATGTCAAATGTCTTTTTTTTTTTTTTCAAACAGAAGGATGAGAGGAAGAAGCCACAAAAATTGACATCAAAGCAAACAAGAGTTCACTACCTGTTTATCGCATTGAATGAAATAAACATTCAATGTGGACAGTAGAAAAAAAGCTGCCACAATCAATCTGTACTGTGAAAAGAAAAAAACCTGCCACATTCAATAAGTACTGTAAAAAGAGATGCAACATTCAATATATAGTGGAAAAGAGATGCAACATTCAATATGTATGGTGGAAAAGAGATGCCACATTCAATATGTATGGTGGAAAAGAGATGCTACATTCAATATGTATGGTGGAAAAGAGATGCCACATTCAATATGTATGGTGGAAAAGAGATGCCACATTCAATATGTATGGTGGAAAAGAGATGCTACATTCAATATATATGGTGGAAAAGAGATGCCACATTCAATATGTATGGTGGAAAAGAGATGCTACATTCAATATGTATGGTGGAAAAGAGATGCCATTTTCAATATGTATGGAGGAAAAGAGATGCCACATTCAAGTCTTATTTAGAGGCCTGCTTATAATGTAACAGTGACACTCTCCCTACCCCCCCCCTTTCCAAACTTTTGTTTTATATGACTTGATAACCAAAAATGCATATCCACTAGTTATAGGGGAAAAAATAAAATCTAAATATGAACTCAAAGGGCATTAAGTACACTCAACTTTTCTGGAATTATTGTGAAAATGTGATCAAAACATGTCACTGTCTGACCTGCCTGACAGTGATAACCTTGAGTAAAGTTTCTAATCTTCATTTATATCAAAATTAAAACTCTATTATCTGTATATAATAAACAGAATTATCTGAATGATAATCAGCATAAACAGAAACCTCGAGTACTGGATTACAGCGGTAAAACTTGTAAAGTCGTATCTGATAATTAATGATGAAGTATCTGTGGCTGATGTGATGTAATATACAGGTGGTTATCAGAGAGAGAGAGAGAGAGAGAGAGAGAGAGAGAGAGAGAGAGAGAGAGGAGAGAGAGGAGAGAGAGGAGAGAGAGGAGAGAGAGGAGAGAGAGAGGAGAGAGAGAGGGGAGAGAGGAGAGAGAGAGAGGAGAGAGAGAGGGAGAGAGGAGAGAGAGAGGGAGAGAGAGAGGAGAGAGAGAGAGGAGAGAGAGAGAGAGAGAGAGGAGAGAGAGAGAGGAGAGAGAGGAGAGAGAGAGAGAATATCTCTGTGATAAAACTTATAAAGTCATATCTGATAATTAACAGTAAAGTACCCGAGGCTGATGAATGCTATATTCAGGTGATTATCATACCAGCTGTGTGGTAAAGAGGTGGTGGGGTGGGGGTGTGTTGTTGAGTTGTGATATTTAATCCTGTGGTGATATCTGTTTACCAAGAATACTTTAAGTGGGGAGCATTGTTAAAGACATGAACTCAACCATTTAGCCAGTGTCCTCTATTCCAATGAAATCCCCCCTCCATTAAAAAAAAAAAACACAGTCTCCATGGATATTAAAAATTGAAAGTATCCATGACAATTAATGACCTCTGTGCAATATCATAAAACATTTTCTCATATTTTGCTCAAATTATGACAAATGCACAAAAAATAAAGCAATTAATGACTGAGATGTCTTTTTTTTTTTCAAAAAGGAAATAAATTTAAAATCTGAATTAATTAAAATATTTTTAAATAAAAACAAAATAATTACCAGTACTTCAGATATGGATAAAATGTCATTTTTTAATTTTTAAAGAAGTGTCTTGGCAATTCTTTTATTTAACTATTGATTTCTATTAGAGATTAAAATTGTGACAACATATCATGACTTTATCCAAATATTCATAATTTTGCATCAATTTACATATAATTAATGTTAATTTCATCATACGTAACCTGTAATTGTTATCGATCAGCGATTTTAAAATAAATCTATACAATCTTGAGGAACAAAAAAATTAAATTTATGATAATGGTGACAGAAAAAGTGATTCACAACACATAATTCAAATGAGGAAAAAATTTCCTATTAAATATAACGAAAGTTTTCTATAAAACAAACCAAGCTGTGGAGTGTTTAGTTTGTGTCAAGCTCAGGTTGCCATGGTTATACAATTACATGGTGTGATAAACGAGTTACCTGAGATGCAGAGAACAGCCAGGTAAAATAACGAGTATGATTAAAACATATGTTATATTACAAACATACGTGTAATGGTTTTTTACCTGCCGCCGATATAAATAGAGTTTTATTAAAACATCTCTCAGACTGGATTTATTTTTAAATTTCTAATATCAGACAAAATGGATGAGTAAGTGTGTGTGAGTGAGTGAGTGAGTGAGTGAGTAAGTGAGTGTGTGTGTGTGAGTGAGTGAGTGAATGATGAAGTGAGTGGAAAAGTGAGTGAGTGAAGATGGGATTGCATCCATCACTGAGTGAGAATGTAATAAAATAAAATAAATCAGTGAATTTGATTTTACAAATTCATTTCATATAAACCGAGACACTTCCCGCAATAGGTTAATCTAAAAACAAAAATGTTTGTTTAGATCTCTAAACTTGTTCCTTTTTAAAACTTGGAAGATAATTCTTAAAATATTTTGGTTTAAACTATTTAGAATGTTACCGAGTATGTTGGTCATGTGATTGATCACTGATTTTTCAAGTCACACGTTTGCTGACCTGGTATTCTGGTCATGTGATTGATCACTGATTTTTCTGGTCACACGTTTGGTCACAGAGAATTTCTGATGACATGTTTGGTCACCTGGTATTCTGGTCATGTGATTGATCACTGATTTTTCTGGTCACACGTTTGGTCACAGAGAATTCTGATGACATGTTTGGTCACCTGGTATTCTGGTCATGTGATTGATCACTGATTTTTCTGGTCACATGTTTGGTCACAGAGAATTCTGATGGCATGTTTGGTCACCTGGTATTCTGGTCATGTGATTGATCACTGATTTTTCTGGTCACATGTTTGGTCACAGAGAATTCTGATGACATGTTTGGTCACCTGGTATTCTGGTCATGTGATTGATCACTGATTTTTCTGGTCACATGTTTGGTCACAGAGAATTCTGAATGGCATGTTTGGTCACCTGGTATTCTGGTCATGTGATTGATCACTGATTTTTCTGGTCACATGTTTGGTCACAGAGAATTCTGATGACATGTTTGGTCACCTGGTATTCTGGTCATGTGATTGATCACTGATTTTTCTGGTCACATGTTTGGTCACAGAGAATTCTGATGACATGTTTGGTCACCTGGTATTCTGGTCATGTGATTGATCACTGATTTTTCTGGTCACATGTTTGGTCACAGAGAATTCTGATGACATGTTTGGTCACCTGGTATTCTGGTCATGTGATTGATCACTGATTTTTCTGGTCACACGTTTGGTCACAGAGAATTCTGATGACATGTTTGGTCACCTGGTATTCTGGTCATGTGATTGATCACTGATTTTTCTGGTCACATGTTTGGTCACAGAGAATTCTGATGACATGTTTGGTCACCTGGTATTCTGGTCATGTGATTGATCACTGATTTTTCTGGTCACATGTTTGGTCACCTGGTATTCTGGTCATGTGATTGATCACTGATTTTTCTGGTCACATGTTTGGTCACAGAGAATTCTGATGACATGTTTGGTGACTTGGTATTCTGGTCATGTGATTGATCACTGATTTTTCTGGTCACATGTTTGGTCACAGAGAATTCTGATGACATGTTTGGTCACCTGGTATTCTGGTCATGTGATTGATCACTGATTTTTCTGGTCACATGTTTGGTCACAGAGAATTCTGATGACATGTTTGGTCACCTGGTATTCTGGTCATGTGATTTATCACTGATTTTTCTGGTCACATGTTTGGTCACAGAGAATTCTGATGACATGTTTGGTCACCTGGTATTCTGGTCATGTGATTGATCACTGATTTTTCTGGTCATATGTTTGGTCACCTGGTATTCTGGTCATGTGATTGATCACTGATTTTTCTGGTCACATGTTTGGTCACAGAGAATTCTGATGACATGTTTGGTCACCTGGTATTCTGGTCATGTGATTGATCACTGATTTTTCTGGTCACATGTTTGGTCACAGAGAATTCTGATGACATGTTTGGTCACCTGGTATTCTGGTCATGTGATTGATCACTGATTTTTCTGGTCACATGTTTGGTCACAGAGAATTCTGATGACATGTTTGGTCACCTGGTATTCTGGTCATGTGATTGATCACTGATTTTTCTGATGACATGTTTGGTCACCTGGTATTCTGGTCATGTGATTGATCACTGATTTTTCTGGTCACATGTTTGGTCACAGAGAATTCTGATGACATTTAGTCACCAAGTAATCTGGTCATTAAAATAGAAGGAAAAGATTGAACTCAAAGGGCTACAAATAACATTAAAACACAAAGACTGCTTAACAGTCCAGAGTATAAGCTTTGGTCAAGTTATTGTCAACTTCAATCACCAAAAGGGTGTTTTTACAAGGGTTGCTATCCTGAGAAAAAAATCTGGTTAAGACCATCGGCCATCATGGTGGGTCAGAGTAAAGATATGTCCTATGACACAAATGTACTGAAAAAAAAATCTGATTCGTTTAGCATTAGCAAAGACAATGAATAACGATCAAAGCAAATTTAATTTAATTTCAAGTTGGAAGGACTTTCATTGGTGTCCTTAACTAAAATTTGAATTTTGACTGCAAGTTGCCGAAAACAGGTGGAATTGAACTATGAACATTTCTGTGAAAAAAATTTGAAAAATTTTATGTAGCACAGATTGTTTGTGGTGATGAAGGTATACAACAGAGAATCCTACCTTCAAATGAGAAACGAGGTGGGTTGAATCATGGAAAGTGTTTAGAATATTAAAACTCTCTGGTTACACACTGTTATAAATAATTTCCACTGTATGCATACAATCAAAAACACATAACAATATATTACCCCACAAAACCTAACTCACCTGAATCTTACCAATTATACACCTATGACTAAGTGTTACTTGGTACGGTTTATCACAAGTTCTAGCTGTTAATCCATCATTTCACACTGAGTTTATAGTCTCTCCTTGTCTTACACCACTATAGGATGGGAAAAATTTCCATAGAAACAATCCTTACAGGAAATTATAACATCACAATTTTCCTAGTGAGCTTTTTAAATTTATAAATAAAATCCTGAAAATTTTATGTTGTCATCATCACCATATTTTCTAGTGACTTTTTTTTTTTAATTTATACATAAAATCCTGACAAACTGAATGTTGTGATTGCCTTCATATGTTTATCACAAGAAAGTGACAGGAAAGTTTATTTCCTGAAATTGAAGTTCAAGTACAGGGAAATTTCAATCCCAAATTTCCGTTCATCTGAACTTGAGATTTTATGTAAAAATAGAGTTTCTCTGTTGTTTACAAATAAATCCTGATAAATTCTGATGTATTTAATATCACGACTGACCAATTTAATAGTACACAAGAAATAAACTTCACGATTTTAATATGAACTTTATAAAAAATGTTTTCCGTACACGACATGAATAACAATGTTAATATCTACTGAGTTCTCAAATTACCACAAACTTGACTTCTATATGATATAATATTACTTAACTGGTTTCAATATAAATTAATACCATAGTTTAATTTAAATTTCCAACTTTACCTGTAACAATTTCTCCCAAATAAGGCATAACAAAGTAATTTTTGTGTTTACAGTGACACAACTAACACTTGATGTGTTGGCTCTCTATATTGTATTTTGCCAACTTTTTAAAGACCAGCACTGATTGTGCCATAATGATTCAGAATCACTGCACTTTATTTTATAAAAACAAAAATCCCTACCTATCAATTCAAATACTTTTAGAATCTGACTAAAACCACATATATTTTCTGTTGGCCTAAGATATAATGATATACCTTCTCCTTATGAGGTCATTGTGAACCTTTCAGTAAGTTAAATGAAGGTGAAATCCATATTTTTTTTATTTCTAGTTCGCCATCCGTTTAATTTCCTGAGCAGACTTTATTTTAAGTTTACCTTGCTTCTTATATCAATATATCATATGACAGGTATTTAAATTTTCACAAATTAGAAATCCCGAGTCAAATATAATCCACCAATTAAAACCTTGCAAAGGATGATGGGAGAATAATTAACCAGCAATCTGTCACCTACTGAATCAATATCAATGACGCTTTTACAAAATACCGACTTTATTCCTGTAAAATAGGTAAATATGCAAATAAGGCGTAAATGAGAAGCATTAGTCTGTCATCAGTATTTTGTAAGGTGGGTAATTGGTGGTTTCATTTTTTTAAAAGAAAGATGCAAAATTTTATCTAACAAAGACACCATAAACAAAAACAATCTGACATTATTTGAAACAATCTGACATTATTTGACACAATCTGACATTATTTGAAAGTATTTGAAACAATCTGACATTATTTGACTTTTTTTTCCCTTTTTTCTTTTGGTTAAACTCGCTAAAATTTTACCCTGCCATAGGGTACCATGATTAAGAATAAAATTGCAATTTATAATACAAAGACTGTTGAGTGGGATAAGGGTTGAGTTGAGTAATGGTGTTTAACGTCCCATTCAAGAATATTTCACTTATAACGAGACATCGCCAGCTATAGGCAAAAGTGCAGAAAGTTTGCCTGTGCGTTGCGCTGATGGCATTATACAGCAGGGTTTTTTATTGTGCCAAGCATACTGTGACACGGGACCTTGTTTATTTTAAGTTCCCATCCGAAGGAACTGCGACTTTCATTTCGTAATGCTGAGTGCTTGGCGAAAGAACAGTCACTATCCATGTTCAAGTCTTGGGTCAGACCCGGACGGGGTTCGAACCCACGACCTTCCACTTACGGAGCAAGCACTCTACCATCTGAGATACCGCTGGTGTTGAGTGGGATAGTGTGGGGTGTAATTTTGGTATTCACTAGAATAAGGTGATACTAAAACAAAGATTGCTGTGTGTAGCTGACTGGTATAGGGCTGGGTGTGGTTTGGGCATTACTAGAATAGGGTGATACTTCAAGGTTTGGTGTATGGGATAGTGTCAGATGAAGTTTGGCCATTTATAAGAATAATAGTTGATGATATGAGGGTGGCACACTAGGATAGGACAGGGTGTGGTTTGGGTATTTATTAGAGAGAGAAGCTGAAACTACAAAAGTAGCTGGTTTGAGTTAGGTTATGTGGGATGTGGTTTGGGCATTTATTAGAAAAAGTACGAAACTGATTATATCACTAATGACACATCAAAGAGAAACCTCACTGGTGACATAAGATATCATTATATAGTTTTAATATCAACATAAAATAGAAGGGAGGTTTTAAATAAGTGGATTCATTTCACACTCAACGCCAAATAAAAAAATGGTAGCTTTAATATTCAAACATTGCAAAACCACTTGAGTTTGGTTTTTTAGAATTTATTCGACACTGAGCTTATTATGTATATTGTAATGGATAGCTTCAAAAACCGTCACTCAGGTATAACACTTAGGTGGAAGGAATGGTCTCCTGTGTAAATAAAGTTTCCAAATAAATCTATTCAAATCCATACTGAATAAGAAAGTTTATACTGTATAATTATATTCATACAGATTTCATTTTTTTTTTGTCTTTTTTGTCAATAAAATATAAAAAAGAAGTGTTTGAAAACAGGAATTTTTTATAATATAAATGAGGTATTTGGGTAAGTCTGACTCTATATAATTTATTGATGTATACAAAATTTTTAATTTTCACACTCTTATATAAATAAATCTATTTCGTTTTATGAAGTATCTGAAAACTTAATCATTTTAATAATGATCCGTGCAATTTCTTGATAAAGTGTTAAATTTTGATTATAGGTACAGGTATTTTTATAATTCTTATATGCATACGAATGGTTAAATAACTTTTTTGAAATCAAGAATTCTGGGTTCTTAATTCCAAAGAATGATTTACCCAATCTCTCAATAATAATAATAATAATAATAATAATAATAATAATAATAGAAAGAAAAAAAGGAGTGCTGATTTTTTTTTAATTGTAAAGCTATAATTTAACCTCTCTCTCTCTCTCTCTCTCTCTCTCTCTCTCTCTCAAAAATCTCCTTTCTGGCAATATCATTAACATCATGGTTAACATCCAATAAAGTGTTAAAAGGAACTACCGGTATGTTAGAAATATATAATCACTTATTAAAATTTGTGTGTTTAATTCAGTTACATGTACATGTCTTAAAAAAAAAAAAAAATCGAAAAATCAAAAAATCATAAAAAATCAAAAGTCTATATAAACACATAAATTTGAGATTTGTTTGGCATGTCTGATTGGTTTTTGACATGGACAGATGAACAAGTGAAAAAAGACACCAAATTCAGCTGTTCATCTCCAGAATATTTGACACAAGCCACCAGTTATAAATAACAACAACATACATGTGTACTTCTAACAAACATTTAAGTGTTACCAAAGTGTACTCTAAAATCTGATATACTAAATCAAAGTTTTAACAAAATGTAAAAATCTGATTAAAGTCATGTTTAATGATAATTTATACTGCTTCCAAAACTTGCATTCAAACCAAAATTTTACAGATATAGAACTTCATCCTAAAATTTGGATCTCAATGGCTAAGAAGTGGAGACTGATAACTACAGTACTCGTTAAAATGCACACAGGGTTACTGTGTTCTGATTAGACAGCATTCAATTGATTCATCAAGATGAAGTGAGTGATGTAGTGAACCCTCTAATATAAAGACAGGAAGTCAGTTCTGGGATGGTGGAGGAATCTGGAGTGCCAAGAAAAAAATCACATTCAGCAAAAGAACTGAGAACCTCTTCACATTAGGAACTACCACAGCATTTATAATCTATCTGTATGTAGATGGTGAGAGGCACTGTTATCTGTAATACATTGCTTTAGACCGTTCTGCCACCGAGACCCTTTCAGTCTTCCAGAGGTTTGGTTTACTGACAAGTTTAACTGTACAAGAAGTTGTATGGTTTTTATAAGCTATTGTTTATATTGTATATATTTAGATTTAGGCTCAGTTCAGACGATTTTAACCTAGAGTAGATAACAATGACCTCGACGCCAAACCAGGCAAGCCCTTATGTATCGTTAGAAGATGCTCCCATCAGACTCCAAAAGTCCCTTTAGATAGCATACATGTATATACAAAGAAGAAGAAAAAAAAAAAAAAAAAAAAAAAAAAATATATATATATATATATATATTCTTGCACTATGAAAAAAATAACGTAGAACATTTGTGTTTAATATTTGTATCAGTTACGTAATACGTGGTAGGGGATATCAGTGTATTCATATCGGTATCATAATATCTCCTTCACAAAAACACGAGCCAATATTTTATTCTCTTAATTTCACTCCATATTTTATTTCAAGAGATTATATAAGAACCAAAGTTTACTTTTTAGACTCCGATTTAATATTATTAAGTGTATAAAAACCTGAAGATAAATCGGTGGTACTTGAACATTACCTGCGTGAGTCAGGACACGTTATTGATGTGTTTTGTAATTTGCGCTCTCTGTGTTTACAGATATTATATGTCTGCTTCCATTTGTTTGTTTTTCTCGTATTTTACACCTGCTTAACAAGCAGACACATGTTATAAAGTGTCTGGTTGAGCAGACACAAATTTTTGAAGTGTGGATATAATTTTAATATCACAAAGATATAAAAGTTTTCAAACAATTTTGAAAACTTATTTAAGTGACAAATACTTTACTTGTATTCTAGTTTGACACAAGGAAGGATGAATACGTGTAGGTTTAATATACAGTTAAGCCTTCTATAGTGACAAAATATATATAAAGACCAAACACAGGTTATTGTGTGCTCACAAGAAAATTATCACTTTTTCATACTGAGGCAAAAATTTTCATGTGAGCATGCAAAAATGTTGGTGTGAGCAGGTAAAAGTTACCACATGCTCCAGAGTTACCTTGAGCAGGTAAAAGTTACCACATGCTCCAGAGTTACCTTGAGCAGGTAAAAGTTACCACATGCTCCAGAGTTACCTTGTGCTCAAGCAATGGCTTTTACATGTACATTGTTAATGTTTGAATGAGCATGTGGTGGAAAGAATATTGAAAAAAAATTGTGTCAACTCTGTATTGCCGTAATATGTTACATGTATGTCTAAATTCAAAAATAGGGGTAAAAAATTCTCTGGATGGAAAAATGTGGTGAGGAATTACCAAAAGTAAACAATACCCCTCCCTGGTAATTGATTAAAAAAGCACATAATTGTTAATCAAAGAATAAATACAATAACTTAGTTTATAACATACCTTTGGTATAGGTAAAAATAGTACAGGGTGTTTTGTTGTTAAAATATACTGGTACTTTTATCCACTAATTGTGTGTAAGTCTGAAAGTAAAAAAATATATATATATTTAAAAAAAAAACAAACAAGAATTTTACATTAAAACATGTCTGCTGATCACCAACCATAATGGCCAGGTCAGTATCCTCAACTGAGTTGAAGCTTTTTTTTAACAAATTTGAGCATGAAAATCACCTGTGAAAATTACATGTGTGTAAAATATATGGGTCTTTACAGCATCTGAAGAGACTGATTGTAAAAGTTGTTGGGACTGATTGTAAAAATTGTTGGGACTAATTGTAAAAAATGTTTGGGACTGATTGTAAAAAATGTTGGGACTGGGACTGATTGTAAAAGTTGTTGGAACTGATTGTAAACGTTGTTGGGACTGATTGTAAAAGTTGTTGGGACTGATTGTAAAAGTTGTTGGGACTGGGACTGATTGTAAAAGTTGTTGGGACTGATTGTAAAAGTTGTTGGTGACTGATTGTAAAAATTGTTGGGACTGATTGTAAAAAATGTTTGGGACTGATTGTAAAATTTGTTGGGACTGGGACTGATTGTAAAATTTGTTGGGACTGATTGTAAAAGTTGTTGGGACTGGGACTGATTGTAAAAGTTGTTGGGACGGGACTGATTGTAAAAGTTGTTGGGACTGATTGTAAAAGTTGTTGGGACTGGGACTGATTGTAAAAGTTGTTGGAACTGATTGTAAACGTTGTTGGGACTGATTGTAAAAGTTGTTTGGACTGGGACTGATTGTAAAAGTTGTTGGGACTGATTGTAAAAGTTGTTGGGACTGGGACTGATTGTAAAAGTTGTTGGGACTGATTGTAAAAGTTGTTGGGACTGGGACTGATTGTAAAAGTTGTTGGGACTGATTGTAAAAGTTGTTTGGGACTGATTGTAAAAGTTTTTGGGACTGATGGTCATCATAAAGTGGGATACAAAAACTCAGATTGTAAACCCACTTTGGTAGATTCTATCATGTGAAAATGTGTCAGTATGCTGATGGTCTGTTGTTTTCTCTGGGTACTCCACTTTCCTCTACCATCCCAAGAACTTACCACCCTGATAAAGAAGAAAGAACCCTTGCAGGGGTGTTAAAAACCAATCCCCCCCCCCCACTTCATTCCATCTGCCCACATTATTAGCTAACTAACAGCAAACCATTTACTAATTGTTCAACAAGTTAATTTTGAAAATGAAAAAAAAAAATGTATTGATCCATTTTCTATTTTACACTTAGTCCTACACTCTGAAACATGTCGACACAATAAAACTTCAAGTTGCTGTTTCTCTAAGTGTTAAAATCTTTTTTTTTTTTTTTAATTTTATTAATCTATTTTCAATAATTTGCCTACATAAACCAGGGGATCAGAGGAGGTCAAAAATAAGGAAACACAGTACGTTTTTAAATCTTATCTCGTTTTTGGGGACAGATATATTTCATCTCTTGTGTTAATTTGTTAGAAGTTTTATTTAATAACGCATAAATAACGTAATTTGACAAGACACATGCCATATATAATATCATATTTACAATACACTTCTTGTAAATAATGCAAAAACTTTTAATTTTTAAATACAGCAAATTGCAGCAATTTAGTTTTTTAATTTGGGGGCAGGAAATAAAAAAACAAGTGAAGGGAACCTGTCAAATATCATGACTTGTATATTTAAATACGACAATATCTGCAATTTATAATTTTTTTTAATAATCAGAAAATGCATAAAAATAATATCGGTGCGTTATCATTTAAAATTAAACCTGTGACAAATTAAGTGGCTAATTTCGAAAATATAAAGGAAAAGAAATACCTGTATATATAACTGCCATCTCGGATAATAAATGCACTTTCATAAAATGTTATTTAAAACTTTATATCCTCCTATCAAGGACGTCAACACTTTTATAAAACGCAATTTTAAATTTTAATATCACGGGGATCGTGTCAACGATGAAGTCCTGGGCTGTTACAATAATAAGAAGAATCGTCAACAAATACCCACTTTAAAATCTATCCTATCTGATTTTTTCTTTTTTAAATTTAACGCTTCCCTTTTTCCACATGTTTAATATGCAGAAAGTATATATTTTGATAGAATGACAAAAATGGAGTCTCTATGATCGTTATAATCTTACACTTGAGTGATAAACCATGGCATATTGAAATAAAAAATTATCTGTCTGCTCTAATACAACAAGATTATTTGCCAATTTTTATCCTTTTTAAATTTTTTTCTATAATTTTTTCCAGTTTTTACACTCTTGATTAAATATTAAAGTAAATAAATTAAAAATTAAATTAATTATATTTACTGGATTTACCATTATAATAATGACTGTAAACAGCTTTATATATATTTTTGTATACTTTGTCTTTAAAGCTCACATAATTTTTTTTTTCAAATTTCTGATTTTAGTCTACCAATTTTTTAAGTAAAAATTCAAATAATAACCATGGTACTAATATAAAAACTGACAAAAAGGTCAGAGAAATCAAGTGTCCAATTCAATGGACCATGGACCCAGTGCTCGAAAGTGTTTTGGCAGCAATGGATGCTGATAAAATAGTCTGATCTTTGTAATTGTTATCTAAATTTTCGTGACAAAGCATTTAGTATGAACACTATAATAGCCGTTAATTTGGTGTTTATGGTCGTGAAGAATTCATTTTACAAACCGGGTATTACCAATATTAATGATTTGGTTATATTGTTTTATAAATACATCTGATCTCATCATATGTCACAGCTTCTAGATAAAATCTTATCTATCTCACTGATCTTATCAAAACTTAAACCCTAAAGGGGTCAGGAGGTAGGCCCTGTACTGAAATTAATACAGAAAAATAAATATTTTTAAATCTATATCATAGGTATATATTTCAACCACCCATTTCTATTTCATCCACATAATTTTTATTTTTAGTTTGTCCAACTCTGTTGGAAAATCTGAAATTTTAGGAGGCCTGGATTACAAGACAGAAATACATTAAATTTGTACTTGATAAACTTCTGATATGTGGACAAAAATTTTACAGGCCAGATAGAACATTTTGGTGCCCTGGGCATTTCGACTGTCCTCAATTCTAAAACCATGTTGGCAGCGGACTTCATCAATATAACACTGCCTATGATTACCGTATACTTATCAAGCTAAGTTAAGTGCCACAAAAAAAAATATATATATATATAAAATTTTAAGTTATAAAAAGAAAAATTTTACAACGGAATTATTAAAATATTTTTGCTAAAAAGGTACATTTATATATATATATATATATATATATATATATATATATATATATATATATATATATAAATGTACCTTTTTAGCAAAAATATTAATAATTCCGTTGTATATATATATATATATATATATATATATATATATATATATATATATATGAGGTCTAAAATCTGAAACCAAAATTTCTCTTTTTCTGGCATTGCTTTTATTTTTTGAAACTCATTTAAAAAAAAAAAAGAAAAAGGGGGGGGGGGGGGGGGATGGAAGAGGTCAAATTTATATCTTCCAGGATCCCTGAAAACTCAAAATCAAATAGACAAATTTTTATGAAAAAATAAATTTGATCTTTGGGATAAGAAATTTTGCCTTATCTAGAGGTCTTGCAGGTAATATATCAGCCATCCTAATATCTTCTCCGTGTTTACATGGTTACAGATATCCAGAGAAAATAAAATGAAAAAATGTCATGGTAAATTTATCATAAATATATCATCATATAAGATTATGTCGCTGTAGAAATAAAGACCATATAATCTGCTATTTTACATCAAGATTTAGAATTTTGTTTGTGTTCCTGTACTGAATGTTTAACATCAACACAAACATTTCTTCTCTGTATCTGGTTCATAAAGCTTTCTTTTTAGGTATTTTTAGGAGATAAGTTTAGGTTTTTTAGTGTAAGTTGTTGCTATCATTTGAAAGTGAGCATTTTATAAATAATTCAAAATAAGTTGTTGCTATCATTTGACAGTGAGCATTTTATAAATAATTCAAAATATAGAAATTCACTGTTTTGTGTCTAAGTATGAGAGAGAGAGAGAGAGAGAGAGAGAGAGAGAGAGAGAGAGAGAGAGAGAGAGAGAGAGAGAGAGAGAGAGAGAGAGAGAGAGAGAGCATATGAATTTAAAAAAGAAAATTTATTTGGAAATAATTTGATTGGAGAGAGAGAGAGAGAGAGAAGAGAGAGAGAGAGAGAGAGAGAGAGAGAGAGAGCAGTCATTTCTAATTTTAGAGCATTTTTAATAATTATTAATAATGTAATTAAAATTGATAATAATATGCTGAAAAATTATTCAGAACAAGACTGATAGAGACAAATGAAATAAGAATTGTGCATATTTATCAAGTTTTTGATAAACCTTTGGCTATATAATCAATTGTCATAAAAATTACTTTATACACAATTCTACAGCAAACAGACAGAATTCTTATAAAACACACATACACTGTTCGTATAACACGAATGATCATCTAACCCCCCCCCCCCCCCCCCCACCTCTCTCTCCTCCCTATCATAACCATTTTACATTACCCTTGTTCACTCTCTCCAATGATTTTTTTTTTTTTTTTTTTGAATAATTTTTTTTTGAATTTTCACTGTATCCTTCATAAATCTCTTTTGGCAATTATGAAATATCCAAAATTCTTTTTTCCATATTTTTATAATTCAAATAAAATTTCTTCCATCAGAAAAATACAACATCCTGTTAATTTTGTTGAAAACAAATATTCTACATCAAAAATAAACCACACAATTTACACAATGTGCATAAAACTACACTTCTAAATGGATAAGAAATTTTTTAACATCCAATTCCACTTTCTCCTTTACCATATAAAAAATCCAAACAAGAAAACTCTTATATTTTAACAAACTAAAAACTCTGTACAAAAAGAATTTCCAATTTCAGCATCTTTTAGAAAAACAAACACACCTATGAGCTTCTATTTTTCCAGCGATGACAAGAACAGTAAAACGCGACAGATAGTAAGCTTCCACCAGTAAATATTAAATATATTATCTGTACAGATCACCGTAAAATGATGTATGAATTTACTTATATAGATATGTCATTGGCTGTCACTTCGGACTTGTATTTTTTCACAGCAGATTAAAGGTATAAACGCCAGTCATATTACCTGTGTGGGGTTTTTGGACAGCCAGGTATATAACAGGACAATTACACTGTCCACTGGTCACTACACTAATTCTAAAAGGTGTTGTAAATCTAACTAGTAATAAAAGATTAAATAAATTGTAAATCCACTAATCAGACAATGTGTGATAAGACCTTACCTGTTTACTAGTAAATGTGTTATCCTTATCTGTAGATATTAACTATCTCACCTGGAAGATCTGGGACAGCTTACTGTCATAACAGGGGTGGACAGGTAATGAAATTGAAGATATGACAGATATTGAGAAACTGCATAGAGTTTATTGCATAAAAGATCCCTGTCTTGTTTTACGGCAATAATTATGTACAATTGTTATATGAAAAGGGGTCGCTAACGAGAAATTGTCTGAAAATTCCTAGGTAACACTGCAGGTGATATCGTAAATGGTCAAATTTTGTAAATCAAAAGATTATCACCTAGTGTTATATAGGGGGTGTTGTAGAATAAAAGTTTTATAGTACGCTGTAAAAGTTCAACTGTAAAGTTTATGATCATCATTTTACGGGATGCCATATAAAATAATCAAGTATACCAATATATATATATATATAATATTGTAACAATAACTTCAACTTATAGGAAGGACTTACATTTGTAACCGGCCCCCTGAAAAAATTTTAATTTTGACTGAAAAAGCCTAAAAATGAGGGAATCAAGCTATTTTAAACATTTCTGTAAAATTAACCTGCATAAGATTTTACATGAAATTAAATAAAAATAAAAATTTCAAATTTAATATTTATAAGTTGTTCATCTATACCAAAATTCAGTTTCAACAGTTTTCCAAAATGTTATGGTATTAATTATAATCATTTCCATTATTTTATAGAGAGATTTATAAAAAAAAAAAAAAAAAAAAAAAAATTAAACAGTGAATTCCTCTGAAAAAATGCTCAAAATCAATTTACTGTATTATAAAAGTAGTAAAGATGAAAAACATAATAAAGGACAAAGGAAGCGACATTCAAAACATTAAAATTGCAGACATTTCAAACTTTAACTACATATTAAGTTTTTTACAATCCCCCCTGTACCAATTTTCCAAGTTATTATTATTTTTTATTAATTACAGAATATTTCTTATATCTCAACCAGAGTTGTCTTCCTTTAACATCAGGTGTTGATGAAGGAGAAAATTTAAGAGAGGAGTAGGCAAATGGTGACTTAAGCTTGTTTTAATTTTTTTTTTCCAAATAAAGTTTTTTTAAAATTATTTAAAGGAAGTCAGATATCTGGGATGATAGAAGAAACCAAAATGCTTGGAGAAAACCACTGACCTTTGGCCAGTGACCTAAAAAAAAATTTTTGACTAGACTCCAACAAGTAGTACCGTATATAATACCAGGCAGTGAGGGCTGACCCTATGACGAGGAATTAACCACTAATAATCATTAAAATCCTTAAAATTAAAATTCATAAAACAAGAAAAGTTAAAATAAAACTTCCAACTGAGCTACCATTATGGTTAATAAAAAATACAAACATTTTTTAGAGACAGAAAATTTATCTTAGCAGACAAAGAATTAATAAAACCATTTTAACTAAGTGAAGAAGAATTTTATAAAATTTTAACAATGAAACAGTCGTATCTTTATAAAAAAAAAATTCCCAAAATAACTCCGCCTCTTCCCTGTAACAATTCAACCTTTAATTCATCACTATCCTCATCGCTTTAAAATTTCACTGTAGCAGCCAGGTACCAGTCTAGCAATACAATCAATCAAACTGGTGCCCTGTCCTAACTCTATAATTAATCAACCAAACTTCTTCCTTTTAATTTAAATTTCTGTTATATTAATGCATATTTAAACTAATTCATCTCAATCAGAAAGTGGTCTTAAAAATTGAACAAGATACACAGGTGGAGGGATACACAATCTTAAAAGATGTGAATTACCCCCCATTGACATGACAACTAACTAAACAAAATAGTTCCTTTTTAAAAATTTAAACAAAGGAGAGAAATTGATTCAGTTATCAAGTGGTCACTAAGTCCAGTATTGTAATTCTGGTCACAGACACAAGTATTCATACAAAATACTGGACAATGGACGAAAAATTGGTTTAGCCAAAAAAATTGGTTTAGCCAGTCAACAGATAAAAATAGGTATCTAAAGAAATGAGACAGCAGAAATGTATACTACTAAAATATTGGATAGAATAATTCATTTTGTGAATAAATTACCATTAAGACTGACAAAATATTGTAACTAACAGAAAAAAGAATCATTTTAAATATGTCACATGTATGTTTCAATAATCACCTGGGCTTATGGTTTGGGAGCAAATCAAAACAGGTATCTGCAGAAATAAACACCTGATGTTGAATTACTTCTGAAACATTCTGAATAAGTTAATATGGAACACCATATGCTTCAACAATCACATCAGCTTGGATTAACAAACTCCCAGTGTGATATATATTAGGATGCAAGGTGTCCTTCAAAATAGGTTTGAATATTTAAATGTCAAAAATTTTATGGTGAATTTCAATTGTGACTTCAAGTAACCAGATATTATCTTAAGTTAGCAAGGTGACACGAACCATAAAGAATTTGAGAACCAATATTGTAATTAGAAAGAAAAGATGTAAAACTATATTTAGGGCTTTGAAGCTCACCTGTAAGTTAGTTAGCAAGGTGACACGAACCATAAACAATTTGAGAACTAATACTGTAATCAGAAAGAAAAGATGTAAAGCAATATTTAGGGCTTTGAAGCTCACCTGTAAGTTAGCAAGGTGACATTTAGAACTGCTAATAATTTGAGGGTAAATAGTGTAATTTGAAAAGAAAAGATGCAAAACAAATTTAAGGCTTTGAAGATCACCTGTAAATGAGCAAGGTGAATTTAACCATAAATAATTTCAAAACCAACAGAGTGATTAAAAACAAAGTTTGTCAATTCGCTTGCCAAAGGATGGCGGTTCTCTTTTGATACCCCAATTTCTTCCACCATCCAAGAACTCATTGTAAGTGAATGAATTTGGACTTGGGCGTCAAACACCTCTACTCCACTCTGCGGTAAAACCTGGTTATAATGACCCTCTAACTTTGTCATTTAATTTTCACCACAGTATTTTGAAATTCATTCATAATTTTTTAAAAGCTTCAAAGATTTATTCCCACAACCTCTTTATAATGCTGGAATATGACTGAACAAATTTTGGCAATGAATCAAGATTTGCCTGTAAAATAATGCTTCCTATATTCTTAAATAAAAGAAGAAAAAATTAAAACAAAAAACTTACCAAAAAACATGAACTGGAACCTTGGTCTAATCTTTATAAAAGTGGAAGTATGATTCAAAAGTTTTAACAAAAAATATCAACATGCCAGTTTTTATCAAACAAAACAATCAATGCTTTATCTACAGTTATTATAAAGGGGAACCCCCACAGGAAAACCAAAACCAAAAAAAAAAAAATCTAAAAACAATTCTTACAGTTTCAAAATCAAAACTTCAAAGAAAGAAAAATTAAACATTACAAAGAGATAAGGACATTTAAAATTTATTTACAGAAATAAGGAAACTTGAATAACAGTATCAAATTTATACTTTTAAAACAATATTTTAGAAAAAGAAAAATCTAAAAAGAATTATGATAAATTTTGTAATTTGAATAAAGCAATTAAAATGATGGATAAACGATACAAAATGTTTATACATGCTTTATATCAAGTAAAAATATTTTGACATTACAAAGTTGAGGGCAAACAGAAGCTGGTATATAATTTTAAGAAATGTTGATGGAAGTTCTCCGATAGCGACTTACAGATTAGAAACTTTTTTATCTCTAACTCTGTCTAAACATTCAGACTTTTTAGCTTATTTATTACATCATGAAATCAGCAGGTGGAAAAATTATCTTACCATGTTACATCTTTATCTTAGTAAAGGGAGGGTGAAACTTCAGCAGCTGAAGCTGGGGATGTGATCAGGGCAAGATGATTAATCTGGTCCTGACTTACCAAAGTGGGGATCTGATCAGGGCAAGATGATTAATCTGGTCCTGACTTACCAAAGTGGGGATCTGATCAGGGCAAGATGATTTATCTGGTCCTGACTTACCAAAGTGGGGATGTGATCAGGGCAAGATGATTAATCTGGTCCTGACCAGTCATATCCCCACTTTGGTAAGTCAGGACCAGATTAATCATCTTGCCCTGATCAGATCCCCACTTTAATAAGTCAGGACCAGATTAATCATCTTGCCCTGATCAGATCCCCACTTTGGTAAGTCAGGACCAGATTAATCATCTTGCCCTGATAGATCCCCACTTTAATAAGTCAGGACCAGATTAATCATCTTGCCCTGATCACATCCCCACTTTGGTAATTCAGGACCAGATTAATCATCTTGCCCTGATCAGATCCCCACTTTGGTAAGTCAGGACCAGATTAATCATCTTGCCCTGATCACATCCCCACTTTGGTAATTCAGGACCAGATTAATCATCTTGCCCTGATCACATCCCCAGATGATTAATCTTGTCCTGACTTACCAAAGTGGGGATCTGATCAGGGCAAGATGATTAATCTGGTCCTGACTTACCAAAGTGGGGATCTGATCAGGGCAAGATGATTTATCTGGTCCTGACTTACCAAAGTGGGGATTTGACAAGGGCAATATGATTAATCTGGTCCTGACTTACCAAAGTGGGCATCTGATCAGGGCAAGATGATTAATCTTGTCCTGACTTACCAAAGTGGGGATCTGATCAGGGCAAGATGATTAATCTGGTCCTGACTTACCAAAGTGGGGATCTGATCAGGGCAAGATGATTAATCTGGTCCTGACTTACCAAAGTGGGGATCTGATCAGGGCAAGATGATTAATCTTGTCCTGACTTACCAAAGTGAGGGTCTGATCAGGGCATGATGATTAATCTGGTCCCGACTTACCAAAGTGGGGATCTGACAAGGGCAATATGATTAATCTGGTCCTGATTTACCAAAGTGGGGATCTGATCAGGGCAATATGATTAATCTGGTCCTGACTTACCAAAGTGGGGATCTGATCAGGGCAAGATGATTTATCTGGTCCTGACTTACCAAAGTGGGGATCTGATCAGGGCAAGATGATTTATCTGGTCCTGACTTACCAAAGTGGGGGTCTAATCAGGGCAAGACGATTTATCTGGTCCTGACTTACCAAAGTGGGGATCTGATCAGGGCAATATGATTAATTTGGTCCTGACTTACCAAAGTGGGGATCTGATCAGGGCAAGATGATTTATCTGGTCCTGACTTACCAAAGTGGGGATTTGACAAGGGCAATATGATTAATCTGGTCCTGACTTACCAAAGTGGGCATCTGATCAGGGCAAGATGATTAATCTTGTCCTGACTTACCAAAGTGGGGATCTGATCAGGGCAAGATGATTAATCTGGTCCTGACTTACCAAAGTGGGGATCTGATCAGGGCAAGATGATTAATCTGGTCCTGACTTACCAAAGTGGGGATCTGATCAGGGCAAGATGATTAATCTGGTCCTGACTTACCAGAGTGGGGATCTGATCAGGGCAAGATGATTAATCTTGTCCTGACTTACCAAAGTGAGGGTCTGATCAGGGCATGATGATTAATCTGGTCCCGACTTACCAAAGTGGGGATCTGACAAGGGCAATATGATTAATCTGGTCCTGATTTACCAAAGTGGGGATCTGATCAGGGCAATATGATTAATCTGGTCCTGACTTACCAAAGTGGGGATCTGATCAGGGCAAGATGATTTATCTGGTCCTGACTTACCAAAGTGGGGATTTGACAAGGGCAATATGATTAATCTCGTCCTGACTTACCAAAGTGGGGGTCTAATCAGGGCAAGATGATTTATCTGGTCCTGACTTACCAAAGTGGGGATCTGATCAGGGCAATATGATTAATCTGGTCCTGACTTACCAAAGTGGGGATCTGATCAGGGCAAGATGATTTATCTGGTCCTGACTTACCAAAGTGGGGATTTGACAAGGGCAATATGATTAATCTGGTCCTGACTTACCAAAGTGGGCATCTGATCAGGGCAAGATGATTAATCTTGTCCTGACTTACCAAAGTGGGGATCTGATCAGGGCAAGATGATTAATCTGGTCCTGACTTACCAAAGTGGGGATCTGATCAGGGCAAGATGATTAATCTGGTCCTGACTTACCAAAGTGCCCTGATCAGATCCCCACTTTGGTAAGTCAGGACAAGATTAATCATCTTGCCCTGATCAGATCCCCACTTTAATAAGTCAGGACCAGATTAATCATCTTGCCCTGATCACATCCCCACTTTGGTAATTCAGGACCAGATAAATCATATTGCCCTGATCAGATCCCCACTTTGGTAAGTCAGGACAAGATTAATCATCTGGGGATGTGATCAGGGCAAGATGATTAATCTGGTCCTGAATTACCAAAGTGGGGATGTGATCAGGGCAAGATGATTAATCTGGTCCTGACTTACCAAAGTGGGGATCTGATCAGGGCAGGATGATTTATCTGGTCCTGACCTACCAAAGTGGGGATTTGACAAGGGCAATATGATTAATCTGGTCCTGAGTTACCAAAGTGGGCATCTGATCAGGGCAAGATGATTAATCTTGTCCTGACTTACCAAAGTGGGGATCTGATCAGGGCAAGATGATTAATCTGGTCCTGACTTACCAAAGTGGGGATCTGATCAGGGCAAGATGATTAATCTGGTCCTGACTTACCAAAGTGGGGATCTGATCAGGGCAAGATGATTAATCTTGTCCTGACTTACCAAAGTGAGGGTCTGATCAGGGCATGATGATTAATCTGGTCCCGACTTACCAAAGTGGGGATCTGACAAGGGCAATATGATTAATCTGGTCCTGATTTACCAAAGTGGGGATCTGATCAGGGCAATATGATTAATCTGGTCCTGACTTACCAAAGTGGGGATCTGATCAGGGCAAGATGATTTATCTGGTCCTGACTTACCAAAGTGGGGATCTGATCAGGGCAAGATGATTTATCTGGTCCTGACTTACCAAAGTGGGGGTCTAATCAGGGCAAGACGATTTATCTGGTCCTGACTTACCAAAGTGGGGATCTGATCAGGGCAATATGATTAATTTGGTCCTGACTTACCAAAGTGGGGATCTGATCAGGGCAAGATGATTTATCTGGTCCTGACTTACCAAAGTGGGGATTTGACAAGGGCAATATGATTAATCTGGTCCTGACTTACCAAAGTGGGCATCTGATCAGGGCAAGATTATTTATCTGGTCCTGACTTACCAAAGTGGGGATCTGATCAGGGCAATATGATTAATCTGGTCCTGACTTACCAAAGTGGGGATCTGATCAGGGCAAGATGATTTATCTGGTCCTGACTTACCAAAGTGGGGATTTGACAAGGGCAATATGATTAATCTGGTCCTGACTTACCAAAGTGGGGATTTGACAAGGGCAATATGATTAATCTTGTCCTGACTTACCAAAGTGAGGGTCTGATCAGGGCATGATGATTAATCTGGTCCCGACTTACCAAAGTGGGGATCTGATCAGGGCAAGATGATTAATCTGGTCCTGACTTACCAAAGTGGGGATTTGATCAGGGCAAGATGATTAATCTTGTCCTGACTTACCAAAGTGAGGGTCTGATCAGGGCATGATGATTAATCTGGTCCCGACTTACCAAAGTGGGGATCTGATCAGGGCAAGATGATTTATCTGGTCCTGATTTACCAAAGTGGGGATCTGATCAGGGCAATATGATTAATCTGGTCCTGACTTACCAAAGTGGGGATCTGATCAGGGCAAGATGATTTATCTGGTCCTGACTTACCAAAGTGGGGATTTGACAAGGGCAATATGATTAATCTGGTCCTGACTTACCAAAGTGGGGGTCTAATCAGGGCAAGATGATTTATCTGGTCCTGACTTACCAAAGTGGGGATTTGACAAGGGCAATATGATTAATCTGGTCCTGACTTACCAAAGTTGGGATCTGATCAGGGCAAGATAATTTATCTGGTCCTGACTTACCAAAGTGGGGATTTGACAAGGGCAATATGATTAATCTGGTCCTGACTTACCAAAGTGGGGATCTGATCAGGGCAAGATGATTAATCTGGTCCTGACTTACCAAAGTGGGGGTCTAATCAGGGCAAGATGATTTATCTGGTCCTGACTTACCAAAGTGGGGGTCTAATCAGGGCAAGATGATTAATCGGTCCTGACTTACCAAAGTGGGGATCTGATCAGGGCAAGATGATTTATCTGGTCCTGACTTACCAAAGTGGGGGTCTGATCAGGGCAAGATGATTTATCTGGTCCTGACTTACCAAAGTGGGGGTCTGATCAGGGCAAGATGATTAATCAGGTCCTGACTTACCAAAGTGGGGGTCTAATCAGGGCAATATGATTAATCTGGTCCTGACTTACCAAAGTGGGGATCTGATCAGGGCAATATGATTAATCTGGTCCTGACTTACCAAAGTGGGGATCTGATCAGGGCAAGATGATTTATCTGGTCCTGACTTACCAAAGTGGGGATTTGACAAGGGCAAGATGATTAATCTGGTCCTGACTTACCAAAGTGGGGATCTGATCAGGGCAAGATGATTTATCTGGTCCTGACTTACCAAAGTGGGGATTTGACAAGGGCAATATGATTAATCTGGTCCTGACTTACCAAAGTGGGGATCTGATCAGGGCAAGATGATTAATCTGGTCCTGACTTACCAAAGTGGGGGTCTAATCAGGGCAAGATGATTTATCTGGTCCTGACTTACCAAAGTGGGGGTCTAATCAGGGCAAGATGATTAATCGGTCCTGACTTACCAAAGTGGGGATCTGATCAGGGCAAGATGATTTATCTGGTCCTGACTTACCAAATTGGGGGTCTGATCAGGGCAAGATGATTTATCTGGTCCTGACTTACCAAAGTGGGGGTCTGATCAGGGCATGATGATTAATCAGGTCCTGACTTACCAAAGTGGGGGTCTAATCAGGGCAAGATGATTTATCTGGTCCTGACTTACCAAAGTGGGGATCTGATCAGGGCAATATGATTAATCTGGTCCTGACTTACCAAAGTGGGGATCTGATCAGGGCAAGATGATTTATCTGGTCCTGACTTACCAAAGTGGGGATTTGACAAGGGCAAGATGATTAATCTGGTCCTGACTTACCAAAGTGGGGATCTGATCAGGGCAATATGATTAATCTGGTCCTGACTTACCAAAGTGGGGATCTGATCAGGGCAAGATGATTTATCTGGTCCTGACTTACCAAAGTGGGGATTTGACAAGGGCAATATGATTAATCTGGTCCTGACTTACCAAAGTGGGCATCTGATCAGGGCAAGATGATTTATCTGGTCCTGACTTACCAAAGTGGGGGTCTAATCAGGGCAAGATGATAAACATAGCCTGATTGTAAATCTAGTCTGAGTGCAGTCTGAACACAATCTTACTTATAAAATCTGTACATGATCAATGTTCCCTGATGTAGTATCAACCCCCATGCTGACCTAATATATGTGGAAATAATTTAAAGTAACTCCTGTTTCCAGTGTCATTATGCTGAAATTTAACTTGAGATTTTCACAAATACATAATTTATTTTCCAGATTTCACTGCTATTATGCTGAAATTAAGCCCTAAGTTTTTAAAACATAAGTAATTTATTTTCGTTTCCATTGTCGTCATGGTAAAAGCTTAAGTTTTTACGCAGTATTTTTAAAATATTTTGGAGAATTTTTACAGTTATAAATCTATTTTGTATTTTCATTATTAGATTATTTCCTGAAGTTGATGTATATAACACTAATTTTACTATATTCTGTTGACCCCAGACTTAGTTCCAAAAAGGGGGTGTGGCAGCCCTGCTCTAACTCTAATCTGGGTAACTTATTACAAGTGGACATAACCCTTTGTACTTTAACTAAAGACAGAACTCAAGTGAACACCTACAGAGCACAAAAAACAATATTTATATAATAAATCTGATAAAAGCAATCCTATATAGAATAACAGAGTCAATATTTTCTATTGGTCTATAAAACTCAACTTTAAATATTTTTATAAAAGTAGAAAAATATTGTTTTACGTTATAAAACTGTTAGCTGAGATCTGTAAACATTGTTACTTATCAGTCTCTCAATGTGTGTACTCAACATAACTTAAAACGCATCAAAGAACAGGTTTATAATGACATGATTTATATAGAGAGCAGCTCTAAGTGAGCATCGAGCAGCAGCTTGTAGACAAGTCAGCTCTATAAATTACCAATACGCTGTCACATGACCACATCTGTAAACATTAAAACAGGGCCACGTTTTATACTGAAACAATACAGTGTACATGTAACATTTTTTAAAAAAATAATAAAGTTAATAAGTCTATAAAAAATCATCCCACAAATATAGTACAGAATCAATAAATAATCAACACAGCTGAAACAAAAGGTTGGTGAAAAATTCAAAATATCATTAAAACTCCACATAAAATGTAAATAAAAAGGCTTTTGCTGGAATATACTGGCCTCGATGGCTGCTTGAAAATACTGGGCCTCGGTGGCTGTTTGACAGTACTTGGCCTTGGTGGCCGTTTGAAAATAATGGGTCTTGGTGACTGTTTAAAAATAATGGACCTCAATGACTGTTTGAAAATAAAGGGCCTTGGTAGCTCCTTGAAAATGACTGTTTGGTCCAAAGTCAAATGATTTGTAGGTCAATGTGTCATTTGACCTAGTGTAACAAAGTTATTGTTTCCCTGTCAAAGGTTGGTGGTTTTTTATCAGGATACTCCAGTTTTCTCTGACATGTCTGATCTTACTGCCTAAATTTAAGTGACAGCATCCCGACTTGGGAGAAAAATATCATTACTCCACTCCATTCTATTTCATACCAATAATGGAATTAGCTTTTGAATATACTGGTTACGGCCATCTTACCAGCCTCATGCTGGCAACTTGTAGATAGGCCTTGTAATGGCCAATCCACCAGCCTCATGCTGACAACTTTTAGATAGGCCTTGTAATGGCCAGGCCACTAAGCCTCATGCTGACAACTTTTAGATAGGCCTGGTAATGGCCAGGCCACTAAGCCTCATGCTGGCAACTTTAAGATAAGCCTGGTGGTGGCCATCTTACCAGCCTCATGCTGGCAACTTTTATATAGGCCTTGCTCAATTTTAATTAATAAGAACTGAGGTAAAGAAATCATATTCGCCTTGAAAATAAATTAAATTCATGATGTAAAATACTGACATACTGTGTATGTGCATGGTTGCCAACATCTTGACATAACAAAATATTGTTGGTTGAGAGATGTTAAAAACCAAGTTGTAACAAAAAATGTATTTCTCTAAACTAACCAACAGAAACATTCAACTAGGACAAATTTAATTAAAACAGCAGAATTAAAAAGTTTTTACATTTATCACACGACAGTCATGTGACCAGAAACAAATCCATCATTGATGTCACATGATAGGTATAACAAATCTACATCTTTTATACACAAGACATTTTCCATTTAAGATTAAACACACACAAACTGGTAAAGACATTTCTATAGCTCTTTATAAACTGATTCCATCTATAATAGTGAGAACCCTATATTTAATTCAGCTCAGGTAGTAAACTATATTAAAAGTCAATATTTTCACCTGAATACAACATTGTAATTTACACCTGAAATTTATAATACACCTTTTTTACACCTGAGAATTGTATAACGCTTTTTTAGTTTGATTTTTTCTATAGTAGGCCGATCTTTATAATGTAAATATACCATTAATATCATTGGATATAAACTATAACAACACATGATAAATTGACAAGCTGTACCATTTTTATATTTTAATATTTTTACATGATTTAAAACAAATATATATTTTTTCTATATATCGCCTCAAAACATAGATTTATTTTTTGTGACAATTCAAAGAGTGTTCTAAACCATTAATTTCTCTATATGGTTTTATGATTATTTACTGATATCTCTTCTTCAACACCTTAACAAGTTTTTCAATGTCACAGTTCTGTTTTTTTATTATAATTTACGTATCTTTCACTTCGTGTTTTATCGCGGTTTTTATTGATGTCACAGCAGCTTAATAATATAATGAGAGACAAAAGATCAAAAAATATAATAAATTATATTATGACATATTAACATGAAAAACTAAATCTCAAATTGAAAGATAAATTATGATTAACACTGCAACCAAAACAATGTTCAAATCATCAATAACTTTTTTTTTTTTACAAAAAAAAGTATTCAAAAACGGATTATTTCCACAAACAACCAAAAAAAAAAAATTATAAATAAAAGAGAAAAAAAAAAAAAAAAAAACACAGGAAAAAAATCTCATGACTGATTATTTTCCTCTTAAAAGATGAAAAAGAAAAAAAAAGTTCTTTTATGAATTCTTTTTATTCCAAACCATGCAACCATGGAGTGGGTGGGTGTTCTAACAGGGAAATAATCAATTACTTATAAGTAGGCTTCATGTCTGGTCTTAGTGGCAAAATGGTCTACAATATTACCAGTGCAATAAAGTTTGTCAGGTGTGCTTGCCTAAGATCACTGCAATTCCAGAGGCCTGTTCAACAGTATGCAAGTACGCTTTTGCTTCGGCAAACATCTTAAACAGTGTCTGTCTGCACAAGTGTACACAAGCAACCTCTGTCACTATCCTTAGTTTGTCTTAGATTCAAGATGGTGCCCCTAAGACAAAGTTTCAATGAGATGTTCTAATAAATTTGAATTTCAATTCAAATGCAAAGTCTATATACAGGTGGAATGGAACGGAGCAGGCTGAGACTTCTGGAATGTGGCACGTCATACAGTCTCATACCAACCAACATGGAAGATTTTTAAGATGTCGAAGTCTTGTGCGCTTTCTGGCACTGAGAGAATTAAGGTCAAGGTAAGGTCTATACACAGATCAAGGGAGATAATTGATAAAGCATCTGGACATTAATAATGACCTGGATGCAATGTTATTGCTCGCTTTCATTCAATGGACACAGAAATTATTTGCATGATCAAATTGGAAAGCACACCATTAGGTGAACATTCCTTAATTAGCTACCCTGATAACGATTGGGTGTGGTGTAAGTCAAATTACTAATCCAGCAATCATTGTCTTTCATTCTGAAGCTTCAAAATAAGCAAGGCTGTGGCTAATTCCATCCAATTTATTTAAACCTAATATATACTTTAAATGTTAAAATAATGCTTGTTCATTACAGATATTTTCTTTTAAACAACAGTTAGTACAGAATGTAGAAAATTCTACTTGTTTTATGGGAGTGTAACTCTTTAACAACTTCACAGCTTACTTAAAATATCAAATCATTTTTTGTTTCAAGGGGGTGATTATTCTTCATAACTGCACAGTATGAACATAATGTTTATTATATGGGGATGATTACTTTCTCAAATACATGCCGCTTTTTTATAATTCTAAGGAAAAAAAAAAAAGAAAGAAAGAAAGAAAGAAAGAAAGAAAAAAACTACGAAATTTACCAAAACAAAAACCAACTTGTTCTAAAGGGGATAATTTGTTCTGATAATACAAAGTTTTCATTTAATATTAAAATAAAACACTGTTCATGGGTAATTATCCCTTAAAATGACTGCATCATCAGCCAATACAGAGCTATAATACACGGGGAATAAATAGGATCTAAACAAAAACATGATAACAGATTCTCTCGTAAAATGATAAAGTGCCGCCAAAACTGATATGAATCGTATTTATAACTTTTTTTCCAAAAAATACAAACCGAGTAAGTTGTCAGTTTGACTATAAAACATCCTCTGTTTGTGTTAGATAAGTATGATTACAGAATCTCGAAATTCCCATTTTGATTATATTCGCATATTCTCCCAGTTGTTCATATCTTGTCATGAAATTGACGTTTTTTGACATTTGGCTTGTAATAGACATATGCCGTGCTTTGTCGATTTCAAAATGCCAAAATGAACATTTTGATACAATGGTGTTGTGTATTGCATATCAAAAAGAATGTTTACATTGAACTAATTTAAGGTTTTCATTACCAAAAAACAAAACTTCAATGATTCTAACAGATAGATAGCACAATTTATTTTTTCTTTTTGTAGAATGGGTTTCAAAGATAAGTCAGTAATTCTGGAAATGACTGGAGTGTCTTGAGAAACACTAAAATCTGCTTGTACAGGAATTCAAACCTAGAAAATGAGATTTATTCACTTATATTGACATCAAGTCAATTCTGAGCATGGTCAAGGAAACCTGGATGCCACAACTTTCTGCAATCTAATTGAACAATTGTTCTATACTGGGTTAACCCTATGTGGAGAGAGGCTCTGACAAAGTGATTGGTAAGAGTGACCAATCAGAAACCAAGAACCCCTCCACCAACAAGAGGTTTGGTAAGAGTGACCAACCAGAAACCAAGATCCCCTCCCCCAACAAGGGGTTTAATGATTTCACAGATTACCATGAATTTTTTCAATACAAAAATAAAATAAGTAAAATTATTTTTATGCAAAACTTATAGAATATTTTAAGATGCTGTATAAATATATTCCTGAAAAAACCTGTGTATAGACAAATTATGCATTGCTTGTATCTAAAGATCTTAATCTGATGTATATGCAGACAAGCCACTGGTCAACTTTAGGTCAACGTAAGGTCACAGGACATCAAAGGACATGTGAAAGCTATTACCATTTTTTTGTGCAAGTACCTTGCATATAAAAAAGTCTAATAAAAATTTAAATTGATCGGTTGTGAGTGGAATTAATTCTCTTAGCTATAAGTAAAGAAACGATTCACATGAGAATGCAACATCATGAATGTCAATCAGATATGAATATTTCTTTACAGGACCATGTTTAATATAATACCTTATAATGTACTATTTTGTCTCTATTAAACAGCTTTCTGTCTGAATTGTCCTCAAAAATAACAATTTTTATGGTAAATGTTAACAAGAATTTACAAATACAAAATTTATTTATTTTACATTGACTAACAAACAAATTATCACAACCGATAACACTCTCGCGTGTTGGCTAGGATTTCTGAACACACTGAACAATGGTGTAGGAGGAGAATAGCAGGACCCAGTTGAAAAAAAAAACCCATGTGTTCATGCAAGTGACACCCTACCTTATTATATACTAGTATGACAACCAGAACCAAACCCTGACTGTACTGGTAATATTCAAAAGTACTAACCACTACACCACTTGAACATAATTTTAACCAATAAAAATGGTAGTTCCACCCACAGTACAAGTGACATCTTGAAAAAAAAAAACCACCTTAAAATAAGGTATCTCAAGTCTGGAAATGGGCCATAAGCAATTTGCAGTCATACCATTATGGAAGAATTAGCCACTATAGTTATATTAGCAATGGGATTCACCATGTGTCACATTATCCCATGTCACATAGCCCTGTGTCACATCATCCCATGTCACATCGCCCTGTGCCTGACATCATCCTGTGTCACACAATCCCATGTCACATCGCCCTGTGCCTTACATCACCCTGTGTCACACCATCCCATGTCACATCGCCCTGTGCCTTACATCACCCTGTATCACAACATCCCATGTCACATCACCCTGTGCCTCACATCACCCTGTGCCTGACACATCACCCTGTGTTACATACACCACAATGTTTACTGTTTATGTGTAACACGATGGAATCACGATTTTTAGACATTTTTCAAAAAGGGAATAAAAAACATATTCCTTATTGACTGGAAATAGTAATGTCCCACAAACCTGCAGCATTGGCTTATTCTGTATCCTTCGGAAATATTTTCATCCACAGATTTCCAGGTACATATATCACAAAGTATGTCTGATAAACACTGATTAAAGTATATCACATATTTTCCAGAATATGTAGGAGTTTAAAATATATGTATTTTCCCTCAGTACGGGGGAGTTTAAATTGTTTTATTTTGCCTTACTACATTGAAGTTTAAAACATGTTAACTTGCCTCAATACATGTTTACTTGTAAAGCATTAACCAGAAAAATAAAATCAGTTTTCAATAGCTTCACCATTATAATGATTAAATATCGATTAGTGGTATTACCCAATCATCATTATCTTTTAAGCCTTTATAGATTTATAAATCATATCATTAACCAATAATGAAATCTAGGCCTTATAATTATCATAACACCAAGTAACAAGTAATTAATCCATTTAACTTGTCAAATAACTGCACAAACTTAAATGTATTATAAAGCATTCATATGCATTTTACAACATGCAACTGTAAATGCAGTAGCAATCCCTATGAATAATTTTGATTGATTTTAAAGTATTGAACTTCACATTTTTTCTAAAAATAGAACAAAAGCTCTTGCAATTATTTTTGTGTCTCAGATTTATCTAATTACATATAATTTTCATTCATTCATAATTTTGAGTACTGAATTGAATTATATAATATTTTGAATTGAATTAAATAATATTTTAAAAGTTCTTTCCAATTTTGTTTATAATAATAATAACTAGATAATTAAATTAATTTTAATTTATTTTAATGTCAACCATTAAATCTAATGTGGCACCAATCCTTTTCAATTTTTTGGTCACGCACACACCTGCTCTTTTACAAATTAATTAATAATGCACAGAAATCAATCAACAAAGTAGCTATTATTTTATTGGATGAGAATAAAAACATAATCTAGAAACCATAAATTTATTGGTCAGATTTTCAGCAAGGTGTTCACAGGATTTTTTTGTTTCAAAGCCAAACATTCAGCTGATAATGAATTATTGACAGCAGATGATGCGCTACATACATAAAATTTATAACATCAGAATTGATGTACTACATAGATATACAAGTATATAAACCACTGGCAGGCCTAGGTCAATCACACCTACACACACCTGTCCAGCTGATAAATATAAATATATATAAATACTTCTTTACTGTTAATTATGATAAACAAGAAATAATTATAAATCATTAACTACTGTTGTCAGTTGATTTACACACTACAATTATCTAAATTACAAAATAACATCTAGTGCTGATTTCTTCTTCCTTCTTATCAGTGCTCTCTCTCTCTCTTCTCTCTCTCTGCAAATGTGAAAATGGAGCTTGCTCTTCAGCTGTGTCAGTAGCTAGACTTTAGATACTAGTATTTATCAAAGATGTTCCCTGACATAGCACAACTCATCTAGTACTGAAAATTGTTGGTATTTGTTGAATATGTCTTTTAGATATTTATCAAAGATGTTCCTTGACAAAGCACAACTCATCTAGTACTGAAAGTTGTTGAGGTTTGTTAAATATGTCCTTAAAATCACATTCTAGTGTTATGATACCATAGTTAAAAAGTAACCATTACTTCTCATTCCTCATATTTCATACCCCCCCCCACCCCACCCCCACCCCCTCATTCCATTAAATTAAATTTGATTGGGCAGTATGAGGAATTTTTCAGTTCCTTTGATAAAGATTAGTAGTTTTTTCTCCAGTAACGTGTTACCACATCAATCCAAAATTGACCAGAGAAATGAAATAATCTTGACTGGAACAAAACACAATTGTAAACTTTACTCCACTTATTTACTTTATATACTATGTGATTCTAAGTGGTATACACAAAACCAACCGACCAATCAACCAACGAGCCAACCAACCCAAACAGCAGTTAAACATTTCAGGATTTGGACATTGAACCTCTTGAATCAAGCTATCATAATGTCCTGGTTAATATGTCCTTGTGTAGATCTCCTGGTGAGGTCGTTCATGCTTTGTTTCAGATAATAATTTACAATGTTTGATGTTTCAGATAGATACGATACTACATATCAGTTTTTGGATGATAAAACTCTCTGATAACTTATCAATTAAACGGATGTAGTTTTTAAAGACATTTTAAATATTATCTATCACAATACTTTATCCAAAGAATAAAGTTCATAAAATGACAAGTAAAAAAATATATATACTGAAAAATCACAAATACTTGTCACAGTTTGAATTTCACCATTTTCATGGGGTGTGGGTTTGTGAAAATCACAAAATTTAATACCATTGAAAAATTTTAATTACAAAAACTCAAAATGGAATTTATTTAAACAAAACTCAATCTGTGAAATTTTTCCCCAACAGAATTATTTTAAAATTGCAAAATCATGAAATTTAAACTCAATGAATATTAATGATTCTACAGTATTTATAAAGGCCTCTTAAAATAATATTCTTTTGTGAGTTATTTTAAAAACTCGATTTTTTTTTCTTTTACTTGTTTGTTTATTTATTCATCACAAGCATTATGTCCTTTATATTATCAGGAGCTTGGTCAGTCAACTGGTCTAAAGCACCGTCTTAAGATTCACAGCAATTTTCATCACTAAACTTTCCATTCCAATAAAATAGATCCGTGTTTGAAAAGTTGGTCTTCTCTGGCAATTCTGTTTCTGCCAACCAAATCTGACTTCCATGATATAAGTGTTCAATGGATACTAACTCAAACATAAAACACTATTTTACAGTTAACAGTTCATTATTAAGGCCTAACTTAAAAAATTCTTTGTTTGCTGTTTTCCGACCCATGCTATTGACATGTGGGTAGGTTGGTAGAAAAAAGTTTTTATTTTTTGAAAACTTAATCTATTACACTTTTAAAAAAAGGTTAAATTGGTTTCTCTTTTAAAACGCATTTTACTTTTCTTTTCTTTTTTCTTTTTTTGCTAACTAAAGTCTTCTTTGTTCCTCCTTGTGTTTTCTCCCATTGATAAAGTGTAATTTCCTCACTAGCATGTAAATCTGCTCATGGGTTATTTCGCTTGCTAAGGGTTATTGCCCTTTAATACGGTTTCTTATGTTGTATGAAAAAAAAAAAAAAAAAAAAAAAAAAAATTGAAGTAATAAAATTTTTTGGGTAGGTGCATTGCAAGTGGGTCGAGCGGTCAACAGCAAACAAAGTTCATTTTATTTTAGGCCTAAGCCAATGAATTTTAATTTAGTAAGTTATTAAGTTTGAAAAACAGTTCTCATGCAGAAGATAGTGGTTTTCTCTGGGTTGTTCTTTTTTCATGAATCAAGAATTGATTGCCAAAAAAGTTTCAGATAAATAAGTTTAAAAGGTAGACCAGTAGTCAGCAGAAACCTTGTTAGAACCCAACACACACACAAAAACACACACACACACACGCACGCACCACACACACACACACACACACACACACACACACACACACACACGTTTGAGGAGTTCTGACAGTACAATCAGTTTTTTTTTTTTTTTTTTTTTGTAAAATAAATAAATGTAAGATTATATCAAATTAATAATTCAATATTTTTTTTTTTTTTTTTTTTTTTTTTTTTTTGAAGCATTGGAAAACTGATATTTTCCTTTAAGGTGACCGACCTCGTAAATACTGGTATATTATATAGAGATGGAGTTCCTGGCTAGGGAAGTATACTTCACAACAGATTTTATCAACCTGTCTGGTCAGTGCTTAATAATTAAAAACACCTTATATTTGATTAATCTTATTTCCAAATAAAAAAAAAAACAGATTTAAAAAAAAAAAGAAAATAAAGGGAAAAAACCAATAAAAACAACCCTTCTGATGAAGTTTTACTGTCTAAATATGGCTCATTAAAAAAATAACTTTCATTATTTTATTTTTTTATTATTATTATATTTTTTTTAAAATTAAAACTCACATTTAGAAAGTCTACAAGAGTTATAGAAGAAAACTAAAACATGACTAACCTGTATATCAGCTTTAACAAACCTGAGTACAGAAACATAAAGTTAAATACAACTGCAGATGATCATGACAAAAGCTTTACCAACTGTAAATAACATACAAATATGATTTCAGATAAAATCCCAAAATCAACTCTATGATATATCACATTACTACTCAAATTGAAAAAAAAATATTATTCTGATTTTATTTCAAATGTTTAAACAGTGAACATGAGAGGATAATACCAATATACCCAAAAACTGAACAGGACTGGTGCCCTGTGTCACCCTTACTGACAAGATAAATAATGACAAATGATGGTGAAATTAGAGATGGGTATTATTACAATAGGAAAGGTATTGATATTGGTATTATAGATTTGAAAAAAGTCAGGGAACTGTGCATAGTAATAAATCTGAAATGAATACCACAATATAACGATTATATCACTTAATGTAAACTATATACTCTTACCCTGATTAATATCTTACAATTCAGACAGTTGGGATTTTATTTCTGTTTTTTCCCTTTATTTAAATTTCTCATTTAAATTGTTTATGTTCAATATCATATAACTGATAAAACTAGTTTTCTTAATGTTTTCAAAACTTTGAATTTGGTGGTCAATATTACATTTCAAGTAAGCGATGTCCAAATTTTGGAAAAAGAATGTCTAATCTAATTCTTTTTTTTCATTTCATATTTTGCAATATTCCAACTACTGTAAGTCACCCTGCTATAACTACACCTATATATAAAAACAAACTGTCCATTAAGACCAGTGTTTGATGTCTGTTAAAACTACACCTATATATAAAAACAAACTGTCCATTAAGACCAGTGTTTGATGTCTGCTATAACTACACCTATATATAAAAACAAACTGTCCATTAAGACCAGTGTTTGATGTCTGCTATAACTACACCTATATATAAAAACAAACTGTCCATTAAGACCAGTGTTTGATGTCTGTTAAAACTACACCTATATATAAAAACAAACTGTCCATTAAGACCAGTGCATGAGGTCTGTTTTGTATTTTAAACAAGAAGAACCTCTATGTTAAGACCACCTGTATATAAAGTTAATATTGATAAGGTGGTCTTTCTGTGAAGGTTTTCTCCCTAAGTCATACAGGTGGTTTTTTTTTTTTTTTTTTATATATAAAACAGGTTTTTCTAAAGATAAAAATCAGCAACATTTCAAAAATTATGCTCACCTTTACATCATACCTAGAAAACCTCTCTTAAAGTTTACATTGTCATTTGTCCTTATCATATTATAAATAAAGCCACATAAGACTATATGTTATGATATTTAATGCTCTTATATTTTCTTAATATTGATCAAAAAATTGAAAAAATTCTGACAAAACAAAAATTAAATTAAACTAACTTGATCCTGCATTTTGGTGTTTTGAAATATAATAATAATAAATGTAAAATAATAATAATAATAATAATAATAATAATATTATAATAATAATAAATGCAATAACAATAATAATAATAATTACAGCCCATCCTTTGTGGTATTAGTAACTGACTCCTGAATTTGTATATGTTATTACAAGGAAGTGGATAATAGGTTATGTCCATTCATTATTTTTTTTAAATTGCAGGTTTTTAGGCATATTTACTTCTTTGTTAAAACCCTCATTATGTTCATTTTACTATTTAACCTGTATTTTCCAAAAATTGTAAAAATCATAAAAATCCCTGGATGCTACCAAATATGTCATCATAAACATATGGCTAACCCTATATTTAAGAAACAGAAAAAAACCATAAAGAATGCTGGATGTTACCTATCATGTCATCGTAAAGGTATAATTTATTTTTTTTATGTCATTACTTCAAAGTGTATTTTTTATTTACAGATGTATTTAAGTGTACCATACATAACAAGATGTCTTACTGGGTTTATGCAGTAACTATTGGTTTAATTTCTCCATAATTCGCCATGACAACCTCTGTATACAGCAGATTACACCAGATGTCGCAGGATGATTGATAAACCACTAAATCAGTGCAAATTGAACTTGATCTGTAAAACATACACTATATATAATGAAGAGACAAAATTAAGGGGGATAATTGATAAGGGGAATAGAGTAAACATTATTATATGCCAAATGTCTTGGGTAATTTAATTAAATTAAGGAGCTAACTTCAAGAATGGTGGAGGAAAAAGGAAGTGTCCTAAAAAAAAAAAAAAAAACCATTGACCTTTAGCAAGCAAAGTTTCCCATATTAGGTACTGGTCAGGTGGGATATGAACCTTCACGGAGTAAGTGCCACTCGGCTTGGGACCACTCGGTCCACTGATATATAAAGAGTTCCAAGAAATTTTAACTATTGGTATATAACATGCCCTAATACCAGGATTGTTCTAACTACTTAATCTATCTATTATAATAAGGGTGGATCTTCTCTGGATCTTTGCCTGAACATCTTGCAATTTTGTTTGTGGTAATTTTCAGAAGAAATTTCAGATCTAGTTGTACCAAAGACTATAAGGAATGTGTTGATAAGAGACAAGGGTCCATCCCTAAGTGGACTCTGAAATTGTCATTTCTGATATCAACATCATAATCAACCCAAAAGATCTGATCATACAATCTTCAAAAATTAAGACCTATTTTATCACTTATCAATTGGATTTATCACAACGGACATTGATATGGTCAGATTTTAGCCAACTGGACACTGATATCTGAGCACTATTAATCCTCGAACTGTCTGATGATGAATTTATAAGAATTTCCTTTAACTCTGGGTCATATGTAATCTGTCCGAGGAATTTCCTGTAACCCTCAGCCGTATGTAATCTATCAAACTAAATTCAGACATCTATGTAAACCCTGGGTTGTCAGTGGACAAATAATTCCCTTAGATGGATAAATAATGACCAGCTGATGGACAAATGATGACCATTATCAGTAGAATTAAACATTTTTATCACTTCACCTATTGTCCATGTCAGGTCTCTTAACCTTCTGACAGCTTTTGTAATTTAAGATTCTTAATTTCAAAAACTTCCAATTTAATTTAAATTTGAAGTTTCAATAAAACTACAAAATAACACCTTATATTAAGTTTTAGTTTTAATACCAGATCACATTTTGAAGTGGCCACTTAGAGAACATTTATTGACACATTTCTAACAACCCATATAGATTTTTCTTTTATTTTTATGTCATCAATGTTCAGATTATGAAAAAATTCAAGTGTCAATTTTCTCAAACGTGTATGGGAATCAGGAATTCTCTCATTAAAACTAGACTTAATGTCAATGTTCACACTCCAAAGAATAACTTAATTTTCTAATACTTATTCTGGATAATGAAAAAAAAGAATTTTGAACCATCAATCAGCCTGAAAACTGAAAAGTCAGTAATGGATCATTGGGGATCCGACCCTAGACATTCTGAGCAGGTGCCGTATTACTGATGTACTTGTTACAGTCAGTGTTATATCTAAAAGTGTAAAACTTTAACTTCAATAATAATATGACAGCCCATCTGTATGAAGCTTTATTAATTTCACTTCCAGTAGTCTAAATTTGTCAAATTTGTTCTGTGTTGTCAAAATTTGTCAAATTTGTTGTGTTGTCAAAATTTGTCAAATTTGTTCTGTGTTGTCAAAATTGTAATATTTGTTCTGTTGTCAAAATTTGTCAAATTTGTTGTGTTGTCAAAATTTGTCAAATTTGTTGTGTCGTCAAATTTGTCAAATTTGTTCTGTGTAGTCAAATTTTATCAAATTTGTTCTGTGTAGTCAAATTTTGTTCCAAGTATGCTATCAAACATTCAGTGAATTTTTGTAAAAAAGACTAAAATTAAATAGAATTTTATCAAACTGAAGTTTGAAGTTTTATAAATATTGATTTTAATATTTAAATGTATGATCTGAGACATGTTGATCAATTGCACTCTATTAATGTTTTCCGTAAAACCTCTACTTTAATATCTCTAGTTTCAGTATAAATCAGCGTTGTTGTACTGCTGACAGTCAGTGCACAGCTACACACAATCAGTGCACAGCTACACACAAATCAGTGCACAGCTACACACAAATCAGTGCACAGCTACACACAAGCTAATTCAAAATTTTTTTTTAAATTACAGTAAGCAAATAACAAACTATGTTGAACCATTAGGATACAGAACAACATGTTACGACTTTCTCAA
This sequence comes from Tegillarca granosa, assembly GCA_029721355.1. NCBI lineage: Eukaryota > Metazoa > Mollusca > Bivalvia > Arcoida > Arcidae > Tegillarca > Tegillarca granosa. The sequence goes on along the minus strand of CM056611.1, from coordinate 24,478,602 downwards.
GAATATCCAATAACAGTCGTTAATACAGTCAGTCGTCCAATGAAAACAATTACTATAATTAACACAATGTGACCTGATTGGTCAGTTGGTCAACTCTGATACAGCCATCTGTCCAGTCTCGGTAATAATATACCTCAGATCTGAGTGTAAAACTGCAGATCTACTTTCAGTAATACTATCTGACTGACCTCAGGTGTAACTGCAGGTACCCTGTTACTCCTGCAGAGATAATCATATCTATTGCTCCACAATGAATTATGAACAAATTAAAGACAGGAGACTTGTCTTTAATGAGCTGGACAATATTTAATAGAACAGAATGTCACATAGCACTGACCCACTGATTACAGACAACCAGTGGTCAATCTGTTTTATTTATTAAATTCTTCAGATGTATTGTTAGAATACAGTATATAATTTTCTATTGTTCCTAAATGAATTGATCGTTACTTTACCATGCCATAAGGTGCTATTTATATCTCTTGTTTAAAGGTTCTTTATATGATACAGATACTGGTCAGTTTTATCTTAGTATCTGATTCTTATGTTTTATGATTGGTTAGCTGAATGTTGTTTTACATCACATTAGTGATTTTTTACCACATGGCATGACTTTCTTTTTACTATCCTCATTGATAAACCCCTTATACTGTTAAGAGTTATGAAACGGACACTAAAATGTGACCTTGAACTTTGACAGTCCTCCATGCAAAGTAATCACACAGCTTGAAATCAACAAACATTCATGTAAGAATTTTGAAGCGGACACAGAAATGTAAACAGAAATCCTAGAATTTCAGTTTTCTAAATGTTGTGACCTTGACCTACATGCCAGACACTGTGCACATCCTCTGAATGTGACAAACACTTATGGCAAGTTTCATTAAAATCCTTTGTACAGTTTAAGAGTTTCTGAGGGTCTCACAGGAAAACATTAATGTACATATATACATACAGATAGGCAGATTAATGAACAGATTACCTCACAAAATATTATATATTATATGCAAGCAAGGCTTAAAACACTATGTTCAAACCCTGTACATTAAATATTGAAAACTTAGCAAATAACGAAGATTTTGAGAATAAGTAGCATTTTGTAGAAATAACAGGTCTTCTATTGTTCAAACACATTTTTAACAATTTTTAACACTTCACATTTAAAATGGATGGTGGGTGTGTGTCCTACTGCTGTGCAGAGGTGTGTGCCACTGCTGTGTGTGGAATCTACAACAATATGACAGCACACAATGCCTTTACCCAAGGTATCGTAGCTTCAGTAATATAAGATCAACCCCCTGTTTGTTTTTATTTCTCGTTATCTACAATATCTTTGTATCTTCAGTATTCTAGTAGCTTAAACATATATATAAACAATTTTACATAACACATTCTTCGATTGCAACCTGCCAACAATATTACAGACACTTATTTCTTTACATAACAAACTCCTGTAATTCTACGATTACGACCTGCTAACAATATTTATCAACATAAAATCCGTTTAATCCACAGGTAGTGACCTTAATGCCGTTTTTTGCTTACGTAGATTTATACTGACACATTTAATAAGGTTTTCATCTTAATTCTATTGTCATTAAAACAGGGAAATATTACAAACGTGTATAAAAATCCAGACAACTCGAAAATGAGCAGCCATTAGAATTGTAACACGCATACACCCAGAACATTTAAATGATCGGTCTTATTATTTGTTTTAACAGATAACAGGAGATAGAGGTGGTATTTAAATATGACAGGAATACCATCATAACGGTACCGTAGCACGGTGACATCGTCATTGAATCGTAAGTCCAAATACCACTAGATTCTTCTTGTATCAATGAAACATAAACATGTCATATTTCATGTAATTTTGTGTGCAAACATTTATCAAGCACTTAGGGTATACATACTGCTACCATAAACTTTATTCTACTTATAATTTTGGAAGTTTAGCTGATAAAGCTCACATAAGTTCCAACAACACACCTAAATTTTTAGGAAAATTTGGATGTTTGTTTCTGCTGTGTTTAACATTAAAAACAGAAAATAAAATTGGTTAGTGAAAAGTGAGTGAAATAAGTTTTGGATCCTAGTGAAGACCATTTCACTTATATCAACATGTTACCAGCTATAGATCAGATCCTAGTGAGGACCATTTCACTTATATCAACATGTTACCAGCTATAGATCAGATCCTAGTGAGGACCATTTCACTTATATCAACATGTTACCAGCTATAGATCAGATCCTTGTCACGACCATTTCACTTATATCAACATGTTACCAGCTATAGATCGATCCTAGTGAGGACCATTTCACTTATATCAACATGTTACCAGCTATAGATCAGATCCTAGTGAAGACCATTTCACTTATATCAACATGTTACCAGCTGTAGATCAGATCCTAGTGAGGACCATTTCACTTATATCAACATGTTACCAGCTATAGATCAATCCTAGTGAGGACCATTTCACTTATATCAACATGTTACCAGCTATAGATCAGATCCTAGTGAAGACCATTTCACTTATATCAACATGTTACCAGCTATAGATCAATCCTAGTGAGGACCATTTCACTTATATCAACATGTTACCAGCTATAGATCAATCCTAGTGAGGACCATTTCACTTATATCAACATGTTACCAGCTATAGATCGATCCTAGTGAGGACCATTTCACTTATATCAACATGTTACCAGCTACAGATCAGATCCTTGTCACGACCATTTCACTTATATCAACATGTTACCAGCTATAGATCAGATCCTTGTCACGACCATTTCACTTATATCAACATGTTACCAGCTATAGATCAGATCCTTGTCACGACCATTTCACTTATATCAACATGTTACCAGCTATAGATTAAACTGTAATAACACATACCTTTACACTGCATTTAGACAATTAAGGATGAGAGTTATTTTTCCTGTAAAGACCAGAAGTGACAAGAAGCATAAGTTTTAATATATCATTCCGTTTAAAACTGGGAGAAAGGAAGTTCTTGGTGCCAAGTAAGGTCTCAAGCCATGGCTTGTAACCAGAAAGTCACCTCTTACAGCCTGGGTTTTTCTCCCACCATTGTAGTTCCTAATGTGAAAAGGCTGAAGAGTATACTTTCAAAAGTTCAGTGGTTTTCTCCAGGCACTCAAATTCCTCAATTATCTCTCAAATGACTACCTCAGTGAAAGAATTTTGCAATAAACCCCCAATAATCAAATATAACCAACTATACAAAGGACCCTTTATGTTATATCAAGACAAACTCAGTAAACCCAAACACATGCTTGTTACTTTATACATTACACAGAAACAATTTACTACATAACAGGTGATTAATTCTATTAATGAGGATATAAAATAATTCTGTCTAAATTTCATCAATCTCATAAAAAAATTTCCAGTCCTCTTCTCCCCATATAATCCGCAGGAATAAAAATAGGCGTAATTCAGATTTTTGAAGAAGGCATAACCAATTAACCAATCTGATATCAAGTTTTTATCTCTCTCTCTCTCTCTCTCTCTCTCTCTCTCTCTCTCTCTCTCTCTCTCTCTTTCTCTCTCTCTCTCTCTCTCTCTCTCTCCAATAATGATTATTAATATAGTCATTTCTTCTGAGAATGTCTATCAACATTCCTTTTTTCACATTTTAATTGAGGCAATTATATATTCCCCATCTATCCATCAGACTCCCCCCTAGTTAGATTTATACAGTTATAAAGTAAGATATCAATTTTAACACCCCACTGATTTGGCACATCTGGGAAAAATAAACTTGTAGTAATTTTGGCTCTTTTTAAGACATATTATTCCATGCCTGATTTATTAGCTAAACAACGCTTTTTAGATGTGATGTATTTCACATACAAATTCTACTTCAAACCTGTTTAATTAATTCACTTATTCTTTATCATACTTTGCAGTAGGCTAATCTTCCCCTTGAAATTTGGCTGACATCCCCCTTTTTTTCAAATTTTTCTGATATCAAAAGATGAAGTAATCATTAATCGCTGAAGGGATCTTACGATTCAACAAAAAAAAACTTATTTTGCAGATAAAATTAACTCAATTCACATCAGTATGATATCATTATCATGTGAAATCTCAGTTACCATGGTTACATTTTCAATTAATTTACAAAAAATGAGATTAAAATGATCTTATTTCCCTAAAAAAAAATTAAAAATGCACTATTAAAATATCAAACTAGGTTGGCTATATCTGATAATGGCATCATATTTCTGTTGATTAGTTTTGCGATTTTTGTCGATTGTATCAAATATGATGACGGTTATATTAAATATGAAGATGATTGTATCAAATATTACGACGAATGTATCAAATATGATCAGAGTTGTATCAAATATGACAAATGAAAATGATGACAAGAGGTTCTGTTAAGAGCTTCTCATACACAATATAAAAAAAAACATTTCATAAACTGTGATGAAACAATAAAATAATAGCTTCAGAAAATCTGAAGTATCTATTCTTAACATGCAAGACAGAAAAAAAAAATCTGAGCATGATAAAATTAAAATTCACAATGTTACATAACATAATGGAGTTCATCAATGTAATACGTAATCAATATCTCCCTGGATTTCTGGACAAAGATAAAATGTTAATTTTAAAAATTTACAGACTAAAATTGTTTTACGGGAATCTGTCTACTTATATGATTCTATATAAATAGAAATAATTGCTCAGCACAAATATTGTGTATCACATTGATGATTGAATACTAAGTGAACATCATTGACAATGTCATTGCTTGTCTATTTTGGCTTTGTAGCACAAACATTATTACATATGGCATGGAATACTAAGTGAACATCATTGACAATGTCATTGCTTGTCTACTTTGGCTTTGTAGCACAAACATTATTACATATGGCACGGAACACTAAGTGAACATCATTGACAAAGAAAAGTCATTGCTTGTCTATTTTGGATTTGTAGCACAAACATTATTACATATGGCATGGAATACTAAGTGAACATCATTGACAATGTCATTGCTTGTCTACTTTGGCTTTGTAGCACAAACATTATTACATATGGCATGGAATACTAAGTTAACATCATTGACAAAGAAAAGTCATTGCTTGTCTATTTTGGATTTGTAGCACAAACATTATTACATATGGCATGGAATACTAAGTGAACATCATTGACAATGTCATTGCTTGTCTATTTAGGCTTTGTAGCACAAACATTATTACATATGGCATGGAATACTAAGTGAACATCATTGACAATGTCATTGCTTGTCTACTTTGGCTTTGTAGCACAAACATTATTACATATGGCATGGAATACTAAGTGACCATCATTGACAATGTCATTGCTTGTCTACTTTGGATCTGTAGGATATCAAAAGCTGTACATTTTTGCCTAATTATACTTGAAAAATCCACTAGCATTATTTTAATTTGAAATGTATTATCATATAATTGCCAAAGGAAAAACCATTTTCATTATCATCAAATCACTAATATTTAACAGGGTTAAATAGGGTTCCCCCCCCCCCCCCCCCCCCCCGCCCGATTATTTACTACTATAACAACAGTTACATACATATATAACACTTAATTACTTTACACCCTCCTTCCTCCAACACATCAAGTTTTTTCATCCTTGTCCATGACAATAGTTTTGTTCATGTAACACTTCAAGAATCTAATTCCTCCCTCCTCCCCTAAAGTCACTATCCATCATAATCTATCCATCCTAATCTCAACACTCCCTATTTCTAAAAGCTATAAAAGAAACCACTTTACCCTCCACCAACTGTAACCATCTCCAGCATATCTGAAGTCAACATTTGCAACAAAATGTCAACTGAAATCTCCCTATAATCCAATAGTTTCTCAAGCTCTTTTGTTTCCCTACCTGACTGCCAACAAAACACAATCATTCTAAACACTCCCTTCCACCTCCATTTTTTAACCCTGCCTTTCCCTAACAGATAACCAACCAAACATGATTGTTCTAACAACCCCCCCCCCTCCCTTACACACGCACACAACCCCCCTCCCAACACACACACACACACACACACACACACACACATTTTCCAAAAGCTTCTTACCATCCTATATTCCTTCATTTAACCTTTCAAACAAAAGCTTTAAGATCATTCTATCTTTTCGATTTCCTGAACATCTTTACCACCTTCTGTATTGTCTCGTAATATTGCCATCTAGTCAAGATTACTCTGACCAGTTATTGTCAATATTTGTACAAATGATATCATCCATCTATTGTAGACCTGAATTTTTAATTATCCTCGACAATGGCCATACACAAATCCTGGATATTTATTGCCCCATAAAACAAGAAATAATTATTCCTAAAATCATCAATAGCTTAATTCTGTCCTTGGGTCAGGATAATTAATCCCAGGATTTAATTTTATAATTATTTCTATTTGATGGGCCATTATGGGATTTTATTTCTATGGTATCCTAGAATTTCAAATCTATAAATTTAATAAATGTTGTGTTTTTGATTGAAGATATATTTCTATCTTGTTGGAATAAACTGAGGTATTCTTACATTTAAAATTATAAACCATGATGTGACATAAAGTCTAATGTTTCATTCACTGAATTCACAGTCAATTATCAATAATTTTCTTGTTTCAAGACATAAGCTAATAAAAAAAGCACCTGCAAATCTATAACCCCTGTGACAGTGACAAATGCCTAGAGAGTCTTTATTCCAATAATATAATGAGCTTATGCTTTTTTAAAAAAAATTTTTATTATTTATTTTTTATTTATTTATTTTTTTTATTTTTATTTATATAATGATCTATCCATCTATCTATCTATCTATATATATATAGAGAGAGAGAGAGAGAGAGAGAGAGAGAGAGAGAGAGAGAGAGAGAGAGAGAGAGAGAGAGAGAGAGAGAGAGATGGTCATTACAATCTATAAACACGATATATTCACAATGATTAACCAAGTTTTGTTCTATTTAGTCTACATTATATGTTGTTGTTGTTGTTGTTGTTGAAAATATATGAAATATACTGGTAGACCTTGTTATATTTCTGTGGTTGGTTGCAAACTGATTTAAAGAATTCAAAATAACATTGGGTTTTTGAATAGTAATTTATTTCTCACTGTCCAGTTGTTGTACTGAATATAAATTAACATTTTATTATCAGAAACAACCTAATGTTTCATATTATATATAGTAATGTCCAAGTTAATTTTCAATATATCACTTATATCAAACTTGAAAGTTAAGGGCACCTGCAGAAATTTGCAGAAATTCAAATTTAATGTAGGGCAGCAGGAAACACAAAATTTTATTTTCTCCGCCTAAAACAGAAGTAAAATTTAATAACAGTGTTTTCAATCCTAACTGCCAAAACTGACATTGACATTTTCTAATACTATATTTTCAATATTTCTTTACATTATATATCCTGTCTACAAAATTGTCTTTGGCCTTTCTATACCATAATTTTCAATATTCTTTTACAAATAATTCTTTATTTTGTATCTTTGATAAAAAAAAAAACATGCTTACCGACACTTTATACCATAGTTAAATGAAAAGATTAAAAAGAAGACAACTTTTATTCGGTAACTATGATCAAATATATCCTTACTTTACATCATATTGAAATGAAAAGATTGCAGTGAAAGAAGATCAAAATTCTGATAAATTTTACAAAATTTAAATTAAAAAAAAACTTTAATATTGAACCCTCTAACACAGGTATGATGATATAGAATCCCTGACATTTGACTTATCTAATATCCGTTCTTCTATACATTTATATGTCATGTAAACACGAAGACAATTTCAAATAATATCTATTAAATATCAAATTTCATAAAACTTTTTATCTTTTTGTAGAACTCACGAGTCTACTAGATTACAAAATTTCTGAAGTACAGACAGCTAGATCATTCAAATATTACATAATTTAAATTCAATTTATTTTCAGATCAGATGATATCTGTTTGACAGTTTATTATCTTTATGATCCTATCATTTAAACAGATAAAAACTTGTTAAAATAAGAAATCTTTGTATATTTACCCTGTAACACAAAAGTATTGAAAATTACCCATCCAAAATTAAAAATTAAAACCATTATATACTTACAAAAATTAAAATATTATAAATGATCACATATAATATTATCTATTTGATCAAAATCCTAATTCACTTTTAACCTTATAAACATCAGTTAGACAACCCGTTCCTAAAATCAAAAAGTTTGACAATTCTAAATCAATTATTTTGTTATATCTGATCGGTATCAGTTAAATATTATCTATTTAATCAAAACACTATACTAACTGTTAAAATCATTTTTGTATACTTACCCAAACTGAAAATTAGATGAACCATCCAAAAATATAAAGAATGACCTCGGTATCTTCAAAATCCTTTAAAGTTAAAAGTAATAAATAATAAAACTATATAGATCCCCCAATGATAAAAACCTTCTCCCTGAATTCTGTTTATACACAACTCCCTATATTTAATTTAAAATGAACCAATATACTCTTAAAACTATTAAAATGACTTTAAAATCTATATAAGCCTGACTGAGTGGGTCTAGGTATACCTCTACCAGGCCATGTTTACTTACTGGACATCAAAGACTGACCAGTACAATAAAAATGTATTGATGGTCAAGCTTAAGGAAACAATGACCTTAAAAAATAAATATCATATCACTTATGCTGTTTAGTTTTATGTAAATATTTGTACCGGTCAATTCTTTGTCCACCAGCATAATGACCGCTTTGTCTGGTCTGAATAACTTGATACAAAAATGGTAAGAAATGGTCAATAATGACCAGATGTAAAAATAAATAATTTTCATAGATGACCAATAAATGACCAATACCACAGCAATTTTTGAAAACTTTTTTTCCAACATATTCCACATTTTTTTTAAACATTGTTTGACAATAAGGCAAATAAAGTTCTTGGTCAATTTCCGATATTTGACCCTTTTGACCATTACACAAAATGTTTTATTCACAGACTGTTTTGTTAAATTGTTGACACAGAACAAGTGGTTGGCATTGGTCATTTTTAATTAAATTGTTTCCATAAAACTGTACTTGACTTTAAAAATGTAGTGTTAAAGTTTCTATAAGTTAAATACCTAATATTGTTCTATGTAAGGTGATATACAAGTTTATGTATAATCGTGTATAATCGTGTACAATTGTGTATAATTGTGTATATATAATCCTGTATAATTGTGTATAATCGTGTATATATAATCGTGTATAATCGTGTACAATTGTTACTTTTTCCCAAGATTTAATCATCTAAAAACAAACACAATTTCTTGTTGTTTTTTTCCCAAACAATTTTTAAAAATTTTTTTTTTTTTTGTCCCAGTTAGCTCATACTATTTGAAATGATTTTTATTTTTTATTTTTTTTTTTTTACTTAGAATTGATTTTTCTCTGAATAAGCTCAGGATATATATTTATTATTAATTATATTTAATTTTAATTCTGGAACAAATTCATGTATACACATTTATTTTGATATCGCCATGACAACAGAATCTCTTAATTTTGTTTTATGTCTTAACATCACTGTTCTTCTTTTTTTCTTTTTTTTTTTTTTTTTTTTACAAAACAAAGGTATTTTAATTAATAAATAAATAAATAAATAATAATTTTTTTTTTTTTTTTTAGATATTTGATGGCCACTTTGATGAATGATATACTTGTACTTCAGAATCACATTTCATTCTTGGTCTTTTCTCGGAGATCAAAAACATCATAAAAAAAATTCTAACACTCCAGCAATGTCAAGGAGATGTACTTAAAAAGCCTTAAAATTGACAAATTATTTAAAAAGAAAATCAATGATGGAAATAAGCTGAGGAGCGTTATTAATAGCCATCAGATGACCATTAACTAATTAGCATGTCCATTAACACCAAACATACATCTTAAATGACATCTTGTCCGGATCCTTTTATAAATTATTTTTATCACTAGTACATTAATGATATCTAAAGAATCTGAAATGATTAGTAACTAGGACATCAATGAACTCATTAACCTTTCACCTAAGGTCAACTGGGGTCATGATAAAGTTCATTATGTCTGTACTTAATGGATTGATTAAATATCAATTTATTATGAATTAACTGAACAAGATTTTGAAAGAGAAATAAGAATCCTGGTTCAGATGTACTGTTAACTGTATAATACAAGTTATTAAAGCCACTGAATAAGGAGAGTGGACTAATGATGTTTTATGTCCGAGTCAAAAATCTGAGACACATGTTTAATTCCTGGATTGTGATGAAAACTTCAGTGCCACCGGCCTTTAACAAGCAAACTGACCATGTTTCTATCACTATGATCTGCCAGTGGGATTCAGAACTAGGAGGTAAATACAAGCTAGAGCTTTTAGTCCACTTGGCCACCAAGTCCTGTATTTCAAGATAATTTTATCATGTCATATGACTACTATGATAGAGGGTATTTGATGTTCAGTTCTCAACACAAGAACCCATAACTTTAAGTTTTTAAATGACAACTGCTGGGTAACAAGAGACGCTATCCACTATAGCAAGTCTCTTCATTGTCATTGTTGTTGTAAGTTTGGTTGGAGTTGAGTGGGATAATGGTGTTTTACACCCCAGTCAAGATTATTTCACTCATTTTGAGGTGGTCAGTTCTGGGATAATGGTGTTTTACGCCCCAGTCAAGATTATTTCACTCATTTTGAGGTGGTCAGTTCTGGGATAATGGAGGAAACTGAAGTGCTAGAAGAAAACCACCGACCTTCGGCAAGCGAACTTACAAACTTTCTCACACTAGGATCTGTTCCAAGTTGGATTTGAACCCAGGTGGTGAGAGCTGCTATGATCTGTAAGTGTGTGCTTTAGACCACTTGACCAATGAGTTTGATTGGAGATCAAACCACAACATCTAGCATTCGACAAGTATATATAACTGTTTACTATACAGAAAGCACTGATTCACAAGCAGTTTGCATTCAAAATGAAATATTTCCATCAGACAAATATCTATATGAACTTTTTAGGTAATGCTGAATCAGTTATGGTTACTATGAAGAAAGCACTGATTCACAAGCAGTTTGCATTTAAAAATGTAATAATTTCATCAATCAAATATGCATATGAACTTTTTAGGAAATGTTGAATCAGATATGGTTATCCTGATGATGCCAAGATAACAAATCCAAACCTAATGATTATAGGTTCACGGTTTCTACTTTCTATCTGGCTTGATTTCGCTTTAAAACTTTACGACATGCCAAAATTTCTGAATATTTGTCCAAATGGCACAGCAGATATATATATATTTATATTTGTTTGTTTGTTTTTCAATTATTTTACTGTCCAGAATATTTGTCCAACTGGCACAGCACATAAATGCTATATTTTATATATACTGTTTTTTTTCTTTTGCTGTCATTATTTTACCATCCAGAATATTCGTCCAACTGGCAGGGCAGACAAATAAACATTCCAACTTGTGTAACTAAATATTTTAATTAAAACCTTTGAAATATTTTATTATAGCAACTTATGATGCTACTTAGAGCTCAAATTTAACTTTTCAAAAAATATTTAAAATCTAAATTTCAAAATAACACACCCTCCCTCTTGATTTATGAGAAAACGTTATACTTTTTATAGGAGATCATTTCATTCTTCATTATCTTATATGATGCATACAAATCGCTTATTATGCAAGCTGATGGTGCAAATTCAATTTTTTTCAAAAATATTTAGGGTAAAACGATCTTTTAAAAATAAATTATGAGACATGTTTATTAGACATCTTTACTTCAGAAGATCATGCAGTTTTTTACTATTCCAGATACAAATATCCGATTTTTATTATTATTTTTATTATCATTATTATTTTATTATTATTGAAAAAAAAACAAAAAAAACAAAACAAAACAAAAAACAAAGAAAGAAAAAACTTGAGTGTTAACTGTCATAATGGTGCCATATAATAATAATTGGGTCTAAAAATGGACGAAACAGACCAGGTTCATCAGAGAACAACAAATGTCACAACTATACCCAGCTTTTACTACTCTTATGAAGTTTTGAAAATATCAAAGTACCATTTCTGAGAAACACACAATTGTCTATTCTGTCACAATTCTGTTGTTTGACCATTTCTGAGAAACACACAATTGTCTATTCTGTCACAATTCTGTTGTTTGTATTATACAAAAATCATGTGACATCTATTTTGAGCATAGTTTCTTTCAGTTTTCACTGGGATATGCTTACATAGGAACCTTGAAATGCTTTAATGATTGTAGGCATATCCAATGTAGAGAGTGCAAGTCATATAAATGCCATTTTAGCCACTTTTGATGATTTTATACTTTTATCTAATCTTCTAAATAATAAAACCAAAAAAGAATTTCACCCATCAATTCATTAGACTATGTAGAAATCATTTAAGCTTTCATTGAGCAGTAAATGACAAGGTCAAAGCAGTAAATGACAACATTGCAAGAAAGATTTTTTAGCCTTTCAAATGGATCCCCAATCAAATGGAGATGCCTGTGTATTTCCTGATAAAGACTGCCAAACAAGGGTCTGCCCTAGTAAGATTCTAACCTAACATCTCAACCTTATGAATTGTATCTGATCCACCAGTGAGTTGGACTTGGATACAGCTAGTTTGACGTAAATTAGACAATCCAAAGAATCATAATTGAATAAATGTAAAAATCTGTTCAAATATTTTTAAAAATTATGACTGTATCAGCTAGAGAAGGCTTCATTGTAGTCCGTACTGTTGCTTTGTTAATGGTAGACTAAGAAAATTCATGAACTGGAAATAACCATGCTTACAAAGGTTGTACTTTGGAGTAACTTAAAGCATGAATCAGAAAAAGGAATGGACAACTGAAAACTGGTCTACTCACATCATGTGAAAACTAGTGTTTGGATGCTGCACGCATGTTCTATGACATTGAGTTTCCATAGGAAAGCATTTCTACAGAAATATGGCAGCACAGTATAACTTAATCAGTTATTACATGGTATATGAATGAAGCCCATTAAATATTAACAAATGTTATTTTTATAATACTGTTGACATTTAAATATTTTTACAACATGAAATCATTTAATATTTTACTGTTCATTTTTGACAATTTTTAAAATGTACTGGAAATCAATAAACAAAAATTAAAGGTGGTTTTTTTTTGTTAAATTTTCATTAAGAAAACTTTTCTCATATTAAGACTTACCTAGAATCAGCAGTGTATGTGTGTGTATATCTCCGCAGTTCTAAATGAACATAAAACAGTACTTTACTCTTATCACTTATAAATTCTATATACTTCTTATCATTAAAATAGAAATAAAAATATCGCCATGGCATCCTAAAACATCAAACACCAATCAGGCAGTAGTATAAATTTGGTCCTTATCAGATGGCTTGATACAGAGCTTGGCTACCTACTGTTTGGTTTTAAATTATTTTACCATGCTTCAACATTAACCATCAACTTATCAGGTCGACAAATTCACAAAAATTATGATATCAAAAAACTAATGCATGAAGTATACAAACATTTGTGAAAGATCCATCATGATAAACTATATCTCAATGAGGCCATTTACTGGGGGAGGAAATGACCCTGAAAATGCCAATTGCAAAATAATTGGAACTTTGTTTTCAATATATAATGTCAATCTAAAATTAATTGGAATTGTTTGGATTTTTAGATTAAAAAAAAGAAACTAAATTCCTGTTCCTATTGTTAGTCTAGACATAGTGATTTTTTGCCATTGTTTAGACATTTAAACTCTAGTGAAGTGAGCAATTATTCAAGATTCTTTCACTTTATATCAAGACATTTGCTGTTCTTGGACAATTGATCTGAGACATTTGCTGTTCTTGAAAATTGATCCAAGACATTTGCTGTTCTTGAACAATTGATCCAAGACATTTGCTGTTCTTGAAAATTGATCCAAGACATTTGCTGTTCTTGAACAATTGATCCAAGACATTTGCTGTTTTTGAACAATTGATCCAAGACATTTGTTGTTCTTGGACAATTGATCCAAGACAGTTGCTGTTCGTGGACAACTGATCTGAGACAGTTGCTGTTTTTGAACAATTGTTCAGAGATATTTGCTGTTCTTGAACAATTGATCCAAGACAGTTGCTGTTCTTGGACAATTGATCCAAGACATTTGCTGTTCTTGAACAATTGATCTGAGACAGTTGCTGTTCTTGGAAATTGATCTAAGACATTTGCTGTTCTTGAACAATTGATTTGTGACAGTTGCTGTCCTTGGACAATTGATCAGATAAAGTGGAATACTTGGAGAAAATCATTGATCTTCAGTTAGTGAATCAATAAACTTTGCCCAAGTAGGATTTAAACCTTAGGTGTGAGAGGCTCTGTGATCAGAAGGTGTGGATTTTAGACCACTTAGCCACTAAGGCCCCTTCAGCTAAAGAGACTTGGTTGCCAAAGTTTTGATATATAAAACTCTTAACAGGTTTATTTACTAAAATGAAGCCATATTAGAATTTAATTTAGATAAGACAGTTTATGAAACGTACATCAACAAAAAAAGAAGTATCAGTTAAAAATATTATTATAAATTTTAAAAAATTAAAACCACTGCTGTAGAAAGGCATGATAACATAATTCTATGTTCCTATTAATTTTATGCTGAGTACCCATCAATGTAAAAAAGTATAAATGTGTAAATACATGCACCCCGGTACATATCAAAATGTGTGTGTGTGTGTGTGTGTGTGTGTGTGTGTGTGTGTGTGTTTGTGTGTGTGATATAAGAAAAAACAGTAGAACCTATATTCATTTTGTACCTACAAGAGATAAAACAAAATCCAAGTAAATAAACAAACCTTTAATATAAATAAATAATTTGTTATCACTCATCAAAACCTTACTAAACACTGCATTACAACAACATAACTAATTATACATATGACATATATATTTATACATATAATGTATGTATTTTATATATAAGATGTATGTATTTTATGATGATAAACTTTGTTGTTTTTATAAGACATATGCTTTTTTCATTAACCATTCATCTATAAATAAAGTTATTAATGAAATGTAATAGTTATGTGTAAATCATACTTTAACAAGTCTCCAGGGCAAAAGTTCTGTATGTTACACCCCCTCCCATTTTTTAACTGTAACCCTCAAAATATATTCAGCTTAGGCAGGTTTGAAGGGGGTTCAAAATTTATTTTACTGATCTGAGGAGACTTTGATTTTACATTGGTTACTTTATATTGAAACTTTTGAAGTCAATTAGACCTGTCATTATTAGCTAGGACCCATTTTATGGATTATTCTACCTCTCAACAAACAACAATAACAATCTTAAAGGCGATTCCATTGGCCAAATTTATGCTGATTGGATTGCCAAACCAAAGTTATTGTCCAACTAAATAAAAAACAGCAAGTATAATACCCAAATCACTTGATCATTTGACATATTGAGACATTGCTATATTGGCGATGAAAGACTTTCAAAGAATTTGCTGTCATCAGGTGTAAGACACTACCATCATGAAAAAGAAAATGGTTTGATTTTAGACTTTTCAATGTTGATAATGGATTTTTCTACAATTACAGAGGGGCCTACCAAAAAACAAAGACAAAAGTTACTGGACCTTCTATCACAAAGCATAATTTTGAACCTCTGGTTCAACTGTAATTTTTTTTTATCCCTGATCTAAATTGGTCATTCTTGATGAAATAATTATTTTCTTTGTTTATTTAACAAGAAAATGTACACATTTTACAATATTCTTTTTTGATCAACATGTCATTCTCAGCATTAGTATATCAAACAGTTGTTAAAATCTCCCCATTTACAAAATAAAACACTTTCACATTTTTGACAATTTATCCATGTTTATATATTATCCCTGATTGATATACCGTAAGTAATAAGTCACTCTTGAAGTTGAACTTCGAAATTTAAAAAAATATTTTCAATCTGAAAAAAAAAAATAAGAAGAAATCTTATGTAATCATGATCTAACTTTCTATGGCAACCATATCAGAGGGTATCTCCTCCCTGTTGATACTAGGAAACAAGTGTACCAACTTTCCTTAATTATATTTTAAAAAATTGTAACTTTTTTTACCCTCCTTGGCCCTGTATCCCTCCTTGTTGATATTAAGAGCAGGTGTATTTAAATTAGCATCTCGTTATGCCATTAATCTTTAAGCTATATCAACAATCAGTGCGTCTTAAATCACTTTCCCAGATGATATTACCAAAAACACAGATAAAAACAAGCTATAGGATTTTTATGATTATCAGCAACTGTATCAACCGAAAAAAATACAAGTTTTCACCAAAACTCCGGAGATAAAACCGAAAACTCCCCGTTTCATAAGCTACATAATTTTATATATATAACAAGCCGTTATCAAAAGGAATATCAACATCTGTATCTGTGTGGGGAAATAAAAGTTTTCAAAGAATTCTTGATTTTATTTTGATAAAACGCCTTGTATATATTCTTTATATATGACAGTACTCCTGTTTACAAATCCGAGTTGAGTAATGGTGTTTTAACACCCCAGTCAAAGTTGCTTTTTTTTTAACTGATATTGAGACAATGATGGATGAAACCAGAGTTCCTGGAGAAAACTCCCGACCACCAACTAACAAACTGTCAAACTCTCTCACTGATCTGTTTGAACAAGATACAAACCTGGGGGACGGAGAGGCACTTTGATTCAGAAGACACTCTTAAGACCACTCTCTAATGGAGGTCTCTATAAATAAAATAAGGGTTGGACAAATAATGAAAGTTTTAATAAAAACAATCCTGATTCTGGAGATGTGTGGTTTCCTATCTAAATGTATGTGCTTTGGTACACCATAAACAACCCAGTTATGTCAGCACAAGTCAACATGACTTTAATATTCATAAAACGTGATGTTTTATCTTTAATTAATTACGACCTATAATTAAGTAAACATGATTTTTATATATTTATAAAAATGAAGTAACAGATTAACACTTATTCTCCACAGAGATGATAAAAGTTTATTCACCATGAATCACAGCTGTTTGATAATAAAGAGGGTCTCAGTGGCCGAGTTGTCGCACACACGCATGCACGCACACACACACACACACACACACACACACACACACACACACACACACACACACACACACACCACTTAAGTTCAAATCCTATTCTGGCAAAACATGACAAAATACAAATTATAAAATTGTCGACTTTGGCAAGTTTTACTTAATGCCTATTTTCTACCAGTAACCTGACTTCAAAATCTAGTAAATTTTACAACATGAAAACAGAAAAATTAACCAAAAACATAACATTTATAATACCATGGCAACCATAATGGTAATAATATTTCTTATTTAAGGATATTACTCTAAAAATAATTTAAACTGAAAATAGAAAAATGAATATATCACTAATGAAACCATGGTAACCCATTATAAAACAATTCTCATTTTAAAAATATTACTCATTTCACTGAAAATAGACAAAAGAATATCTCATTAATGGTACCATAGCAATCAATAATAAAACAATTCTTATTTAGAAATATTACTCTTAATAATAATAAAAACTTTAAATATAATTAAGACACCTGCCCATCGGAGAATTGAAAGTAATTATTATAAGTAATCCATTCCTTCCTGGTTTTCCGTATATCGTGTATTACATATTCCCTAGGATATATATAAAATATAAAACAAGGAAGCTGTAGTGAACATATTGTTTGAAATTCTGTTTAGAATTAATGTTAAATTTTCATTTGTTCTTACAAGTTACAATGTTCTTTTTTTATGACAAACCATTTCACTAATGCAGTTTATTGTTACTTTGCACTAGGAGAAAATTAAGTCTCTGGATGGACAGAATATGTAATTACCATGGCAACCAAACCACAACAAAAGGCAAAAAAGTAAGAAAAAAAACACATAATCAAACAAATGTGATGAACAAACTGCAAGCCTGCTAATTAGTAAATGTATGGCAATATGACTTAATGTTGAAATAGAAAATATGTACCTGGCAAAGGTGAAAGTAATGAAGAACATGACAGAATACAAGTTAATGACAGAAAAAGCCAACACAACTCGGAACATGACAAGTTAATAAACAGCCAACACAAACAAGTTTATAGAACACAAAGGGACTACAAATATTGGGTGATATTTCATAAAACTTCCAACTTTAGAATGTCATTGAAATAAATGTCCAGTGTGGTCGAAGTTGTACAGTCTGTTCTGTAGACTCACAAAACCAGCCATTCTCCTGCTAAGGTCTGGAGGGTATGATTCTCCACCTAACATGGGATGTCAGTTTATTACATACCCCTGGCATATTTGCCAGTACAGCTGGGAAGCCTGGAGAAATGTGTTCAAGAACATGCCATGTTGCCTAACTGGGATTCAATCCCATTTCCCCCGAATTAAGATTTTGCATTGTTAACCACCAAGCTACATATATTCTGTTTAAGTTTTTTATATGGGCCCTTTATTAATATTTGTTGAGTTAAAATTCCGTGGTTTTGCAATTTTGAAAAATCTTGTTTGGAGAAAATTTTGTAGAATTAAGTCTTCTGACAAAATCTCTTTGGCCTTGGTAATTAATCATTTTAATTAACAGTAAATTATGAGGGTTCAATTACCCACAGAAAAAGTGAAATTTAACCCCAAGAATATTTGTGATTTTACAGTATTGTTTACTGTTTTATCAACAAACTGTACATCTTTATAACTACAGGTATATATAACCATGGTAAAATGTACTGCAGGTGTATCAATCTTACCTGAAATTATACTATTACATATATACATCACATATATATCTAAATGACCAAAAAATATCTACATTAACAGCTAATGATTCCCAAATGACCATTCAGATAAGTATCCAATAATTATGATTTTTTTGAATATACAGAATTTTTACCTGATTATATTTGTAATTGTTTGATCTGGCCAAGGAGATTTTACAGATAATTGTGTGATCTGACCGAGGAGATTTTACAGATAATTGTGTGATCTAAGGTCATACATCATACAGAGATAATTATACCAGGTTAACATTGTAAGTATAGACAGCACGGTCACTGTCTGTCTGGTGATCAATTCAATCATTTTATCCTCTTTAATTAGATAACTGCTGGTTTTGCATGTATATAATATTGGTTTAGCATGTATTCAGAAATTAAAAAACAGGAAATGGTTATACAAGTATTGAACCCACCTCAATTAAAATATTGACAGATAAAGTACAAAATGAGAACAGAGTTTTGGGATTAACAATGGCCCTTCTGTGAGTAAATATTCTAAAACCGCAAGATGAATTCAATCCAACAACTAATGTGTTACTGGAGTTAAGTGCTGAACACAATGATTCTTAAACCTACTACTGCACATTCTGCACATGTACTTGACTACAGTAAGCCTTCGTCGGACAGAAGTTTGACTCCAGTAACCCTGACAGGGGCTCTAATCTGAAACCTTCTATATACATTTGTACCATATGCAATGTTCAAATAACTAAGCCACCAAACCATTACATCTAGCTAGACCTGACTGGGTTACCCAAAGCTATCGTAACTTATAGTTACCCAGTCCAAGCTAGCCCAGGGATCAAACAAGTTAGTAACAGACAGCGAACTGACAAGCTTTCAGTACAGTTTCACTATAGGATCTGTCCAGAAAGGAATACAAGCCTAATCTGTGAGAGACACTGTCATCCATAGACCTGGCTTTATAGCACTTAGCAACCAAGCTTCAACCAGCGAGTTAGGAAATGGCTAACAAGCATATATTACTCAACCACATTACCTTGACACCAGATAACCAGTAGATACTTTGTTGAGTGCCAGACAAGGAATCAGCATCTCAGGTTTTAAATTCTTATGTATTATGAGGTCAGGGTTCAAACCATGAACTCTCACTTCAGAGGCACGATGAGCCACTGAAGAGGCTGGTGTTATGAAGAGGTTTGATGATAAATAAAGACAGGCATGAAACCTAAAATAACTGGAAATACTGTAACAATAAGTGATAAAGAAAAGTTATAATAATGTTTTATTGTAATTCAAAATGAAGGGATGAGCAAAATAACATTCAAAATGACATCATAATATTTATTTTAATTGTCGCTTACAAGAAAATGTTGATAAACTGTTAGGTGGTAGAGTGCTAAGATTAATAGTCAAGATCCTTAAAGAAAAATACTGAAAAATATCTATTTTACTACTAACATGAGGATACTTATAAAACCATAATATTTACTGGTATCGGACACGACTACAACTGTTACAACGTACTACAACAGGAAAGAGTTACTCAGCTTGTCTGTCAAGATAATCCAGGGGGATTTCTGTTTAATCCGTAAATACTAAACATTGGGATTATGAGGATTAGTTCTATCGTGTCACCATGACTAACACAATACTATATATACATAACATACAACAAGGTAGGTATAAGATGATGGGCTGTCCTATAGTTGTACAATCAAGGCTGTTTGGTTTTTTACAAGCAAAATGTGGTAAAAAAAGACCAAATCCTGTCATTATACACAGAGCTCTCTTAATTTATTTTTGGGGAGTTGTTTTTACTTCAAACTTTAATCAGAATAGAAAACGTGTGCCATCAAACATCAAACTCAAACATCAAACATCAAACTCAAACATCAAACTTGTACCTTTCTTTCACAGAGACAAGATTAGTAACTGTGTATCAGAATTGAGGAACATATTCTAGGCTCAAACCTAGGACCTTCCGGCACTACAGACAAGTGATTTACCAACTAATGTTACCCAGAATGCCAATAGTGCATGTTTATGTTTTATTAACATACATCTTTAACTGGTAACATGTCTTCAGTAGTAGTATTGATTTAAATGTTCTAGCACAGTTAAATGCACCCTAAATGCATGTATGTACCACAGTTAATGATCAGATATGTAACAGAAAAACTCAGTTTCCAAATCAAACAGAAACATGCCAATCCACATTCAAATCATAAGCCCAAACTATGAAAGCTAGCAAATTTAGTCAAACATCTGGGAAGTGAGGATCAGGTGCCACAGAAGAGTTACAAGCAATCCATATCTAACTAGCCATACCCACCACATGTGAAATCAAAATTTAGAATGAAAGGAACATGCATTTCATGGGACATCAAATATATTCCTAAGAAATTTTAGAAACATCGACATCATATTTGTCAACAATATTGTAATGGTGGCCATAAAACTTCTGATGGCCTTAATAAGCCTAGGCTCTCAATATCCCTGAGTCAACAATTTATTTGTAAGCTTGCTTGCATAGTTGTATAAAGTTCTCATAAAGGAAACAAACTCTACTATATCCCACTGACTGTGAAACAAATACTGTACATAAAAAGGAGAAGCATGTATGTTGCTGCAAAGAAACAGAAAGTTGACAAAAGAAAAATTGAAGCCATCACATTTGTTGTATAGCATCTAAACGGACAAATACCTTCTCCAGTATACATAAACAGAGACATTGTGTTCTAAAGCTTAAACCTTTAGGTCAAGCGTATCTAACCCACATGTATCAGGTACTTCAAAACTTTAATCCAAATTATAATTGGGCAGTCACGGACATGTCATATCTCTTTAAAACATTATAATTACATTTTTACACCACTTTTTTCTATAATTATATTTTTGTTAAAGAGATACTGCTAAGATCAAAGAAGAAAATAAATAAAAATATTTACTTTGAACTTGTTTTAAAATATCAATTTTAACAGAACAATGAACATTGATTTGATAAAAGTGCAAGAATTATTTTACTGTAGAGTGAATTAATGGTGTTTTATAACCCAATCCTAATTCTTTTACTTAATACTGAGGTGGTCAGTTTTAGGAATGTGGAGGAAACCAGAGTTCCACCAAGCCAACTTGCAATCCTTCTCACACCAGGATTTGTTTGAGTGAGATTGGAACAGGCACTGGGAACCTAGTCAGTGACAGACACTGTGATCAGTAACTGCCAGCTTTAGACGACTTGGTTGCCGAGCCCCTGTATTCTACTAAGAGAAATACACATCCCGGAACATGTTTACCACTGTCCTCAGTAGTTCAAAGTTGATTTGTTTAATCAGTGATTAACACAAACTAAAAATGTCAATAAATATCAACATATTACTGTATATCAGAAAAAATTTTTCATAATTTTTTTTCACATACAAAAGTAAGAAGATGCAAAAATAATACTTTTCCAAATATTACTTTGATTAACTTATTTGCATTTGCACTGGACCTCATCATCTGAGTTTAAATAATATATCTTATATACCAAAATATCTTGAAAACTGATTTTCACAAAAATTAACTGACATAAAAATTAATACATACATATATATATATATATATATATATATATATAATATCTTCAGACTTACCCTCAATTAACACAGATGTAAAGATCCAATTACTGGTATCCAAGAAAACCCTTATTATCCAAAAATTTTAACTCCTGACCAAACTGGCTAAATGTGATGCTTTATCGATTCAGACAGCACTATTTTCCACCCTCCAAGTCCAAATAGAATGACTTTTTTAATTAAAATTTTTTGAATGAAAATAAGTCTGAACAAATTTTTAAATAGTTATATGGAGATTAGAAGTTTAAGGTAATTTCACACCTTGTTTTAGATATTGTTATTGTAGTGGCCTGTAACATGACAATCAACATTAAAATCTACTTCCTACTATACACCTGTTAACGAGTTTACCTGTCAATACTGTCAAATCAAGGTGTATTACAATACTATTGTGGTTTAAGTGTCTTGCTTTGTTGAGGGGAGTACAATCCCCTTGTATTTTTATGGTTTACAGAGGGGAGGGAGGGACCAATATAATAACTGCATTTTGTAACTTAAGATACAGATTTATGGGGGGTTCTTTAGTCATCAGAAAGAAATCACAGCTGAAAAATTTTAATTGTCAAAAGGGCTTGAGATTCACTTGTAGCAAGATGTCATTGGATTTTGGAGATAAACAAATTTTAAACTTTTATTTCTTCAACCATGGGGTATTAAGTGTGTGTGTGTGTGTGTGTGTGTGTGTGTGTGTGTGTGTGTGTGTGTGTGTGTGTGGGTGTGTGTGTGTGTGGGTGTGTGTGTGTGCGTGCTAGGCAAATCAATTCAAACTGTATATGACTATAAAAATCACAACAGCTTATTAAACAGTAAAATCTGATTAAATAGAGCTATTTACAGAAATTTATATTCAAATCAAAACTAGAACTGTCTCTGATGACCAGATTTCTATTTGACCTTGTGACCTAGACCTTTGTGACCTAGACCTATGACCTATACAAATGAATTATATGTGCAACTCAGCATGAGATGTTGGTTAAAATTTGTATTAAGTTTGATAAAAATCCCTCCATAAGTGTTCAAGTTTAGAGAAAACACATTTTACACAGCTAACTAGCATTCTCTATTTAACTCTCTCCTCAAATAATTAATATAAACTCAGCCTATTTATGTATAAAAACAATTTACATGACCAAGAAAACATTATGTTATATGGTTATTCTGTATTGGCATTATATATATATAACCAACAGTTATAACTTTTCCTGCCTGCCAGGTGAACATATATTAACGAACATTTAATGGACACATTTTCTAATTTAGCCACAAAACACAAAAATCATCATTATTTATCTAGTTATATATATGCACGCAACATCCAATAGAAAAGTGATTTTATATTAAAAACAGAAATCTATAAAAACACAAGATTTGCGCTACCTGTAATAAGAATGCATTGTTGGAATATTGGTATACATGTTACCAGATCTAAGTTTTCAAACAAATATGGTCCCAGGACCAATGATCAATTTTTACTATTAAAAAAAAAAACTGTCTCAAATGTTCTACTTTTACTTATTTCTGTAATTTTAGTTTTTTTCATTCAATATTAAAATTCTAGTAAGATACAAATAAAATTTTTTCTGAATGTTCTCAGTGGCAATAGATGTTTAGATGTAATTTAGACTCTGCAACCAGTGATGCTCTGTTAGCGGCTATTTCTTCAAATAAGAAGCGACATTGTGATTTATTTACATGGTAAGAGGATTTGTATTCTTATTTAGACATATCCAGAGGGGCAGAAATAATTGACCACACAACAGTCCAGTTATAATTTTATACACCCAATTACATGTGTTAACATTTAAATTACCAGAAAATTAAATCTCAAGTAACAAGTGCCCCCTGGTCTAAACTGTTAAACAGTCAATATACCAGATATTGTAGGGATTATTATCAAGGTATAAAATAAAGACTGGGGTGCTTGCTTGGTTGGTTGGATGAGTTTCTTTGGTCAGATGAAATGCTTTTACAGGTACGATTTAAAGGTAGGTTCTAGATCAGGGGCAAGATCAACCATTGTCCTGATTGGAAAAAAAAAATGAAAAAAAGAACTTTACAAATGAACTGGGATTCAAAATTAGATTGCGATCTCTATTTTGGTGTGTTAAACAACTCATGGACTAACTCAAGATTTCAATGTGGATTAGCGGATGTGTTTGGATCGACTAATTTCCAGACTTGAAATTTTTCACAATTTGCAATAAGAATTACAGGTATATGCATGACAAAATATGTACAATTTGTTACGCAAGTGTCTATCATCACTTAGCAAAAACATTAGATTTTACCTAAGTAATGAAACATTATCCAATGACCAAAATTAAGCTAAAATTATAACCACATTAATCCTCACAAAGTCACAATTCTATTGTTTTATATAATAACACAAAGTAGAATTTACAAAATTTTACTTTAAGTAAAAGGCAAAAGATATCAGAAATGAATTTCCAACTCTAAAGACAATAATCTAACAAATTTCAATTCATTAGTTCTAAATTAACCAACAGCATCTTTCTATATCCTCAATGATTGGATGACCAATCTACCAACTGAGCTAAAAGCAACACATCTAAAACAAATAGCAACAGGATGGACAGCATAGGGACATGCTTGTGTTAGATGTTAGGCAACATATTTTTTCTTTTACTACAGAACCAAAAGCTTAACTAAAATATTTCCATTTTTCTCTCATCAATTTATCAAAAATTATGTTTTACGAGACAATGTATTGGTTGGTTCTACAAACCTACAGTAAAAAATTTGAATATAACATTAACTAATTCCATATTTTACACTTGGCCAGGATTACATGTGAGCAATTTAAATGTTGTGGTTATTTCCAGCCTGAAGCAAGGTGAAAGAAAAAACCTGATATATCATCATAGGTAAGGATTATAATCCAACAATTATAAAGAAGGGGGATATCTATCTATCTGACCTTGGGTTTAAATTCATAAATACCTGTTGTCATTGTTAGATTTAAATTGTAAATAAATAAAGATTCCACTTCAAACATAATGGACAATAAAACTAGACATATATACTATATATATATATACTGAATATCTCTATTTGATCTTAAATTAGAGAAATCTTCAAAAAGATGGTATCATTGTGTCAGACCACTTCCTTCTGACTTTCTACTATCTTTTCTTTTCTTTATTTCCTTCTTTTTTCTTTTGAATACCAGAATTTACAAAGAAAATGATTTTGCTAACTCATATATCTGATTTTCATATTTTTTAAAAACAACAAGTATCATTTTTTGCTCGTACACCTTTATCCCCCACTCTCCTTTAAAAATATGAAAACAATTTTTTTTTTTTGAATACCAGAATTTAAAAAGAAAATGACTTGCTAACTTGTATATCTGATTTCCTTATTTTGAAAAAAAAAAATAATTTTTTTGTTTTAGCTGGTAAACCTTTTTTCTCCTTCTTTAAAAATATGAAAACTTTTTTTTTTTTTTGTGACAAGTTGTTGTTTTACTATTCAAAAAGAAAATAGAATTTTTCAATACAAATATAACCTTATTTAAAGATTTATTCAGCAAATTTTAAAACAAGTTTTTAAAACCTTTTATCTTTTCTATCTAAAACTGAAGTGATCTTCACATATATATATGTATTATATTTTATATTATGAAATATACAATTTGTTAAACGAGAGCATTCAAAATAAAGAGGTGTTTTACAGTAAAGATATATATATATATATATATATATTATCCAGTAAATTCAAACATTTCTAAAAACAGAAGATACTAATACTACAACTTTTCTGAGGAAAAGAAAAGCAGAATGAAAATGGTTTTTGTGTTACAAATTACAGTAATATGCTGAAAAAATATGTTCAGAATTTTTATTTATTTATTATCTTATAAAATCTATACACAAATATATGTACTTTTATTAACTTCAAAAAGCACACTTTATCTGGTGAGAGAGTGAGTGAGTGAGGGATTGAGCAAGAGCAGCGAGTGAGTGAGTGAGTATGTTATTGTTAAAGCCTGCATCAGCACTATAGCAGTTACTAACCACTTGACTTTTTTTTACAGATAAGACATGTAATCTGTTGATCTCTTGTTAATTAAACAAACACATTTCTTTACAAAAATTTTTATATATTTGTATCATACAAGCATATGTCAGCTAGATTTGTCTATATATTGTAAAAAGATCAAACTATTGAAGAATATTATTCATTCATTCATATATATATTATATATATATATATATATATATATATATATATACACACACACACACACATGTAATTGCTGTTTATATCCTTATAATACATGGTTCATTGAAACTGCCCTTTTTACTCTCTAGATATTATCCCTGTTTAATGATAAGGTTGTCTTTATTTCTGTTGATGTCCCGTATGGAGATGTTGTTTTAGTATAAGCTAACTTTAACAGATGTCAAAACAAAATAAAATTAAAATCGATCAAAGTCAACAAAGTATCAAAGTCAAAGAATCATGGGTAAATAATGTAGCAAGGCATGATGGGTAAAGTTATATGCATAAAAATTATAGGTCAATAAAACATTGGTTTTACTTTTCAAATATTTTGAATGTTTATAAAAATCATCTGTATTTTTTCTGTGAAGATGTTGTATGAGTTTAGACTTGCCACAGGTGTATAAAGAAAACAAACTCAAAATGTGCGACAGGATATCAAAGAATTATGGGTATAAAATGTAGCAAAGAATGATGGAAGAATACTCATCTATAAGAAAATCAAAGTCAATGAAATTGTAACAGTTCCATTTAGTTTACTCAAAATCTAATTCAACATTAATCCAAACTTTTTTGAAAAACATGCAATTTCACATTTTTTTTACATAACAATAACATCATATCAAACAACAGCAATAACATCATATCAAACAACAGCAATAACATCATATCAAACAACAACAATAACATCATATCAAAACAACAACAATAACATCATATCAAACAACAACAATAACATCATATCAAACAACAGCAATAACATCATATCAAACAACAACAACATCATATCAAACAACAACAATAACATCATATCAAACAACAACAATAACATCATATCAAACAACAACAATAACATCATATCAAACAACAGCAATAACATCATATCAAACAACAGCAATAACATCATATCAAACAACAGCAATAACATCATATCAAACAACAGCAATAACATCATATCAAACAACAACAATAACATCATATCAAACAACAGCAATAACATCATATCAAACAACAGTGGGTATAAAGATAAGTCCATGTCCATCTGCTTAATATTGGGGCCAAAAATGCCCCCAAATCCCAAGATTCTATCAAAAACCTTTTTGTCTAAAAAAAAAGTTAATTTTCCCAATTTGAATAAAATAAATACAAAACTCTCACTTTTACATTTCTATTACTATTCTATTATTTTTTCATTATATGTTTTTTCCTAACAAATTGCATGAAATAATTCTTATTCCAATTTACAAAGGCCCCGTATGAATCCCTAAAAGAAGGTGTAATAACTCTGAAAATTTCTCATTGCATGATGGGAGTAAAGTGGAAAAAATAAAGTTTTACACCACAGTCAAGGTTCCGTCACTTTTATAAAGGCAGACAGTTCCAGTATGGTGGAGAAAACCAGAGAACCCCTACAAAAATCACTGACCTTCAGTAAACAAAATGAAAACATTCTCAGACCTAATATCTACCAGGGTGGGATTGAAAACCTAGTGGCAGTTAGAAGTTTAGACTATAACTAAAACCGTGGACTCAATGATTCAAAGTAGGGCTCAATCCAAAGTCAGGCTGCATTGATATCTTTGAGCATAACATTAAATTCCACATAGTTTCCTGTTCATTTAGTTGCCAAGTGAAAGAGCAATGACACTGCTCACTGCTAACAATGTTCTAACAATGACACTGCTCGCTGCTAACAATGTTCTAACAATGACACTGCTCACTGCTAACAATGTGCTAACAATGACACTGCTCGCTGTTAACAATGTTCTAACAATGACACTGCTCGCTGCTAACAATGTGCTAACAATGACACTGCTCGCTGCTAACAATAGGCTAACAATGACACTGCTCGCTGCTAACAATGTGCTAACAATGACACTGCTCACTGCTAACAATGACACTGCTCGCTGCTAACAATGTGCTTACAATGACACTGCTCGCTGTTAACAATGACATTGCTCGCTGCTAACATTCGGATTTCCCACCCTAGTAGGATTATTGTACTCTCAGCTGCTTCACATTGTTGAAAGCAGGATAATCACAGGCTTGGTAACTCTAAACAGATTTCAACTTCAAAGGTAAACTTTTAATGTAAACTTCATAAAAATTTGAAATTTTCTGTGAGAAAACAAAGACAGTTATCTGACCTCACAAACTTTTATATAATTTTGACAATATGCGTTCAATTTGTTCTCATTTACATTTTCAATGATTTTGTAAATGACTTTATTGATTTGCATTTAATAAATTTTCACTTAATGTCAACATTTTATTGCAAGCAATTTTACACAAACTTTGTAATACAGTTTGTTCTAGTAAAGAAAAAAAAAAAACAGAAAAATTATCTTCCAAATGATGAGAGATGCTAAATTACAACACTAAATGTCAAAATAAAAACCACTCATCACACGAGACAGGGGCTAAAAAAAAACAAAAACAATAATTTGTTACGAGATCAATATCTGACAAAATCAACAATGGTGTAAATGAACAGATTATAATCAGTAAATTGAATTAAATCACCCATAAAAATTCATTTTGAAATCCCAAAGATAATATCGATGAAGAATATTGTTTTAAAATCAATAGTAACGTGTGTCCTCACTGGATATACTGTATTGTCACTGAGAGAAGTTAAACTTGTGTGGCTAAATGTGATAAAAATCTGAAGATAAAAAACAATTTTAAATGTCTTTAAAAGGACAATTATAAGATAAAAAAGATGAGTTAAAATGACTCACGAGAGTGACCTTATGACCTCAGGTAAGATGTAACAGCTGATCTGATTGGTTATCTCAGTTCTCGAGATCGGCATCAGGGTATATCATTGTATTTTGTGTGTACAAAGTCATTAAAATTTACTGCGGGTAATTTAACTGGATAGTTTGGTATAAATCAGGACTTGTTGAATTTGACGGCATCTAATCATGTGACAGTTGATATCCCTGTTCTCAATATTTAGCGCTATTTTTTTACCTGCTAACAGGAGATCTATCCCTGTCAAGTTTAGATACACCTGACATTTAACTACTGGTAGTATAACAGTAAATTACGGGTATTTTAAAGAAAAGTAGATGTTTTTTACTTGTTCCCACAACAAAATCCAGTGTAAGATTTACACACGATCTGATATGGAGTTACAATCTGGAGACAGACTTCCGATCTCTCTATCTTCTAAAAATAAAAATCTTAAAGAAAGTGTGTTGGACCTTTTTCTCAATCTAGAATCATCTTGCCCCTCCTGACCGCAAAAATCGAGAAAAGGCTGTCTACAATCCAGTAAGCTGTGATAAACTATATATATATTTAAATCTATTATTAAGCTACTGTGTCTATATTTTAAATATTAGTAATGTATATCCTTTTACTTTCCATTTAGTTTACGAAAATTCCACCACCCCCTCTTTCTCTCCCCCCCCCCCCCCCCCCCACCATGTGATTTTTGTTAAGTATCATTTTACGTCAGGGAGCTTAAATAACAGAAAACCATCCTGATCTTTTTCTACTAAAATACATTATTTTGTAGTGTATGGTATGAAATATTAGTAAAATCTGTTGAAATCAAAAAATATATCTCAGACTTGTCTTCTTTATTTTACAGAACATCATTTTAAGTCAAGCTTAACTTACAGAAAGCTATCATGATTTCTTTCTTTTTTAAAAAAAAAAAAAAAAAAAAAAAAAAAAAAAAAAAAAAAAAAAAAAACATAATTTTGTAGAGTAAGGTATAAAATTATTTTGACAAATCTGTGAAAATTAATACATTTATTTCAGATTGGTCACCCTGATTTGACCAAGCATTGGAGTACAACAAGTACCTCATTAACACTAATAAAAAACCCCTTACAGGAAGATATAAAAATGACCAATACTAGTACTTTACAATTTTACTAATCACCACAAATTTTATCCAACCAATTTTGACACTTTTTGGCACTTCAAGTCTTAAATTCTCTACAGTAAATACAAAAGAATTGAATCAGTCCTTTGTCAATTATCTCTAGTTATCAATATGAAGTGTCTGATAACTCAATAAAAAGGTGCTGCCACCTGGTGTGATTATTATACACTGATAAGTAATGTTAATATTCATTAAAATGACACCTGCTATTTCGATTATAAAATCTAAATCATCCATGGATTAAACAAATAACTAGTTATCACCTTGCCCACTAGGGGGCACTACAGGTAGGTTTCAGGATTGGTAAATAAAAACTATCTACCAAGTTATGTCAAACTTGGGTTAAAGAAAAGGTGTGAACATCCAGAGTGCACTGACGATATTCCCACTGGGTGGCGCCACCAAAATCTATAGTCTTTTTATTGCTGTGTTTTAAAGTGTTTTGTTTTTAGCGATATTCCCACTAGGGGGTGCCACTTTAATCATTATGGATTTTACTGCCATCGATGTAAGGTATTGTGTTTTGAGTGTAATAACTCTATACTAATTAACAACTAACGGTAAAACTCGACATATTAGTGAGGAATTTGTCACAATGGATGAAACAGTCTCCTCTAGCCCTGGATAATAAGATTTTTATTTCTTTATAGCAGTGAGACAAGGACAAGTTCAAACAGACACATAATAAATATAGCACTGACCAATGACCACTGACCACTATAATTTTATAATGCTCCTATAATCCTGATAATGACAATAAATTTTTAGAATATTTGTTTTTCTGATGACAAAGCATGTCTTAATATAAAGGTGAAAAACTTTAACAACATTTATTTATAGTTCATATGTGAGTTTGCAAAATTTTAGGGTAAAATATTGTCTGAATACATTTCAAAGAAACCATATATGAAAATCCAGAACATGAAAATAAAGACCAAACAGGTTTCACTCTCCAATAACTTGGTCAGTAGGTCATTTTTTTCCCTAAAAATGTTTTTATTATTGGTAAAACAAATGTTTTGTAAAGTCTGAGGAAATACTGCGATATGTTACTTCAAGATCTATCACTCCAGAACATTAAAAACGTATAAAGATATTGTAACTACGAAGAGTTTTCTAGATTGAGCGTAAGTGTAAACCTAAACATTGAAGCGAAAAATGGAAAAAAGGTAAAGTCTAGAATTGGATGAAAAAAAACTTTTGGGTCTGCTTTACTAAAATGTAGTTGGTCAGAAAACTGGTAACATAAAACTTGACAACCAGCTGTTGTTATGGAAGCAGGTTTTGTCTGGTTTGTCATTTATAACTGTTTGGTCAATGGATATTAAAACTTCATATACTCAACTAAAATAATCTGTTAGTTTAATCATCTTTATTAGCTGTATTTAATCAGTGGTTTTCTATTAAGCAATAAGCTCTTTCATTAAACTATTTTTTTTCCTCATCTTTATTTTGACCAATCAGATGACAAACAAGAACTGTTTTATATTTGGTAACTTGCATCATTCCTGAACACCAATCTTTTTTGAAGTGGAAGACTGTTGAACACTTTACCAGTTCAATGACAAAGTGATCTGATCAAATAAAAGTGAGAATGTACTGGTTATTGAAAAAGACTCTCGCTCAACTGAAAACAACCAATGGTAGGGAAATATTGGTTAGTGGAAGAGCCTCCTGTCAACTGAAAATAACCAATGGTGGGGAAATATTTGAAAGTGGAAGAACCTCTTGCTCCCTAAAAACAACCAGTGGTGGGAATATATTTGAAAGTGGAAGAGCCTTTTGCTCCCCTAAAAACAACCAATGTGAAACAGCTATTCTGTTTGCCTATGTAATTAAAATGTTATTGTAGGATATTGTTAACTAATGAAGCCTAAAGCACACAACTCTCCACTCAACAGGCCTTCAAGTACGTTTTGATAACAGTAATTAGTTTAACACCTAAACTGACCATTATGACTGACCATTATGAGTTCCGCCCATAAGTATTGGATTAGTTGGATTTAGAGGATTATTGAAAAAATCCAGGGTTGACGGTGTAAAACAAACACCAAATTAAGTCTTGTGTCAATATCCAAGATAAACAGATAGTACCGGTACTTAGGATAAAGTACTAATCGTGGTAATTCTGACTTCTGACTTCTGTAATAGGACCACAGGAATTGGATTAGAGAGATTTGGTGATTTATAGAAATAATCCACGGACCACAGGAATTGGATTAGAGAGATTAGGTGATTTATAGAAATAATCCACGGATAAGAATGAAAACACACTTAACTTACTGCTTGACTTCCTAAACACATATAAATAAAGAACAATAAAAATAACCACTGATCATAAACAGTTTCACAGTAACAGTGAATAAATAAATAAATAAATTAATTAATTAATTAATTAATTAATTAATTAATTTTTATACTTCAAAAGAAGTAAAATAAATAAATAAATAAATAAATTTATAAATAGATAAATAATAAATAAATTAATTTTTATACTTTAAAAGTAGTAAAATAAATAAATAAATCACCATTTACATTTTAAAAGGAGTAAAATAAATCAATCAAAATTAGATAAATATATACCTATAATTGAATGAATAAATAAATACGGGTACTTACCCTGGAATATCTAACTTGGCAAATTGTTGAAAAATCAAAATGAAATTTTTTTTAAATGATCACACCTTGTTTAATACAGAACACCTCTGCTTAGTCAGCTGACCACTGCAGGAAACTGTACTACAATGCATCCTAACAGCATCATCAACCCTGCAGTTAAAATAAACAGATGCTTTTTTAAAATATTTTCACACATATGCTGATAAAAATTATCTGAATTTGGCGATTAATTTCCACCGTTGGTTAAAGTCTATCAACATTAGAGGACTTCTGTTACTGTCGGAAGAGCTTAAACCAGGCATAAAATTACTTCCCTTATCACAAAACTATATCTTTATGGAGTATTATTGTTACGCCTAATTTCTATAAAAGAAGTAATTTAAAAAACTTTACCACAATTATAACAATGTGCTTGATATTATGCATTTAATTTCGTTAGGTAAAGTCAGAGGTTACTGGAAAGCAGTGAAATGTTACGAGTTTAAAGAGAAAATTATTGAGGCAGTAAAAAACGAAGTATTAATTGTTAATCTAATATATAGAAAATCATGTGATTGATTTTTTATTCTGTATTTTTTATTGTGTTTACAAAAATAATTAGGGCAAGGTTTTTTTCTATTTTATGAATTATGTTACAAATGAGATTTAAGAATATCTTGACCCAGACAAAACTATCAATATCAACTCCATTTGATCAGGAACTTTGAAATTCACAGAAATGTTGAATTTCATAAATAAAAAAACTTAAGTCTTCTATAATAAAAGATGTCAACTATTTATAATATTGTAAACCTCTGATCTCTGATATTTGTAAGTAAAAGTAATAATATCATACAGGTTTATTAAAAAAAATTGTGAAACTTAAAAATGTTTACAATAAATTTGCTTATAAACAACTACAAAATTGATCAACCTGGTTATTCAAACTATCAAACTGAAAGTCTGAACAAATAACTGTCTATCTGAATACACAAGTCACTAAAATGGTTATCAGGGCTGAACTTTTTATCTGAAATATCTCAAAGACCAGTAAGTGGCTTTCAAGATAAATCCTTATCCCGTCAATCAACAAACCTAACAACCCCCCCCCCCCCCCCCCCACACACACACACACACAATCCCAACAATCAACCAACCAACCATATGATCAATCAGCCAACCCAACAACCATCCAACTAACCAAAAACCTATTACCTATACCTACTATCCCTCCAATCAACAAACCTAACAACCCACCCACCATTCAAACAATCTACCAACCAATCAAACAGCCCACAGACCAACAAACCTAACACCCCACCAACCACACCAACAATCAACAAACCAACCAACCCGCCAATCAACCAGCCCACAAACCAACAAATCTAACAACTAACAACCACACCAACAATCAACAAACCAACCTACCTGCCAATCAACCAGCCCTCAAACCAACAAATCTAACAACCCACAAACCAACCAACAATCAACAAACCAAACAAGCCCCCCATTCAACCAGCCCAAAAACCAACAAATCTAACAACCCACAATCACACCAACAATCAACAAACCAACCAACCCGCCAATCAACCAGCCCACAAACCAACAAACCTAACAACCCACACTCACACCAACAATCGAACCAACCAACCAACCCGCCAATCAACCAGCCCACAAACCTAACAACTCACCAACCAACCAACAACCAACAAACCAACTTACCTGCCAATCAACCAGCCCACAAACCAACAAACCTAACAGCCAACAACCACACCAACATTCGACCAACCAACCAACCAACCTGCCAATCAACCAGCCCACAAACCAACAAACCTAACAACTCACAACCACACCAACAATCAACAAACCAACTAACCCCCCAATCAACCAGCAAACAAACTAACAATTCAACAACCCACAACCATCCCAACAATCAACAAACCAACAAACCAACCCGCCAACTAACCAGCCCACAAACCAACAATCAACAAACCAACCAACCTGCCCATCAAACAGCCCACAAATCACCAAACCTAACAACCCACAACCACACCTACAATCAACTGACCAACCAACCCTCCAATCAACCAGCCCACAAACCAACAAACCTAACAACCCACCAACCAACAATCAACAAACCAACCAACCTGCCAATCAAACAGCCCACAAATTAACAAACCTAACAACCCATCAACCAACAATCAACAAACCAACCAACCTGCCAATCAACCAGCCCACAAACCAACAAACCTAACAACCCACCAACCAACAATCAACAAACCAACCAACCGGCCATTCAATCAGCCCACAAATCAACAAACCTAACAACCCACCAACCAACAATCAACAAACCAACCAACCCGCCAATCAACCAGCCCACAAACCAACAAAC
The DNA here is from genome assembly GCA_029721355.1 of Tegillarca granosa. Lineage (NCBI taxonomy): Eukaryota > Metazoa > Mollusca > Bivalvia > Arcoida > Arcidae > Tegillarca > Tegillarca granosa. The sequence continues at coordinate 24,442,988 of CM056611.1, read as the reverse complement.
CTAACAACCCACCAACCACACCAACAATCAACAAACCAACCAACCCGCCAATCAACCAGCCCACAAACCAACAAATCTAACAACTAACAACCACACCAACAATCAACAAACCAACCAACCCGCCAATCAACCAGCCCTCAAACCAACAAATCTAACAACCCACCAACCAACCAACAATCAACAAACCAAACAACCCGCCATTCAACCAGCCCAAAAACCAACAAATCTAACAACCCACAACCACACCAACAATCAACAAACCAACCAACCTGCCAATCAACCAGCCCACAAACCAACAAACCTAACAACCCACACTCACACCAACAATCGACCAACCAACCAACCCGCCAATCAACCAGCCCACAAACCAACAAATCTAACAACTAACAACCACACCAACAATCAACAAACCAACCAACCCGCCAATCAACCAGCCCTCAAACCAACAAATCTAACAACCCACCAACCAACCAACAATCAACAAACCAAACAACCCGCCATTCAACCAGCCCACAAACCAACAAACCTAACAACCCACAACCACACCAACAATCAACAAACCAACCAACCTGCCAATCAAACAGCCCACAAATCAACAAACCTAACAACCCACCAACCAACAATCAACAAACCAACCAACCTGCCAATCAATCAGCCCACAAATCAACAAACCTAACAACCCACCAACCAACAATCAACAAACCAACCAACCCGCCAATCAACCAGCCCACAAACCAACAAACCTAACATCCCACCTACCAACCATCTCGTTAATCAACCATCCCACCAATCAACTAAATTTTTAAATGAATAATTTTTTATTTCCATACTGTTAACAACTTAACTGCTCTCACTGAAGTCGCATCATTTTTTTTTTTTTTTTTTTTTTTTTTTTTTTGTATAATTAAAATTCATTAAAAAATAAATCTGAAAGAAACAACTGTTGACGAAAATAATAAAATTTTCAGATTGAAAAATCAGGTGGCTGCTCGGTCAATAAGATTTCCTTTATAATGTGCTTGGCATTAGAACACATGGTGAATTTTTGTGTCATAAAACAGTATACAAAGATATGCTTAGTACAGTCAGAGGCTATAGAATAAATCTAACCATTAAATACCAATAGCAATAAAAATACAAAAAAGGAAGAAAAAACCCAAGGTAATTACACTGAGGTACTAACAATTGGCAACTTTATGACAAGATTTAATTCAATACTGAAAATAGGATATAAAATAATATGCTGCAATCCTGACATCAATAAGGTATAAAAATTATGATTTTTTGTTAGATTTTATGGTAACCAACGGCAACAAAGAAGACATGTGACCAATGACAAGCAAATAAAAATGAAAGCAATCTGTGACTAAGAATATTAACATTAGAATCATTTAAACTCTCGATCTCAGATTAAGGGGATTTTATAGTTTAATTAGTTATGTATTATTTCTAAACATGAATGGATTTAATTTTACATTTTTTTACTGATCACAATGTGATGGTAAAAAGCGAGGTGAAAATGGAATATATAATTGTGAATAAAACATAAGATCAAATGATTTTATACATAAATAAGAGAAACTGTAGTGCAAACTATTACAATACAGATCAGAAACACACCACAAGACCAGGCCCTTACAAATGCGAATTTTTAGTGAAAAACGCTGATTCAAACTGACAAGAAATTGTGTTAACATTAATGTTCAAGATTCATAAACATTATCTTCTTACAAATTAATTTTAAAAAAAACTGAAAAATTGTTGATGTGACGTAAAACAACATTTAACTGGAGTGAGTTAGAGTTGCCTGTAGCTGGTAAATAGAAATGTTCAAAGACTATAATGTATCTTTAAAAAAGGAGAGGAAAATTCCAATGTATCACTGCAGTTTGAGTTCTTTTAATATCAGCAGTATCAATGTATACCTGACATGGAAAGAGAATACCGACTTCAAACCCAAAGAAACAATGTAACGCCTCACAAGTTACCTCATAAAGATAAACTTAAACAACACATTTAGTAATGTTATCACCGTCATGTAGTAAATACTGGATTTATACAAGATAATTCCACACATGTGTATCCTCTAAATAGAAAGGCAGGTGCTTGTTTTATATAACAAAAAGACATGTCAAACCATCTAATCATAATTAACCTGTAGTTAATTTGAAATTTAAATTATTAACTTGTGGTAATTATGTCTACTATACATAAATGAATACCTGAAAGAGAAATTATTAAGATAACTTTTTACTTTTTACCTTTTTTCTTTCAGTTTGTTAAAATAGAAATTAAGCCAGTTTTTGGTTTCTTTTAATTTTTTACTTTTATTATTATTTTTTATTTTATTTTATTTTATCTTACTATTACCATATGTTATTTATTTATTAATTTATTTATTTATTTATTTATCTATTTATTTATCTTATTCATTCATTCTTTTTTTTTTTTGGATAATTGACATATTAGATTTTATCTTATGGGGGGTTAAATTTCATCCCAAGATGGTTTTAATTAAAATCAAAGCTTCACCACATACTGGTTACATATTTCAATCACATAATACAACACAATGCAAAACATTTTAAGATGCTTAAAAATGCATTTCATTTAAAATCATGGCAAGATCCTACTTTAGAACCACTACAGTAGCTCAGTTGTTAGAGTACTCAATTTGCGGGTGGGAGGCCAATGTTGGAACCCTGGATGGGTCTGACCAAGCCTTGAAAATAGGTCATGTTCTTTCACCAAACAATCAACATTTAGAAAGTCATGGGGTCCTTAGGATGAGACCTTAAAAACCGATGCCCTGTGTCATAGCAGGTGTGGCATGCTAAAGAACCCTCCCCGCACATTGCCCTAAGTGTACTCCAAAGGTCAAAATTTCTGCCACCTCTCCTACAGCGTCTTGATAAAAGTGAAATATTCATGACTGGGATGTAAAACCCCATTAAATCAATCAATCAATCCTACTTAGAAATGATGGAAATACATATATATGTAATTTTTTTCATCACCTCCACCATTTAGAAAAGCTTTATACATAGTAGTTATGAAAACATACCTCATGCATTTATTCAATATTTACACCACTTCTCTAAAGTTTGTCTTACAAATATATGAGGCAATTACTATCTTTGTGAAGACAAATTATATCCACTGAATGAATGTAGCAAATTTCTGTTAAAACTATAGGAACAGGGTTAGGGTTAGTAAAAATACCAAATATTCAGTGATTTTGCTATGGATTTTAAAAACCACCTTTCAGATTGGGAAAATTTGGTCCCTTTTTATGTCACATATTATGCTCAAAATTTGGAAATTCATTGCAAAGATTTTATATTGTGATAATATCTAACATTTTTTGTCTGTTAGAACAGTTTTGGACAACTGGATTTAACTTAAACTATTTGATTGTGTGTCACTGTTGCCTTTTGGGGAATTTTAGTTGTCAAATTGGGAAATTTTAGTAATATTTCTCAAGGGGAAACTACCTTTATTCGGTAGTAATTTTAGGCAAAAAAAACCACTGAATATTAACCAAATATGTTAAATTTTCTGTGAATTTTTGGCATAATTCATTGTCACAAAGACAATAAGACAGATAGCCGTTTATTAATAAATTCTGCATTTTACTCACTGAAGATTTCATGTGACTGGAAAGAGGAACACTTTTAATAAAACTGAAGATGGCAAGTTTTTTAATAACATTTTAACTGTATGCTTCCAGACCATACACTGTGGTTTATTTTTTATTTCAATATCTATAATATCTATAATTACAAACATCTAACTCACAAACTATGAAATCTTTTCTGAAAATAGTTCATGTTTGTCACTAATGAAAATATTTCTGGTTACCATGGTAATTCCTGTCTATACCCTACCTACAACTATAATAACTATCTTAAAGTTCAAAGTCTGTGTGGAGTACCGGTATATTAGCTTAAAAGGCTAGTGTCTATTCTGTTTTCAGTGACCTGAAGCAACTGAAAGTACATTTCCCTTGGATGGAACATCAAATTCATTGCAAGGAAAACACCATTTGTCTGGACCCATTAATATAGAGCTAGGAGGATTGAAGCTAATGTTAAATTTTTACTTCAAGGCTTGGCTGGGGATCACAATTTCAAGGCTCAGCTAGGAATCATACACCTGATACTTTAACCACTTAGCAATGTTTTACTACTGTGAACACTAACAAGACAACCATTACCTTACGATACATGCAGGGAGAGACACAAAGTACACTTTATGTAACAGCTGCATGTCTTGGAGAGGAAAACAAGCAATAAGTAAAAAACACTACATCATACTGTAACAGGTGTCAATCAGTTAAAATTGTTATTTTATAATGGCTTGTCAATTTCCTGTTAATAGGTTTATAAAAAATTCTGTTTCCTTTGGAAGAAATCAAAAAGGACTTGTCTTTCTTTTATTCTGTTTTCAAAAATAAATTTTTATATTGGACTTTGGAGAATGAGCAGTATTCATGACTTTTACTTGTGTCAGTTCAAAATGTTTGGGTGGACTCAAAAAAAAAAGCAAAAAGGAAATAAATTGTATATACAAATTTATCAACACTAAAATCAAAGTGGCAGTTAAATGTCAAAAGATGATTTATAAATATCTGAGGAATTTCACATTTTTATATGGACAGATGTTTGTGTAAATTAATATCTCAGTGAATTTTTAACCAATCAAAAACTGATAATTTATTACCTCTGTAGGTAGAGGTTAAAATACTTCTGTCATGCAATGTCTATAAACTGCTTTTCCTGAGTTTAATGCGCAAGAAAAAGAAGGGAGAAATAAAATAATGGAAAATGAAAAACAAAATGAAAACAAGAAAACCAAAAAATGGCCCCAAAAAGTAAAGATAATAAAAGTTTTTAAAAAATCTGAGTCATTCATTCTAAAAAGTTTTTTCTCCTGTGAGTATTTCCTTCCAGCTTACCCTGTATCCAAAAATTTACTTCTTAATAAGGGGAAATGCAGGAAAGATAAGCAGGAAATTTTTTTTTTGTGTTTTTTTTTTTTTTTTTTTATTTTTCTTTTTTTTTTTGTGTTATTGTTTCTGATCTTGAAATTTGCACTTGTACAACTAAAATTGTAATTTTTTCCCCTTATATACAATAAAGCCTGGTTATGCCCCTTGATACTTTGCTATCAGGAATCCCTTCACGCATTCCACCAAACCACTACAGGTCCCTCTCTGTTGGGTAGGAGGTTTGCGTCATATGTGAGGGGGGTCCAGGTTCAAACTCCTCGGTGGGTCCTGGCCAGAACTTGAAAAATTGCAGGTGACTGTTCTCTCGACAAGCACTCTGTATTAGAAATGAAATTCACAGGGTCTTTGGAAGAGAATTTCAAAAACACACTGCCCAATGTCCTCGGGCTGGTGAGGCACACTAAAGAAACCCCAGCCCTGCACATTGTCCTAAGCACATGGCAAAGGTAGGACATTTCTGCCACTACTTCACCCATAGCTGGTGACGTCCAAGATATAGTGAAATAATCTTGACTGAGACATAAAACCACATTAAATCAATGAAATCCATGCCACTCAATTTATTGCCACACACCTTATAATCCCTAAATTTGAAGAAATGTCAGAGATGATGGATCAAGCTTTTTTGTTACATATATCCCAGTCTCCAAGGTTACTGGTAAATCTTGTGACCAATATATTATAGCATACTGGTTGAATAAAGTTAAAAATTTCTGTCAATTTTGTGTGAAAATTTATCAAAAACATTATAATTATTCTTACATAATTGCTTCTCATAAATTTGATGCAAGTTTAAAAGAAATCTTACCATAAAAGTACTAATACAACTTTTTCCCCAAATATAGTCGACTCCAGGAATTTTAAGAAATTCAAACTCCTGAATTCTTATAATTTCCTGACTCTACTTCTACTGTAATCAAATTTCTGAAATAAAATTTTGAAATATTGTTAAATTATTGAAAGATAAATAAATCACGAGTTTAATATAAAAGAAACATTTTATTTGGTTATTGCACTAAGTTTGACAGTGTTAAAATATCGAATGTTTTCACGCATATTTGATCTTTTAAACTTTTTTAATTTCACATATTTATTTGAAATATAATTCCACCTTTGTTACAATGGGTGGAATAAACAGTATGATAGAATTCTAATATATCGTGATGATTTTCATTATGGAGCTGTCATAAATGTGAGTTTTAATGTATATAAAACAGTTCATATCCGTAACCTACAAAATCTGCTAAATGTTGGAGAAATTGTATAAAAATCCCATCAAAGGTCTGATATCAAAATCGCTTTTGTTAGGAACTGTATAAAAATCCCATCAAAATATCTGTTGTAAATGGAGATTTTTAATCGGGTGCAAAACTGTATAAAAAACTCATTATCCAGATCAAAAATTAATGGGTCTTAAAATTAAAATTTATAAATTTATCAAACTATAGGAGCCCTGACAGAAGTGTTCAGGTGCTAAATGCTTCATCTCACCTGAGCTGATGGGAGGGTTCATTAATTACCTGTACAGGTTAGACAGGTAGGAGATGAGGGTATTGTCTCCCGTTAGCCCCTGGTGGGGAGAAGGCTTTAGAAAACAACAAATGCCTCATTAGTCAATGTTAGCAGATCATACATCAGGAAGGACAAGGTCTATTGAATTTAAAACAGCACCTTGTCTCATTCCTATATGGATTTCCACATGTCAAATATTTTTACAAGAACCAAATTAATCACTGTTTTAGATCTTTTGTATTTCAGGATGTTGAATGACAACTTTTTCACTTATTCTGTCGGTCACAATAACATGTCCACCACAAACAATTATATTCAGGGGAATAATCAATGTGTCGGGTCAAAACACCATGTCCTGTCCGCCACAAACTATTACATTTTGTGTGTAAAATCTAACATTTTTTTCTTATTTTATGAATCAAGCCTATGTCCACCTGCAGGGGTCAGTCTTCGTACTTTTAATTCCTCATATAAATGACCAGTCAGTCAAAATTAAAATCTCTGACATGAGATAGATATAGATATAATTAAATATGACAATTAGAAGCACGGATCATTTCACATGTATAAAGAGTTTTGACTTAATTAATAAAACATTTCCTTGAAAACTGACCATTCTGACCAGTACTGTTGGCCAAATATATATATATTTTTTATGGAATCTGCCCAGGATGAAAAATGATATATATAAAAAGAAATGCTTTATAGTATTGAATATCAATTTTAAAAAAATATATAATTTCTTTCAACAATTTTCCAAGTTACTAAAATCAAATCACTTGTCTATTTCCTGATGTTTAGTGCAAAAAAAAATTTAATTAAATGAAAAAAAAAATTATAAAATTAAATTAGGCAAAATGATCTATGAAAAAAACAGCATTTGGAAGGAGTCATCATGCAGCCATAATATACCACCACGAGAGTGGATCCCCTTACAAAAACTTGGAACAAACTGATATTTAAATGCAATAGTGCAAGCTAGAATGCAGGTTAATGGTCTCACAGTGCACAATAAGTATGGTTCTTAAGGCTTCCAAGTTTATATAAACAAATAGGAGATGACTTATTTATTAAAATATATTTATTATCAATCCTAATTATTATAACATTAATGTCATCTGGACAATAAAATCATTGTGCAAGTATCATAAAAATAAAATCTAATAATTGTGAAATATCAAGAACCTGTTTGTTATTTCACAGATTTTTTGGCACAGTTAACACAAAGATGATTCAACAACTACGGTTATCAGATAAATATCTCCTGGAAGAATCATGTTTTTATTCTATTACAGACAAAATGTGAAATATTTCTCTCATTCCATCTACATAAACGACTAGTGTATACAAGTACTCTTATCTGGATTTACATACTAAAATAGAATAAATAAATAAATTAATTAATAAAGACTTATTTATTTTTATTTTTTTTTATTTTTACAAGTCTTAAGGTAACAAAATGTAAAACAAAGGATGGACGGTGGACGAAATCAGCTCTATACCCTACGGTTGTTTAGAATGACTATATAACTCAGTCACCCAGGTATATCCACTTAATGCTAGTAATATATATATTTCTGGATCAAGATTTAAAAAAATATGGTAATTAAAATTAAAAAAAATAAAAGATACTGGTATTAGTTATTCAAAAAATCTCATTTAAGACAATAATTAATTTAAAAATTATCAAGCTATTTTGTGCATTATATTGAAAAAAAAAAATCTGCATGCATGAAAACCGAAAAACCAACCAGACTCTTGAAGTTAAAATCTTCTAGCTCCTGAGTCCTTGTGACTCTCAACACTGTACACCAGCACACTGGACAAAAGCACAACAGAGCTTGAATCCCCTGCATTTGTTTTATTGATCTGGGTAGCTCAGTTGGTACAGCACTAGCTTATATTGCAGGAGGTCTTGGGTTCACCTGGCCATACCCTGCAATTTTTCTCCTGTTACAGTTTGGCAGCCTGTGTGGCATTTAGTTGTGAGCTGGTGATTGCAGGCCAAATAAAGATTATTTGAGGGAATTTTGGATGAGGTTGTGTTTTTTTTTATTTATTTATTTATTTATTTTTTTTTTTTGTCTGATGATCAGAAATTGACCTTAGTGGAAAATATTGTTACTCTGTATCAGTGATCAAAAATTTTATAAACTTGAGGTATGTACTTAATTAAAAAAAAATTTGTAACTTATCAAATGTTTATCATGATATATTGGTTAAAGACAGAATATTTAGGATTTTTGATAAATCTTGTATTGTAAAAATCAGCAATCTTAGATCAATTATCATGAAGTGAAACTAAAAACAAGAATATTTATGGTAGTGTGTGTACAAATTATGGTTACCATGAAAACCGGAATTCATATAAAATTGGGAAAAAATGACAAAATAAGCTGAAAAATTTTAGGAATGTGAATTCTTAGAATTCTTGATGAACTATCTTGTGATTGTTACTTGTAACAGTAACAAAAACAAAAATATTTAGGAATCTAATGGTATCTCAACATTTATCAAAATAAAAACAAAAAGCAAGTTGTGTTTCTTTTCAAACTGATGCCAAATGGAACAAACTAAAAATTATATTTCTGCTGAAACTTTGAAGGGGGATTATATAAATCTGAAAGGTGTTGATGGAAGGTCAGTCATATTGGCAGTATCTTAATTAATTTTTACATGTTTTTAAATCAACATGTGTAGCAATCTGAGTAGCTCAGTTGGAAGAGCAGTTGCCTATAGTGCGGGAGGTCTCAGGTTTGAAACAAAATCCGAACCTGCATTTTTTCTCAAACCTGTTACACATATGCAGGGTGCCCACCCGCTTTCTTTGTCAAAAATATAGGAATATAGGATTTTTTTTCCCAAAATATAGGAAATTTATAGGAATCAAACTGAAAATATAGGAAAAATATAGGAATTTTCAATACACTGAATTGCTTAACTGAAAGAAATTTTGGGATTGTATACATCACTGACGACGACAATGGCCTCCACCCCTCACAGCCATTCCATGTTCAAGCCTCTCCTCTTTATTTTTATAGGAATTCTTTTTTCAATGTGCATGTCAATTCAAGGCATTCCAATGATTTCTTAGAAAAAACTAAAAATGATGTATACTAACCAGTCACTGCTTTGTGTGAGTGAACACAAAATGTCCTAACACAAATAGAAACAAAAACATCCCAGAAAATATAGGAATAGTGTGAAATATATAGGAATTTTAGGTCTTTTTGAGAAAATATAGGAAAAATATAGGAATTGCCAATTTTATAGGTATTTATAGGATTTTATAGGAAGTGGGCACCCTGCATGTATTGTACTAAACATTTTGAATTTGTTTTCGCCATTACAAAAAAAATGACAAAGTTGAGAAAAGATTAACAGTTTTATGAAGATTTGGACTATAATATTCATGTGGTTATTTATGTGGTTATTGTAACAGACCAGTTGACCTGTCAGCTAATTCTAACAATACTTCATTTACTAAGTATGATTCATAATAATCTGAATGTCTTGATGTTGTCAAACTTAGATCTTGATTATTATCTGATAATTAACAAGATCGGTTACCATGGTGACAGAGTGATTATTTGTCTCATATTCATTGTTCAATCTAAAACTACTGAGATTTGTAATCAATGATGTTTATTGTTAGAGTTCAGTTAAGGTCTTCATTTTCCTAGAAAATAAAACCCACAGGTGATAAAAGCTTACCTGTAATTATAGAAAGAAAGGTGAAACTTACCTGGAAGTTCAGGTGGATTATCACTTTATTACAACAGATGAGTACATGTCATGGCTGTACTTGATACTGAAATAAAAATTAACCCAACAAAAGATGCTTGGTTGGTTTGTTGTTTGTGATTTTATATCTCATTAGCAATTTTACACTTATTAAGGTTGAGACAATTTTTTTTATTAATCTTAAGTATTAAGCTAAATACAAGTTCATGCTATGCATGATTTTGTGTGAGTATTTCTAATCTACGTTGTACTAATGCATATTTATGGCAACCTTTAAAGTGCCAATACACTCATCTTAACATGCCACAGATAAACACAACCGTAGTGGTCTGGTTAGCTCAGTTGGTAGAACACTAGCCTAGTACTGGAGATCCTGGGTTCTATCCCCAGTCCAACCCTGCATTTTCTGTCCTTTCAGTTACAGTTTAGTGGCATATGTAGCTCTCTGAAGTGGTGTACTGGCAGTTTTGGGCCATATAAAGTCTTTCTGATGGACTTAAGGGTGACATTTTCCATAGGACCATGTGAAACTCAAGAATGTAGCAGTCTCGGTTGTTCAGATGGTAGAGCACTTGCCTATAGTGCAGGAGGTCCTGGGTTCAAACCCTGGTCCAACCCTGCATTTGTTCTCCTTCCCATTAGACAGTTACACAACTAACCACTGAGTCTATAATGCAATGTACTCGACACTGAGCCAACTAGGAAGACTCAATTAACCAGGGTCAAAACCCACAGCTGAGAAGACCTGGATTCTGAAGGCTAATGTCTATAACACTGGCCCACCATGATCTGAATGGTCTAAATTGATCACAAAGCCTTTCACAGTCTAGCTTTAAATCTCAATTGGGGCAGATTCTAGTGTAAGAAAGTTTGTCAATTCACCTGCAAAAGCATAGCATATCCCCCACTCCCTTGGAATTAAATGGAAAAAAAATGGTGTAAAATCGTTCATTCACCTTTGCCGGATAGTTTGATTAAATGAATGTGTTTGTGAAAGTTTAGTGTGTGAGCATGATTTACATCCAAAATGTGTGTGTCACATGTGCAATGTGTGCGACTTGACAGGTATGCAAAAGTCAGTAGTTTTCCTTGGGCACTCCTCTGCTCCTGGTTGAGGCTGGTTCCTGAAATGATTATCTTGATATATGTTAAAATATCTTGATTGGGGCATAAAACACCATTTTTAATACAAAATACAAGAGAATCGTTTAAAGTTCAAGTGATTTGGGGGTTTTTATCAACAGAGAAATTTTTTTATGTTGGACAATGAATCATTGTGTCATCATGTTTTTTCATGATGTCAAAAACACAGGATATAATATTTAGGTGTCAGGATATAACCAAAAATAATCAAATCTAAAGACCTGTAGAAATGGTCCATATTCTCAGAGACCCAGTCGTTGTGGTTCAAAAGTCTTTACAAATCTTGTGATGATTTTTTCAGTGTTTTTGGAACGGCAAAATCAACATTTTAATAGGGACACACAATTAAGCAAGCATTTGTGAAGTTTAAGCACCTAAGCACCCGCTATGTTTTATCTATAACTTATGGTGGCTTATTTCTGACATCGACATAATTTTAGTCGACATAAAATTATCTCAACATGTCGACTTAATATCTTGGCAAGTCCAGATAATATCATGGAAAGTTGTGATAATATCATGAAAAGTTGTGATACCAAAATAAAAAGTTGAGATAATTAACACGACTTGCCGCGATAAAAATAAGTCGAGATATCAAGATAATTATCACGACTGGTCAACATAAGTATCGCGGCAAGTCGTGTTACATATCTTAACTTTTATTTTGGTATCACAACTTTCCATGATAATATCGTGACTTGTCAAGATATTAAGTCGACATGTCGAGATATTAAGTCGACATGTTGAGATAATTTTATGTCGACAAAAATTATGTCGATGTCAGAAATAAGCCACCATAATAACTAAATTTTAAAACGTAATGATTTAAATTTGAATTTATTCTTACCTTTTGGCGCCAAAATATTATTTGACACATTCCTACCTCCAAAACTGAAGAAAATGTTTGATGGTAAATCCTACCTAAATTCAGCGCCGTCATTCACTAACGTTGCGTTGCTGCAGACGGGTTTTGGACTTTTTTAAAGTGAGCCAATGGCAATTTTTTTTACAGGCAATAGTTGTGTAACAATAAGGATAAAAAAATGCAGAGTCGGACCGGTGAATTAGAACCAGGGACCTCCCACACCATACGGTAACTAGTACTCTAGTAGTTGTCTACAAACTGAGCTAATCAGACTGCTATAATTGACACCAGTCCTGACTTACAAAGATCGACCATCAACAAACCGGAATAACTAGAGGCGCTTGGTTTACAAATATCAAACATGTATTCAGATAAAACTCCCGACTTTGAACAAACACCGGAAACAGTGACAAGATGGAGACCGTGGCAATAATATGATTGAGTTTTGAAGAACTTCAAGATCTTGACCTGACATTTCATATCCCGGTAGGCCGAAGTTGACCTGGCCCCAGTTTCACAAAGATTCACTCAACTCAAATTTGGAAATATTTTAATGTCAATTTTTAGAACATTACACGGTTAAAATTGAATATCCAATGTTATACTTAAATTGTTTAGTGTAGGTTTGTTGAACAGAACAAACATTGTGTCATATAACTTCAAAATTTAGAATATTGATGGCAAAAGATATGAATATTTGAGCTAAATGTACACTCATTTGAGTGAACGATTGGTAAAACTGGGGCCTGTTGGTTAGCAAAGCATTCCTATATCTTATCTTGAACTACCGGATCCATATGAAATTGACCAGGATCCAGTTGTTCAAATCTACACCAGCTTCACAAGTTGGATAGTGCAGATTTTGTACCATGTGTAATGGGCAATATATGTTTTAAATCTTGACTTGTTTTAATGTATACAATTGCTAATAACAAACAAAATCAATTTAAATCAAAATTGTAAGTCTATAATGAATATTTGTCTGAAATTTCACTAATTGTTGGGTTAACCTGACGCTGCTTTAAACAACTCGGACCAGACGTCCAAAGCTTCAAACAACTCGGCCCAGACGTCCAAAGCTTCAAACAACTCGGCCCAGACGTCCAAAGCTTCAAACAACTCGGCCCAGACGTCCAAAGCTTCAAACAACTCGGCCCAGACGTCCAAAGCTTCAAACAACTCGGACCAGACGTCCAAAGCTTCAAACAACTCGACCCAGACGTCCAAAGCTTCAAACAACTCGACCCAGACGTTTAAAGCTTCAAACAACTCTACCCAGACGTCCAAAGCTTCAAACAACTCGACCCAGACGTCCAAAGCTTCAAACAACTCGACCCAGACGTCCAAAGCTTCAAACAACTCTACCCAGACGTCCAAAGCTTCAAACAACTCGACCCAGACGTCCAAAGCTTTAAACAACTTGATAAGAAAAAACTTATATAAAATAAAAAAAATTAAAAATTAAAAACATCGACAGTACGATTGTAATAGCTTGGCGCAATACCTCACTGACAGGTTTATTTTAGAAAATACTGCGCTTTGAAAAATTTATTGTTGGTACTTTTTATTTTATAATGATTTTTGACCTCTTCAATACCAGGAAAAACTTACTACTTAGGTGAATTATATACTAACATTTTCTTTTTTTATAAACAGGAGACAAAATCTATATGTAACCCGATTTTCTATAATAGATAATGGAGTTTAACTTTTGTCCGCCGACCATTTGATAAAGATGAATTAACAATGTTTTGAACAAATGAACCAAGTTTTCGTCAGTGTCTAACACAAGAAATGCTTAATCAATCTCTGTTCTCAAAGGCCATGTTACTCAATATATATTCAGCTTCTTATACGTCTGTCATGTGCTACTTTTGAATTTTTATAAAATAATACATTCAAAAGTAGCACAGAAATAATACATTCAAAAGTAGCACATGACACGTCAGTTTGAACTCAGTAGCTCAGTTAAGGTCCTTGTAGGGTGCTAGTGTAGGATGTAGGAGGTAGAAAGTTCGAACCTAGACTTAATCTGACCAAGAACTAAGGAGCAACTCTCTACTTTAAAGCTGATATCATTACGATTTAGCGCATTTCTGACTAAAAATAGGCCTATAAAGTGTTCAAATACTGCGGTCAGTAAAAGACTCTGTACTGCTTCCAGACTGAACCTTAGACAAGGCAACTTCATCGTCCGAATCTTTATAGTTACGGTCTTGTTAATATCGTATAATTATCGGAGTTTTTGCTTCATTTGGTATCGTACGAATGTGCAGCATACATGTCTGCAACTAACTTAGCTTCGGCTATATAGATATGACATCTAAATGTAATCAAAATAAACTCCCCAGGAATGTAAAGGTCGTTAAAATTCGTTAAGTTTGGTAAGAAGCCTTGGTGCTCAAGTGGTCAGAATTTAGCGCGTACTACTGAACGGATCATGGTGCCTATAACCGTCTAGGTTCGAATCCCGCATGGACAGATCTTATTGTGAGGAAATTTACAAGTTCATTTGTTGATGGTCGGTGGTTTTCTCTAGACACTCCAGTTACCTCCACCGTTTCAGAACGGACCGCATTAAATAATATAGATAAAAGAATCTTGACTGGGGCTTTAATTATTAATACTCAACTCCGTGACTCTTTAAATCTCGTATTGTGTTCTGCATTGAAAGTGAATGTGTAATCAAAAACCCAACAGACCGCAGCTAGAGACACAAAACATAGAGAGATCAGTGATGGTAAATATCCCGACATTGAACGGACATTAGAGATAATGCAATATTTGTATCATCATCCTAAATTATCAGATGCACAACTGTTTTGTGATGGTAAACGGGAAGTAACTCTTGCTGTAAAGTGTACAAGATTTAATTTAGAAATGGGACGAGTTGTCTTTCCTTATACACAAGACATCAACTTCACAACGATGACGACAACATTATTGATGATAATAATAATGATATTATTATTATAAATTTATAGTGTAATGTATTGTACACATCTTAACATCATGGGTGACTTTGAGGGAGATATACTACAAGCTAATTGATTTTATTTTTTTCTCTCGATAATTTGATAAAAATAAATAAATAAATAAATAAATAAATAAATAAAAAAGAGACTAGTGTATTCAGCCTGTCGGTCGGTCGGCCGGTCGGTTGTTATGTTTTACACAGGAGCTAGTATAGAGTTTATGAAGTGTATAATTGTCATTAGATACCGTGAAATCAGTTTGCGGATATTGGACGGCTATCTTATATCCGTCTGTGGTAAAGAGGGGAAACATTAATGAATGAGAGGTGTGACAATATATTTTTGTTTGTTTTTGTTTGAATGGAGTCAAGAATGTTTCACTTATATCGAGACGTCACCAGCTAGAGTTGAAGTGGCAGAGATTTTGACCTATGCAATGCGCTCAAGGCAATGTGCAGAGATGGTTCTTCACTGTATCACACCTGCCGTGACACGTGACATCGGTTTTTAGGTCTTCTTCAAAAGAATCCTGTGTTTTTAAATGTCGAGAAAACAGTCACTGCCTATTTTCAAGAATTGATCAGACCCGCCGGGGTTCGAACCCGACCTCCTACATACGAAGCGAGCACCCTACCAACTGAGCTACAGTAGTGGTCGTGAAAATATAGAATGACTATCATGGGGGAGGTAGATTCATGTATGAGAGGTGTGACAATATCAGATGACTATCATGGGGGAGGGGGGATTCATGTATGAGAGGTGTGACAATATCAGATGACTATCATAGGGAGTGGGATTCATGTATGAGAGGTGTGACAATATCAGATGAATATCATGGGGAAGGGGATTCATGTATGAGAGGTGTGACAATATGAGATGACTATCATGGGGAAGGGGGGATTCATGTATGAGAGGTGTGACAATATCAGATGACTATCATAGGGAGGGGGATTCATGTATGAGAGGTGTGACAATATCAGATGACTATCATGGGGAAGGGGATTCATATATGAGAGGTGTGACAATATCATATGACTATCATGGGGAAGGGGGATTCATGTATGAGAGGTGTGACAATATCAGATGACTATCATATGGAGGGCGGATTCATGTATGAGAGGTGTGACAATATCAGATGACTATCATGGGAAGGGGGGATTCATGTATGAGAGGTGTGACTATATCGGATGACTATTATTAACATTTCAAGTGTTAAAACACTCAAGTAAGTGGTTATACACTTCAAATTTTAACAACACTTAGCACTCTGCCTCACGATAAGCCGAATTAAAGAAACATTATATAACTTTTGTACACATTTAAAGTGTAGTAAATGTAAAGATTGAACGGGGAGGGGGGATTTCATCTGAAGTACCAAAAGACAAAGTGTACGTCAATCACATATACAGATGACACACCAGGATATTCGTACGACCGACTCGTGCACATGTATATTCCAAAAACTTATTAAAATATATTTGGTTCGACCTCTACGGTAGCTCAGTTATTACAGTGCTCACTTTGTATGTGGGAGGTCGGAGTTCAAATCAAGACTACGAAAATAAGAAGTCGGACTGGGATCCTTCGGAAGAGACTCTAAAAACCGATGCACCTTGTCACCATCGAAAGTATGTTATTAACAACAACTTCGGAAGTACATGTACGTTAAAAAATCGCGATGCTATTGACAAAAACTTCGGAAGTATGTTAAAAATCATAATGTTATTGACAAAAACTTCGGAAGTATGTTAAAAATCATAATGTTATTGACAAAAACTTCGGAAGTATGTTAAAAATCATAATGTTATTGATAATGCTTTTGGAAGTTAAGGATCGCGGTGTTAGCGATGTAATTTATGAATGCTTTAGAAGAATGTTAGTGATTGCGATGTAATTTATAAACCTTCTGAAGACCGTTTACCGGAATCGTGATGTAATGAATGAAAACTTCGGGAAAATGTTATGGATCGCCATTTTATTGGCAATACCGTAGGGAATATTTTTAGAACGTAATGTTATTCAAAAGGAATCGATAATCTCGATGTTATGGCTTATTTTATCAATTCGAACCTTAAAAACTCCATTGGCCCTGAGTAAAATCTTTGGGATAGGCGGGAATATGTGACCGCGGAATTTTGAGATTTTTTTTTTTTTTTTTTTTTTTTTTTTTTTTTTTTTTTTTTTTTTTTTTTTTTGTATTTTTGTTCGAAATTAAAAGCTAGTGAATTATATGAACTTTTAGAATATTTTTGCAAATTTTATCATTTAAAACTTATAGTGACACTTTGAACTATTCTTTATATCATTCTATTTTAACTATTTCGTAATTTTATCATTAATCTCTCCAATTTTTCTACATTACATTGCCACGCGACAGGTTATTTAAAACTCCTTACGGCTTATTTTTATGTACATTAAAACGCCGAAATGTTATTTACCGCTTTGACACTAATTGTTCTTCTATTGTTTGTTACAATTCTAGCTCATATTATTTGTATTACGTCATAATACCCGACATCATGTTTTAGCATCAGTCGGATATCGGACTGCGAACCGGTAACATCCCGACTTGATTGTGTGAATAAAAGTGCTATCTTAAAAGTTAAACTTGTTATTACTGTATTTCAGTTCTCTACCATTTGACTAATTTCCCCTGTAAACTGCTAGTTTACAAATACAAGAAAATTTCAGGTTCTCATTATATTATACATGTACTTGGTAAATATATTTCCTTACCTTTTTATTCTATGCAGTAGAATTATACGTGCTTCTTCTTTTTTTTTCCAATTCAATTTCTTTCTTTTTTATCTAAATTTATTTATATTTTCTTCTTTTGCATTAAACTCTGGAATAATGGTTGACAGACATTGAATGATAAAAGCATTTTACCTCTACCTCCAAGAGGCAATAGATTATCGTTTTTGATTAGATAAAAATCCACTGAGATATTTTTTTTAATTAAATTCACCTGACCGAAAGGTCACTAGGCATGGTGTGTGTGTGTGTGTGTGTGTGTGTGTGTGTGTGTGTGTGTGTGTGTGTGGTTAAAATTATTTTCGGTTTCTCCTCTGAAATTAGTTGACAGATTTCAATGAAACATTGTTAGAAGCATACATGGGGTGGTGCTATTGATATTTGTTCATAGCGATATTAAAACAAGGTCAAGGTGACTTAAAAGTGCAAAAATCTTTAAAGAATCTTGATTTTAAGAGATAATTGCAAAGATAATGACATGGAGGTCAAAATCCTATTTTAGGTTATGGGTTTTTCGTACCAAATAAGCTGATTTTGGGGCATTTTATGCTCATTTTGTTATGAAAATAAAAAGCATAGTAAGATCAATTGATCTATCAGATTTTAAAAATATCAGAAAGTTTATTTTGGAGTAATTGCCCCGGACTATGGTAAAGTTTTATAAATTTCACGGTCAGTAGAATTAAGCTATTTACTTGGAAATTATTAGAAATAGATAACAATGGTAAATTGCGAATATTTTCCAAATCTAACATGGTAGCAACTTTCGTTACTTTATGATAATCTTAATGGGAGTTGTTGGTCCTGAAATATTAATTTTTCGCAATTTGAGCTCTTTTGATCATTTTTCCTGAGAACTGTTAGAAAGATAATGAATAAATTGCAAAAAAATGATCAAAATGACAAGACCTAATCAAGTAGCAAGTTTTGTTTCTGTACGATAATCCGTCTGAGAATTATTGCCCCTAAAATATTATTATTATTATTATTATTATTATTATTATTATTATTATTATTATTATTATTATTATTAATTATTTAATTATTTATTTATTTATTTATTTATTTATTTATTTATTTATTTATTCATTTATTTACTTATTAATTATTTATTTTTTATTAAATTTAGCTGTTTTTGATCATTGTCTTGAAAACTATCAGAGATAGATGAAAACAATGATTTGCAAAAATGATCCGGCAAAATGACAAGACCTAACAAAGAGATAATTTTCGTAACTGTATGATAACATATATAAGAGTTATTGCCCCTGAAACGTAAGTTTTTGCAAATTAAGCTGTTTTGACAGAAAACTATTAGAGATTGAAAAATTCATGACAATAGCAAATAATAAATAAATAAATAAATAAATAAATGAGACGAATTCAACCAAAATAATTATAATAATAATAACAATAATAAAAAATAGAAATAAAAAAACATTTTAGGGGCAACAACTACTACATGAATAATTATATAGTTACAAATCTTTTTACTTTGTCAGATTTATCATGACGAACATTTATCTATTTATTGTTTTATCTATCTCAAACAGCTTTCATAAAAATGGTTCAAAAAAGCTCAACTTGCAAAAAAATAAATAAACAATAGTAATAATAATAATAAATAAATAAAAAAATTAAAATAAAATAACATATCAGGGGCAATAACTCTCATATGGATTACCGTATAGTAACAAAACTTACTGCTTTGTTAGATCTTGTCGTGTCGAACATTTTAGTAGTTTATTTAACTATTATAGTTAAAAACAATAAAATGTTGCCACAAAAATATTATTGTTTTGAGAATTTTGATATAATTGACTATCTTCATTTTTGCTGCAGAATTTTATAATTTTATCAATTTGTTTTTATGCAATGAACAAAATACAAACAGTAATTTTTACGTTGGAACTAAAGGATTTAAAATAGTCATAATTTATCAGATGAGCGTATCAGGCCCATGTAACACCAGTTTCATAACCATTCACTCAGTTAAATGTACACTGAACTCAAATTATAGAATATTTCAATGTCAAATTTTAAGACATTACACAGTTAAAAATGAATATCTTATGATTTATTTAATTTGTTTCGTGTAGGTTTGTTGGACAAAAACAAAACATTGCTTCATAAAATTTAAATTTTTTAAAATAATGGTGAGAGAGAAATAGAAATATTTGAGTTGAGTGTACATTCAATTGAGTGAATGATTGTGAAACTGGCCCCTGGCATCTTTTATTTATTTATTTATTTATTTATTTATTTATTTATTTATTTATTTATTTATTTATTATTATTTATTTATTTATTTATTTATTTATTCATTTATTTTGGAAAGAGTTCCTTTTATGCCCTTTTCTTATTGAAATCAATTAAAATAAAAGAAAATATTTTTCATAGCTACGTTTAAAATGGCTCTATTAATTTATTTTAAGGGTTTTTAATCGAAGTTGTGGGTGTCAATTAATTCAGAATTCAAAACAACATTATTGCTTTCTCTAAAAATAATTTTGAATGATATTTTATAGTTAATTTGCATATGGGTTTCTTTTTAACCGCCTCCCTAGTTATTACCCTTGTAAACTTTTATCAAAAGATGTTCAAAATAGTTCTTTTATTCGTTTTTAAAACTTATTTTTTGTTCGTAATTTACATTTTTGTAGATGTTGTTAATGGAACTCTTTCAGATTTATTTAATAATGGCAAAATTCCAGAAATTTTATTTGTTTATTAAGATATAATGTTATTTTAAATATGTTTATTTGGAAGATTTTGAGCCGAAAACAAATAAATATTAAACACGTAATACTTGTTAATTTTTTTCCTTCTGTTACATAATATTTGTTGACGTATCCGAAACATCAAAGCGGTAAAAATCAACATCTACAAAGATTGTTTACAAGTTCTTCCTGCTGTGTTATTTTCCGATTTCTACCAATACTCAAATCTCAATCATATCAAATCACGATATATCGATTTTCTTTATTAGTTTTTCGGGTAAAGTTTAATGCACCAATCAAATCACGTTATTTAGAAGAAAAACATTTTAGTGACGGATACTTATTACTTTATTAGATTTTAAGATATAAATCAAGGTGGTTTATTGGGAATATCATTTTATAAGCCGGCTTACTCGTATAACTTTATTATCCTCAAGTATGATTTAATTGTATTGAGCAAATTACTTCATTTGAAGAGAAACAATTTTCATTTCTTTATTAGCTTGTTGGAATGACGTCAATGATGACATATTGACGTCACAATCGACCCGCCGGAGACAAATTACCGACGGATCAATCACGCTTCTAATACAGGCTTTGCTTTAATCTTTTGTGCGGTATATAAAATTTACCAATATGAATGGTTAACATCGCTCTATAAAGAAAACTCTGACACGAAGACGATTTTTGTATCGATTGTCAGTCACTAACATGTTGTGTGTCAGAAATTATAGGATGTTTGTAAATATCAAAGTTGAAAATTAACACCAAGCTTGGTTATACAGAATGGAAGTTACAGATTTTTAACTGAAAGCTAACAAAAGTAACACAAAAAATATAAAATGCGGTACAATTAATGTTGTGGCACACACACACACAACACACACACACACACACACACACACACACACACACACCATGGCTTACCAACTGATATAAAAAAAGTCTCGACATTTGTATATTAGCGCCTTTCTAATGGTTGAAGTGAAATGATACTATCAATCTTAACTGTAGCATCGATATTTGCTTGAATGCCGCAGATTGTTCAAAGTGAAAAATCTGTGATGGACCCGGCAAACCCAGGATTCCCCACACTATATGCGAATGCTCTTCCAACTGAGCTATTAGGACTCTGGATTACCTTATTCCTGAGTTACTCCACGGGCCAACGTAATATCTCACTCTGATACACTGAGATGGATTCTACATGGCCACAAGTGACAGTCCTTCACTTACGAGGGGAACACTGTCGACCAAAATGTTTTAGAAGAAAATAAAGCAGAAATCGCCATCAGGGTCTTTCGCGCCTTTTACTAGACATGGTAACACAGTAAGAAGCATAATGCTTGGTGTTAAGTGAATGACGTATTTTGTCAAATTATAAGCATAATTTCTATCACTTAAAAGTTTATTTAAAAAATTATTTGTTTAATAAAAGTAAAATGATCATTGATATTTTTCAATGCACCCAGCAAACCGAGGAGGAAACCGGATTTCCTGCTTTTATGCGAATACTCTACCAACCAACTACCCAGGCAGCTACATTCCCCTATTATTCTGGAGTTTCCCCAAGGTCGGATTCACAATCATATTCCCTCAGATGAGGGAACTTCAGGTTTTTTTTCTATCGGGCCTGAATGAAATTCAAAATCAATGTTAACAAGCACTGAAATTCCCGAGTGGCTAGGAACCTCGTTGAAAAATTCAATGCAAGCGCGCAATTTTCTAACGTCAAACTTTTTATCCCAGTCACAGCCGTATTTAGTTATATCACTTATTCAATTTTTGATAGGTCTTAATAAATTAGTGATATTACTGAATACTAAATAAAAAGTAAAACAGCATCTCATATAGTTGTATCACACACACACACACACACACACACACACACACACACACACACACACACACACACACACACACACACACACACGTGCGCGCGAGCACACACATACACACACATGTGCGCGCGCAAGCACACACACACACACACACACACAAACACACGTGCGCGCGAGCACACACACACACACACACACACACACACACACACACTACGCGTGCGAGCACGCACGCACACACACACATGTGCCCGCGAGCACACTCACACACACACACACACATGGAGGCACATTAAATTATATAGAGTTAATATGTATAGATATAAAAAAATTCTTTATGAAATAGAAAAAAAGCAAATTTCAAGTTTCTTTATTTCTCTTATTGTGAGTTACAATAATGAGAAAATATACTAACAAATGTCAAGTATAAGTACAAATACAACAGCACACACGAGTAAACATATGTAAATATTAAGATATGTTTTGACATATTTTAACCAGGAGAACCGACTTTCTTGTTAATTTTGATGAACTTGCAAAAACTGTTGTTGTGATATGAGACAATTTTTTGTTGAAAAGATCTGGAAATAATTAACGATTAATGGGATTGCAGCATGACGTCATTTGTTTCAATAAGTAAATAATTTCTACATCCATTTTCGATGTTATACAGCGTTGTTCAAAAGTTCATCTAGGACAAAATTTGTCAAACAATTCCTAGATTACAAAATTAATTATCAAAATAATCACTTATGTGAAATGTTAATTTTAATGCCTCATCATTATAAAATCAAATTGATCGGGTATTTATCAACAATGACCGTCATTGGTATGTTCCTGTGTCAATAACTTTTTTTAATTTTATCGTCAAAAACAATCAAAATGTTTATGGCAATATATTAACGATAAAATATATATATATATATATATATATATATATATATATATATATATATATATATATATATATATATATATATATATATATATATATATATATATATATAAAAGCTTTATGACAATTTGAAGGCAATCTTTCCCAAAGTTCAACCATCTAAAAATAACAAAATTATCCCACGCATAATTATCGATATTATCAATTCTGTATGTGAAGTGTTAATTTTAGTGTTCATATTAATTAGCACGAGACCAATGTGGTTAGTTAATTATTAACTGCTATCATCCCTGATATTCTGCAGCATTGAAGGAGATCTCTACCAAAGTTCATCAGTGAAAAAATAACGAAATCATTCCTACGCATTATTATCGGTATTATCAAAACGTTTTTCATTTCATTATAAAATTAAAAGTCAATAATTTACATGGCTATCATATAAATTATAACGGTTTACAATGCAATGATTTAATCCAAAAAGCCATGTCCACGGTATTTACATCCAAATTAATTTTGACAATAGAATTACAACACGTTTTGATTTTATATGAATTATGCATTCATAATTATAGTATTTAAAATTTCATGTAGATATATTATGTATTTATTTATTTCAAGATAATTTGAATGTAACAGTTATAAAAATTTAAAAGAGTTATTTGATATAGTTCATAGCATTGATTTAAAACGGATCTACCAAAAAAGTTAAGCATTAAAAAATAGTATTTAATTATGATATAAAACGTTTTTAGCCCATCTATTTTTAAAAGAACGTTTCTGTCTCGTGCAGCAAAAATTTCAACAAAATAAGTTTAGGAAAAAAATTGGGATATATTTTGGAAAAAATGAGTAAAAACAAAAAAGAAGTAATGCAAGCGTGTAAATGCCAATGTCTATATATCGCACATATTACAATATAATAATGTTGTCGGTGGTTCCCGCATGCGTCAACGCGGATCCGGTTTAGATCCGATGTTCCAACGTCATCCATTTTCACAGCAAGTAGCGAGCCAGATGAGATGTTACAAATTCCTTGTCTACCAATCTGTGGGTCTCATTGAACCAAAGGCGTATCGGATGACCACGTGGCAGAAGGAGTCTTTTTTTTGGTTGATCAACCAGTTTTCAAATTTGATGTATTTTCTTACTGTCTGCTATGAAGATACCATGTCGTATATTTCGTATATATTTGTGACAATCCGATGAGAGTTTTGGTCTTCACTCCTTCCTCTCCGACCATTTTTCGATTAGTCTGAAGTTTTAACTTGCAATGCGAAAATCGTCATAACACAAACTCCGCACCAATTAAATAAGATATTAATCAACATCTGTAACATCAGTAAAGGCATCGTGTTTTTCGTCAATATTGTTTTCAAACAAATAATATTGTAACACATTTATTAAATTACCGTCCTTAACGACATCTTGTCGGAAATCAAACTCAATGAAAATGTCAAATTTCTTTGTTACAAAAAAAATCGACATCTAAAAGACGTCAATCGCCTTGAACAGAAACCAACATTTTCAAATAAT
The DNA here is from genome assembly GCA_029721355.1 of Tegillarca granosa. NCBI lineage: Eukaryota > Metazoa > Mollusca > Bivalvia > Arcoida > Arcidae > Tegillarca > Tegillarca granosa. The sequence continues at coordinate 24,417,995 of CM056611.1, read as the reverse complement.
TGTTTTAATTGGAAAAAGAAATGGTTGATATGCTCTGACGTAGGCAGAAAAATCAGGACAAAGTTTAGAACACTGGGGAAAACTCGGACTTAAATTAACAAGTTCTTTCCACTAAACAATTGTTAATAATGGATTAAAATACGATGTAGTTCATCATAATTAAAATAGATTTGTAAAAAATATAAATAAATAAATAAATTAATTAAAATCATTTACAGATAGATAGATAGATAGATAGATAGATAGATAGATAGATAGATAAACACTAAAATGAATGACTAAAACTGAGTTAACAACTAATAAAATTATAACATTTTGTAGCTGAAAACGTGTTACGGACTTTAAAAAAAAACCCAGTGTCGTGAGAGACAAATTCTCTCCTCCTTGACATTAGATGAGGGGCCAAATATAATATTTGTGAACTTGTTCTTTGACATACATACAAACCTTAATATGGTAGGTACCACATCAATTCTCGTTGGCACAGTATATACATTTATTCCAAGTTTGATTAAAATCCATCTTTAAATGCTGAAGTTACTGAGCGGACACGATATGAAGACGGACGGACGGACAGACAGGCTGAACAAAGGATAGGGTGGTTACAATTAACAAGGAAAGAAATTAAAACCAAAGTACAAAAAGTACTGAAAGAGGGGTGTTTGCTGAGAGAGAATTTTCACCGTAAAGGCCTAGACCTATATCAGTATGCAGTCAAACTTGTTAAGACGAACGTATCTCAACAAAAAATTCTTTAGGGAGCGTTTGTTATTTAATTCTTTAAGTGTCTTTTAAAAGCATGTTTTAAAAGTTGCTTTGACTTTATATCGTTTACTTATATTAGCCAAAAGTTCACACTCATTGATAAATATATACAATAATTCAACCTATCCCCCACAGCGGAATTATAAACATGCACAAAGTCTGAACGCATTGTACGTAATTTGGTGCGGGGTTACCTCGGGTTGCTACGTATTTTATTCGGTAAATAATGAACACAGAGTTATAATCGCCTAAAACGGACTAAAAACCATTCATCACGATTGCGGGTTTCGTTATTCTGAATGATTATACATTTACATTTATGGCGGCATGTTTTTATAATGTAGAAAGGTACTGAGTGCAAATACACACAAAATAGGTAATTATGACGTAAATGAACTGTAAAGAATCATGCATATATCTTCAAAATTATCATTCAAACAATAAAGCTATGCGATAAATTTGAATAATTAATTTGATTTTACTTTTTTTTCTTTTCGTCAAACAAGTGCAACTCCAAGAATCTTAAAGTGGAATAAGTCGATTGTGATAATGATTTGTTCGAGTGCGATCATATTTGACAAAGGTTTGTTAGTTACACGAATTTAAGAAAAATATTTCGCGGTTTTTTGTTAACAAAGCGCAGTGAAGCAGAGTAGAGGCGACAAGATAATTATATTTTCACAAATATTCGAATCATTTGAAGTTTTTTTCGGTAATCGTGGTGATTTCTGATGTGATGATTTTAATGATGACGATGACGACGACGACAATAGTAATGATGACGATGATGATAATGATGATTATGGTGATGATGATGCAGATGACGATAACAATAATAATGATGATGGTGATGTTCATAATGATAATTATGCTGATGACCATATTAATAACAATGATGCTGATGACGGAGATGATGATGCCGTTGATGATGACGATGATGATGATGATGGTGGTGGTGGTGGTGATTATGATGATGATGATATCATCTCTCGATACCAATTATAATTTAATCTGTTAATACAATGAACATTAAATAGATGCAATAACTTATAAAATCTTTCCTTTAAGACAGACTCGTGAAGCTAACACTATCAAAAATTACCTTGTGTGCGCGATAGTACAATGCAAAACATTAACACTAATATATCTCACGTATTTATGAACTTGTTCTTATTATTCTTTTATAAATCCCTGTAGATTACTAAAACTTGCTCCTGTCATAAATAAATTATGAAATAACTGATGTGACGTTAAGCATTAATACAACCACGAACCAACCCAAAAAGAAAAGAAAGTTTATGTTAATGTGTTTAATAGATCGATTACAATCGTAATAATTCTGACCTAAAATAATCAATTTATAAAATAAATATTATAAAAATTTGAAGCCCTCTTCTAAATAAAAAGATTTTTTTGTCAACTGTGGATTTAAGATATTTGGCTCTGGATAAAAAGTTCGCACAAAAATTGGTCATTCGGTAATATATATATATATATATATATATATATATATATATATATTTACTGAAATGGGGGAAGTTTATGAGTTGATAAAGTACATTTGTATTTTATGAGAAATGGAGAAATAAATTTTAATCTGGCACAAAGTCCGTAAAAGTTGCAGCAAAGCCTGGCCGACCTGCGACTGTAACAGGCAAGGCAAATGTCTAAAAAGTCAGGGAAATAATTGAAACTAATGACAGATATACGGTTTATGATATTGTCAAAGCTGTTGGCATATCGCTGTCGCGGGTACATTTCATTTTGAAGCGTATTTTGAAAGTTAGATTTTTGCCGGATGCATCCCGCATACTAGTATATTGACAGATGACCAACAACGGGTACGGGTAAAACTGCTAAGGAATTGCTTAAAATATTTCCAAAAAACATTTTGCAAACACTTCTACTGGTGACGAAAGATTGGTTCACTATTTTGAACCAGTCAGAAAAATTAAAATAGAAACAAAATATGGTTTACTAAACACGGTAGAATGCCTGTGGTTGCCAAAAGAAGCATATGTTCAAAGAAGGTTCTTCATTTCATATTCTTCTCATGTGATTGTATAGCCGTACAAATTTCGGTGTCGAAGGGCAAAAGTGTTACAGGTCGATATTACCGAGATGTGTTACAGGTCGATATTACCGAGATGTGTTACAGGTCGATATTACCGAGATGTTATAATAAAAAACTCAAGAAATAAAATCCTAAACGACATCCTGTGTTAGGTTTTACGCATGCCCACTTCATGATAATGCTCCATCTCATACTTATGAGCTAAGCTATTTTTGAAGTCATAGAAGGTAATAGTCTTGCCACACCTATCATACCCTCCAGATCTAGCCCTATGTGACTTTTTTCTATTTCTAAATCTTAGAAAGTTCTTATCTGGTCGTCGTTACAAGTTTCGACAAGCCCTTGGCTGAGCCATCGCTCAGTGCCCAAAAGGTCTACCAAAATCAGCGTATCGTCACGCATTTCAGAAATGGGCTCAGAGATTGAAATTAAAAATTTCAAACCGCGATGAATACATTGAAGGGATGTAATGTTCATTTCACAATTTGAGTCGAATGCTTTTGAGATATCGTACAATACACATTACATACCGAACAACCTTCGTACGTGGAAAATTTGTAAGCGTAGTGACACATATGAACACGATAACGTCCATGGAATTATGTATGTACAAATTAATCGCGGGAATTAGAAACACAACCTTCTTGAGTTTTTTTTTTTATTAACTGTTAACTAAAGACACGATTTTTTTACATTTCATTTATTTTTTTTATCGTAATTTAATTATTTACGGCTTGTTACACGATTTGTTAACAACTAGTCACCTGAGAGGTCGATAGAAAATTAATATCTCCGATATTATCGGGGCTATGTTTGACATGAATTCATTAACAATGATATTATTTTCTGTCTGAAGTCTTGATTTTAAGTTGTTATTCATTTACTATTCATTTTTATTATTTTTTTTTATTGAAGTACGATGGAAAATTGTTCAAATTAAATTAAAATAAAATTTTAACGAGTACTGGTTTATGTCCTAAATGTTTCTTCTGGCATGTGGTTTTTATTTATTTATTTATTTATTTATTTATTTATATATTCATTTATTAAAAGCAGTGAAATCTCGTTATGATGTCCCCGAATAATTGTGCCAAATCTTTCACGGATACAGTATTCTGTTGTCCAATAACTATATACATTGTACGTATTTTGTTCTTATAAATCATCTTCTATATAACGACAAATTCCTTCACAACACCAGCATAGGGCTAAACAAATGCTGGCAGTAATTCATTGTTTTACGGTATACTGCTAACCTTCATAACACCAGCATAGGGCTAAACAAATGCTGGCAGTAATTCATTGTTTTACGGTATACTGCTAACCTTCATAACACCAGCATAGGGCTGAACAAATGCTGGCAGTAATTCATTGTTTTACGATATACTGCTAACCTTCATAACACCAGCATAGGGCTGAACAAATGCTGGCAGTAATTCATTGTTTTACGGGTAAACTGCTAACCTTCATAACACCAGCATAGGGCTGAACACCAGCATAGGGCTGAACAAATGCTGGCAGTAATTCATTGTTTTACGATATACTGCTAACCTTCATAACACCAGCATAGGGCTGAACAAATGCTGGCAGTAATTCATTGTTTTACGGGTAAACTGCTAACCTTCATAACACCAGCATAGGGCTGAACAAATGCTGGCAGTAATTCATTGTTTTACGGTATACTGCTAACCTTCATAACACCAGCATAGGACTGAACAAATGCTGGCAGTAATTCATTGTTTTACGGTATACTGCTAACCTTCATAACACCAGCATAGCGCTGATCAAATGCTGGCAGTAATTCATTGTTTTACGGTATAATGCTAACCTTCATAACACCAGCATAGGGCTGAACAAATGCTGGCAGTAATTCATTGTTTTACGGTATACTGCTAACCCTCATAACACCAGCATAGGGCTGAACAAATGCTGACAGTAATTCATTGGTTTACGGAATCTGCTAAATTTCATAACACCAGCATAGGGCTGAACAAATGCTGGCAGTAATTCATTGTTTTACGGTATACTGCTAACCTTCATAACACCAGCATAGGGCTGAACAAATGCTGGCAGTAATTCATTGTTTTACGGGTATACTGCTAACCTTCATAACACCAGCATAGGGCTGAACAAATGCTGGCAGTAATTCATTGTTTTACGGTATACTGCTAACCTTTATAACACCAGCATATCGCTGAACAAATGCTGGCAGTAATTCATTGTTTTACGGTATCTGCTAACCTTCATAACACCAGCATAGGGCTGAACAAATGCTGGCAGTAATTCATTGTTTTACGGGTATACTGCCAACCTTCATAACACCAGCATAGGGCTGAACAAATGCTGGCAGTAATTCATTGTTTTACGGTATACTGCTAACCTTCATAACATCAGCATAGGGCTGAACAAATGCTGGCAGTAATTCATTGTTTTACGGTATCTGCTAACCTTCATAACACCAGCATAGGGCTGAACAAATGCTGGCAGTAATTCATTGTTTTACGGTATCTGCTAACCTTCATAACACCAGCATAGGGCTGAACAAATGCTGGCAGTAATTCATTGTTTTACGGTATCTGCTAACCTTCATAACACCAGCATAGGGATGAACAAATGCTGGCAGTAATTCATTGTTTTACGGTATCTGCTAACCTTCATAACACCAGCATAGGGCTGAACAAATGCTGGCAGTAATTCATTGTTTTACGGGTATACTGCTAACCTTCATAACATCAGCATAGGGCTGAACAAATGCTGGCAGTAATTCATTGTTTTACGGTATACTGCTAACCTTCATAACACCAGCATAGGGCTGAACAAATGCTGGCAGTAATTCATTGTTTTACGGTATCTGCTAACCTTCATAACACTAGCATAGGGCTGAACAAATGCTGGCAGTAATTCATTGTTTTACGGTATCTGCTAAGCTTACTATCACAGAATCAATAACTGCTTTTCGCTTTGCCGACATATTCATATTTGCTAAGTTGAGGGCATAGTTTAGACAATATATCCGAGCAATTTATTATCGCAGTTTAATAAGTCTGTTAATTAGTTTGATTTCAGGAAATAATAGCGTCCAGTTAGATCTCCATAAATCGAACTTCACGGAGAAATGGAAATAGTTTGTTATTTCAATGTAACAAAAGTTCGAGATAAAGAGAACAACAATCATAATCAAAATAAATAAAGGGTATATGAATAATGTGTCAAGGGAACAACAATCACAATCAAAATAGATAAAGGGTATATGAATAATGTGTCAAGGGAACAACAATCACAATCAAAATAGATAAAGGGTATATGAATAAAGTGTCAAGGGAACAACAATCATAATCAAAATAGATAAAGGGTATATGAATAAAGTGTCAAGGGAACAACAATCATAATCAAAATAGATAAAGGGTATATGAATAAAGTGTCAAGGCAGCAACAATCACAATCAAAATAGATAAAGGGTATATGAATAAAGTGTCAAGGGAACAACAATCACAATCAAAATAGATAAAGGGTATATGAATAAAGTGTCAAGGGAACAACAATCACAATCAAAATAGATAAAGGGTATATGAATAAAGTGTCAAGGGAACAACAATCACAATCAAAATAGATAAAGGGTATATGAATAAAGTGTCAAGGGAACAACAATCACAATCAAAATAGATAAAGGGTATATGAATAATGTGTCAAGGGAACAACAATCACAATCAAAATAGATAAAGGGTATATGAATAAAGTGTCAAGGGAACAACAATCACAATCAAAATAGATAAAGGGTATATGAATAAAGTGTCAAGGGAACAACAATCACAATCAAAATAGATAAAGGGTATATGAATAAAGTGTCAAGGGAACAACAATCACAATCAAAATAGATAAAGGGTATATGAATAATGTGTCAAGGGAACAACAATCATAATCAAAATAGATAAAGGGTATATGAATAAAGTGTCAAGGGAACAACAATCACAATCAAAATAGATAAAGGGTATATGAATAATGTGTCAAGGGAACAACAATCACAATCAAAATAGATAAAGGGTATATGAATAAAGTGTCAAGGGAACAACAATCACAATCAAAATAGATAAAGGGTATATGAATAATGTGTCAAGGGAACAACAATCACAATCAAAATAGATAAAGGGTATATGAATAAAGTGTCAAGGGAACAACAATCACAATCAAAATAGATAAAGGGTATATGAATAAAGTGTCAAGGGAACAACAATCACAATCAAAATAGATAAAGGGTATATGAATAATGTGTCAAGGGAACAACAATCATAATCAAAATAGATAATTGGTATATGAATAAAGTGTCAAGGGAACAACAATCACAATCAAAATAGATAAAGGGTATATGAATAAAGTGTCAAGGGAACAACAATCACAATCAAAATAGATAAAGGGTATATGAATAATGTGTCAAGGGAACAACAATCACAATCAAAATAGATAAAGGGTATATGAATAAAGTGTCAAGGGAACAACAATCACAATCAAAATAGATAAAGGGTATATGAATAAAGTGTCAAGGGAACAACAATCACAATCAAAATAGATAAAGGGTATATGAATAAAGTGTCAAGGGAACAACAATCACAATCAAAATAGATAAAGGGTATATGAATAAAGTGTCAAGGGAACAACAATCATAATCAAAATAGATAAAGGGTATATGAATAATGTGTCAAGGGAACAACAATCATAATCAAAATAGATAAAGGGTATATGAATAAAGTGTCAAGGGAACAACAATCACAATCAAAATAGATAAAGGGTATATGAATAAAGTGTCAAGGGAACAACAATCACAATCAAAATAGATAAAGGGTATATGAATAAAGTGTCAAGGGAACAACAATCACAATCAAAATAGATAAAGGGTATATGAATAATGTGTCAAGGGAACAACAATCACAATCAAAATAGATAAAGGGTATATGAATAAAGTGTCAAGGGAACAACAATCACAATCAAAATAGATAAAGGGTATATGAATAAAGTGTCAAGGGAACAACAATCACAATCAAAATAGATAAAGGGTATATGAATAAAGTGTCAAGGGAACAACAATCATAATCAAAATAGATAAAGGGTATATGAATAAAGTGTCAAGGGAACAACAATCACAATCAAAATAGATAAAGGGTATATGAATAAAGTGTCAAGGGAACAACAATCACAATCAAAATAGATAAAGGGTATATGAATAAAGTGTCAAGGGAACAACAATCACAATCAAAATAGATAAAGGGTATATGAATAATGTGTCAAGGCAGCAACAATCACAATCAAAATAGATAAAGGGTATATGAATAAAGTGTCAAGGGAACAACAATCACAATCAAAATAGATAAAGGGTATATGAATAAAGTGTCAAGGGAACAACAATCATAATCAAAATAGATAAAGGGTATATGAATAAAGTGTCAAGGGAACAACAATCATAATCAAAATAGATAAAGGGTATATGAATAAAGTGTCAAGGGAACAACAATCACAATCAAAATAGATAAAGGGTATATGAATAATGTGTCAAGGGAACAACAATCACAATCAAAATAGATAAAGGGTATATGAATAAAGTGTCAAGGGAACAACAATCACAATCAAAATAGATAAAGGGTATATGAATAATGTGTCAAGGGAACAACAATCACAATCAAAATAGATAAAGGGTATATGAATAAAGTGTCAAGGGAACAACAATCACAATCAAAATAGATAAAGGGTATATGAATAAAGTGTCAAGGGAACAACAATCACAATCAAAATAGATAAAGGGTATATGAATAAAGTGTCAAGGGAACAACAATCACAATCAAAATAGATAAAGGGTATATGAATAATGTGTCAAGGGAACAACAATCACAATCAAAATAGATAAAGGGTATATGAATAAAGTGTCAAGGGAACAACAATCATAATCAAAATAGATAAAGGGTATATGAATAATGTGTCAAGGGAACAACAATCACAATCAAAATAGATAAAGGGTATATGAATAATGTGTCAAGGGAACAACAATCACAATCAAAATAGATAAAGGGTATATGAATAATGTGTCAAGCTTTCTGGCTGACAGTCAGTTATCAACCTTGTATCCCTCTTTATATGTACTGTTAGTTCTTGTAAAAATTTGAAATCAGGACCATAAAATAGACAAAAAACAGCAGCATTGTAGACTACAATTAATGACCCAAATTTTAGACAGATAGACGTATTTACTTTAAGTTACAATATGATTTTGTATACAAATGAGTTGAAAAATTTATGTCATTGACTTTCAATAAGCGGGATTTTTTTTTCAGATATACGTCAACTTATTTAATCACGTAAACGAGATCTCGCACACTTTCTTGCATTAAAAAATCTTGATAAATGTTTCAACTAATTTAGTAAAATTTCTAATTAACATGTCATATACCACATTTTGAATGGATTATTTATAAAAATTAAAAAAAACCAAAACAAAACAGGACATTTTCAACGGTTGAACCGTCAGTTATAATATCTACAATAATTAATATATTTCATCTTCTTAGCAGTTAAATCGTTATTTAAAATCTCTCATTAACGCGCCTGGTCAACGGTCAAACTGTCAATCGAACTCTCGAAGTACCGCGTCTGGTCAACAGTTTAGCCACCAATTCGTCCAGAGGATGCGCGCGTGCGCTTGCCGAAATAAAAGTCAACGACATACATACATCTAAATTTTAAAAAATTTAGTTAAGGCAGACTATAGTTAAACAATTAGATTGTATCATGTTTCCTTGAAAACGCACGAGATTTGCTTAACTCAATGCTCAAATTGTTTTCCCAAGTAGGTCTAATTTATATACAAAAGCGGATGATTAAAAAAAAAAAAAAAAAAAAAAAAAACAACAACAACAACACAAACTTCTTCAAAACCAACAAGTGTCATGCGGTTTTACTAAAACGCATGCTAATATCATTTTCTCCTGGCACCATCAACTTTTGTTTAAACTTTTATATACCAATCTTGTCAATAGATTTCTTCTAAATTAGAAAAAAAAGAATTAATGGTTATCTATGCTATAATTTACTTTTATTTGATAAGTTCCCGATTCATACAATTACGGATTACGTCTTACCCCCCGCAAAGTCGAGAAAACCATAACTTCTTGCTTAAAATCGAAACAATATTTTCAATTAACTAGAATATACCGTTAAAATGCCGCAACGTATTGACAAATTGATGAACCCAAAATAAATTTCACTGAAAACAAAATCTCTATTTACGTCATCAGTTGATGTTAAAGGTCACGTACTACGTCATCACACGTCAATCGATGTAAATATAGATCGTCTTTACTGCATTTAGATTATAGAAATCTACTGATGAAAATATCTGTCTTCCGTCCTCTTCCTTCAACATGATATTTTGATATATCAAATTTACATCTAAATGCATTAAATGTTGGATAACACGTTATTTTTTACTGTTTGTATAATTAGACAATCCGGTGTCACGTCAAATACTGTATAATTAACTGCTAAATCGTTATTTAATTTAATCACAACGATTCTTAATGTTTTACTCTTTTTCTACGGTCTAGCATACGCACCATAAACAAACAAAATAAATAAAAATAAAATAAATAAATAAAATAAATAAATAAATAAATAAATAAATAAATAAATAAATAAATGAATAAAATAGATAAATAAATAAATAAAATAAAATGAATAAATATATAAACACTAGTCAATAAAACTTCGACTTTTAAAAATTAGCACAACACGAGGGAAACTTATTGATAAAGCATATTAAAGACACAAAATTTAAGAAGAATTGATCCGTCTGCTTCATTACCAGTAAAATACTTATAAAATCATAAGAAGAACAAATGCAGCGTAGATACTAACCGATGTGACGTCACAACATAAAACCATCCAAATAACGAACCAATTACCGATGTGACGTCACACAACATAAACCAAACAAATGTCTTATCAATTACCGATGTGATGTCACACAACATAAAACCAAACAAATGTCTGATTTATTACCGATGTGACGTCACACAATATAAAACCAACCAAATGTCTTATCAATTACCAATGTGACGTCACACAACATAAAACCAAACAAATGTCTGATTTATTACCGATGTGACGTCACACAACATAAAACCAAACAAATGTCTGATTTATAACCGATGTGACGTCACACAACATAAAACCAAACAAATGTCTGATTTATAACCGATGTGACGTCACACAACATAAAACCAGCCATATATTATCAATTACCGATGTGACGTCACACAACATAAAACCAAACAAATGTCTGATTTATTACCGATGTGACGTCACACAATATAAAACCAACCAAATGTCTTTTCAATTACCGATGTGACGTCACACAACAATAAAACCAAACAAATGTCTGATTTATAACCTATGTGACGTCACACAACATTAAACAACCAAATGTCTTCTCAATTACCGATGTGACGTCACACAACATAAAACCAAACAAATGCCTTATCAATTACCGATATGACGTCATTAAACATTAAACCAACCAAATTTCTGGTCAGTTACCAAGGCCAAAGTCAATAAAATGTAAGCACCAATGAGACAGCCAATCAGCTTGTTCTGTGTATCACGTGTATAGGTACTAGTATATCTTGGCGTGAATTATTTCATCGTCTCTTTTTACACTAAATCTGGCTGATAAAATAAGTCTAAACATTTTTCAAGGATTAAATAGATTTTAAAAAAAAGAATTGTATGTTATTTTAAGACTTGATAGCTAATGCTAACACACATTCAATGTCATTAATTTACAATGTTCCGGCATCACTGAGATTTCTCTCCTATAAAACGAGCTCCTTTATTTATTTTTTTTATGTATTTATTTATAAATTTTGTTGTTTACTGACATAAACTTTCGTCTTTGAAAAGTTTTAATTAACGGCTATTTTAATTTATATTTTAAATCCAGTCACGAAGAAATTCCTTTTATTTTAAAAAAATGCTGCTTAGAGGTAATGCAAGAAAAATTCTTTAGTACTAAAGAAGGAATAATAATAATAATAATAATAATAATAATAATAATAATAATAATAATAATAATAATAATAATAATAATAATAAATAACAATAATAAATAAATAAAATTTTAAAAATTAAAATCATAAAAAATAATAAATTTATAAAAGTAATCTACAAAAAAACAATTTTGAAAACTGGCTATTATAATAGCAAGTTTATAAAAATCAAAACAAGGTTGTGACCTTGACCTTTTTCAGTACTCTTTGTCTAAGAGACCTAACTGCAACCAAAAAAAAACAACAACAACAACAACAAATACAGCGTTTATATCACAGAAAATGTGTCATATATCATGATTCCAAAATGCATTTTAATGCTTGAACAACCTTTAACTAGCTTTGGAATTAAGAATGAAAGTAATCAAAAATTTCACTGCTAATAAATAATGAAAAAAGTTGTGACATGCCTCAGTGTATAACTGGCTGACAAAATGTACCTCCATTGATGAAGAGCAGATAACTGGTTGGTACGTTATATTGTCCCATCAGCAACTTTATTTTTATTAATCTCGAGGATTAAATTTTCTTAATCATGGTTCACGCGGCGAACAAGTGTTTTTTTATCTTCATTGTACTAGTGCTCACTTATGGCGACGTTTACATGGCTAGTACAATAGTCCCGTTTCACAATGCGTAATAAACTGTAGCTTTTTATCTTTTTAAATTGAAAAAAAGAAGAAAATTTGCGTAGAAAAGGGTGATATTTTTTTCAAATACGAGTGTTTCCAATAAACTAAAACTGATTTTCGATTATACAGGTGCAATATCATAATTCATCTTTACTTACTTCTGAGAAAATTATAATGAATTTATATACAATTAGTTTCGGACCGTTATGGAGCCGGAAAGAGCATTTGTCACTACATATAGATACTGGCGCAATTTAACTGATTTTGGGAGAATGATTTTAAAAAATCTCCCTTTATATTGTTAAGTTATATATCGACTACACTAGACTCGCCAAAAAAAGAGGTTTTGTGGAAATAAATATTCCAATAACACCGAGTAACACCAACAATTTCTAATGTCTTGAGACCTAGACAGTCACTTACAATATCCGGTCATTGAGGTTTATACAAAAACAAGTGACTTATAGGCCAATCGATGTCCCCCAGAAGAAGTAACTATTCGATCATCGACGTTCCTTTAGATAGAAGGACTACATAGACGATCCCTTAAAATAAAAGTGACTCCTTGACCTTCGACGAACCTTTCAAATTGAAGTGACTACTCGATCTTTAACGATCACTTCAAATTGAAGGACTACTTGACCTTCGACGATCTCTTCAAAAAGAAGTGACTACTCGACCTTTGACGAACCTTACAAAGACAACTGATTTTTTTTACCTATGACAGCCCATAAATCACGTCTACAAGCCAAAAATAGACCTTGACTGCCAATGACGCACGTCTGTATGCCCAAAATGGTCTTTAAAAGACCATAACGCACGTCTACAAGCCAAAACAGACCCTTTAAAAGTCCTTTACGCCCGTCTACAAGCCCAACTGGACTTTGGCAGCCCGTTACGCACGTGTACAAGCCGAAAATGGACTAAGACAACCAAATACGCACGTCTACAAGCCCAAGTGAATTTAGACAGCCCATAACGCACGTCTACAAGCCCAAAATGGACTAAGATAGCCCATTATGCACGTCTACAAGCCCAAGTGAATTTAGACAGTGCGTTACGCACGTCTACAAGCCCAAAATGGACTAAGATAGCCCATTATGCACGTCTTCAAGCCCAAAATGGGTTTAGACAGCCCATTACGCACGTCTACAAGCCCAAACAGAATTTAGACAGCCCATTACGCACATCTACAAGCCAAAAATGGATCAAGATAGCCCATTACGCATGTTTACAAGCCTAAAATGGACTTTGACAGCCCATTTTTCACGTCTACAAGCCTTTAATTGATTTAGACATGCCACTTTGTACTACAAATAGCCTTCTTTCTTCTCGAAATAGCCATCAATGTAATCCAGACAGCTCACAGTGAACTCCAGACATTTTACCAGTGTATTCCAGACAACCAACCATGTACTCAAGACGCCATTTTCCCTAGGGTGCTCACAATATATTCCTGACAACCCACCATGCATTCTAGTCAGCCAGCATGAAAACAATCAAACAAAAGGTAAAAGGTTGCTAAAGTCTTTTTATACCATTGGCTTAGTTGATAAGAATTTTTTATACTATTGACTTGGTTGCTAAGGTCTTTTTGTACTGATGAGTTGGTTGCTTAGGTATTTTTGTAACACTGACTTGGTTGCTAAGGTCTTTTTGTACTATTGATTTGGTTGCTAAGGTCTTTTTGTACTATTGACTTGGTTGCTAAGGACTTTTTGTACTACTGACTTGGTTGCTAAGGTCTTTTTGTACTATTGACTTAGTTGCTATTGACATAACCTTTTGACTTTTACCAAATTTTAACCAAAAATATCGATCAGGAAATCTATTCAAGATACGGTTGTGTGGTTACTTAGGACTTTAGCTAACTCAAATATGAGCTAATGACCTTCACCTATCATTTACACTTGCCATAGGTCAAATTCCTACCACTCTACCAATTATGGCTTCCGAGATGGAGAAAAATGCATTACCTTATTGTTTAAGTTTTTCGATTTACACAAACTTTAAATTTTTAAATTTAAGACGCTCTTGTTTCGCTTTCGGGGAAGACATTTGTTTAGTTTTTTTTCCCGTATTGATCACCGTGACCTACTTTCTTCCAAAAAGCGGCAAGCAAAAGTACAAACGAAGTGCGCCCTATATATAACTTCCTGTGAAGTTTAATCAATACGTATCCAGTAATTTCAAAGGAAATGTAAAAAAAGAAAAAAGAAAAAAAAGAAAAGAAATGTCAGTTTAGGTACATACACGCACATACGGACAAAAGAATACATGTTGTGCTATGTCATAGTAAGCTAAAAATTAAATCTTCTTTATAAATGTGAACATTAACAATGACGTCAGACGCCAAGTACATACTAGTATAACGTGAACATTAACAATGACGTCAGACGCCGAGTACATACTAGTATAACGTGAACATTAACAATGACGTCAGACGCCAAGTACATACTAGTATAACATGAACATTAACAATGACGTCAGACGCCGAGTACATACTAGTATAACGTGAACATTAACAATGACGTCAGACGCCGAGTACATACTAGTATAACGTGAACATTAACAATGACGTCAGACGCCGAGTACATACTAGTATAACGTGAACATTAACAATGACGTCAGACGCCGAGTACATACAAGTATAACGTGAACATTAACAATGTCGTCAGACGCCGAGTACATATTAGTATAACGTGAACATTAACAATGACGTCAGACGCCGAGTACATACTAGTATTAAAGGATGCAGAACGCTCAATAAATTGTTTGTGTTATAAACTTATTGAGAATTTCTGTATAAAATTATATCAATAATTATCACATGTAATTCGTTTTTAAAGACTTTACTTATATAAAGATATAACCTGATTGAAAATAAAATCCGCACTGGAACCTCTCTGAAAAGCTGACTATTCTGTGACGTACATCGCTTGATGTAATCAAATCTTCATAAAATGTTAGAATTGTCATGTGCTACCTTTAAATTTTTAGGAAATAATACAATTCAAAAGTAACACATGACAATTAATTGAGAATTAATTAATGAGAATATAGATAAAAACTATCGGTTATTGACTTTATACGGTGATATATAATGATAAATAGTTACTTAAAGTATCACGCATTATACATCATAAAATACATATTACACAAAATATGAGCATATAAAAATGTTTTTTCATATATGTGTGTGTGTGTGTGTGTGTGTGTGTGTGTCCTAGACTACAAGACTTATGCGACACATATTCAAACAACACAAAACACTGATTACAATCACCGGTTATAAAAAGTACATCTGTTTTCACACACACACACACACACACACACACACACACACACCGAGGATTTGGTTTTGGCCAAGCTTACTTGCATGACTTATTGACATTTTAAAATGCAGAGAGAGATTGACCAAAGATAATTTATCATTTTTTGTTCATACAGGAATGGAGTGCGACGTGAGAAAATCTTATCAAAACCATTATCTCGAGGGATATAGTTTAGTGATTCATGAAATTCTACAGTAATTGAATAAATCTTTAAGATTTGTCGATTTTAATTTAAAAACTACATTAATTAAATTAACAAGATTTTTGTATTTAAAAAACAAAAACTATTTTTGTTATTTATTTATTTATGTATTTATTTATTTTCCATTTATTTTCATATTTACAAGCCAGGTCATATACTCTTTGCTTATGTAACTAATTTTCATTGCAAAAAAATTTACAAATTTCCATCACAATAAATAAATGTAAACTTGAAAATCTTATTATCTTGTGACGTCAATAGATGAACAAAAGTAGCTTGTCAGAGTGTTAATATCCCAAAAAATATACGTTAAATTGAAAAATATCTCGATAGATTGATGGATTGGTGGATTTTTTGAGGAATAAATCTTATTTACTTTACTAAATAGTCTCTAAAACTGTAAGCTTTAACAGTTAAATATTTCTTTTTTTTTTTCTATTTTTAGTTCATGTTTCGTATCTATAATTCTTTCTCTTTTATCAAGTTAAAACCATACAATACAATTCTTCTATTCACACACACACACACACACACACACACACACACACACACACACACACACTTATTCTCACGAGGCATGTCAATCATTGCGTGATTTCCATTATTTGTCTTAATGCCGCATAACAAAGTTTACTTTGGCATGTATCACAGTATTTCATCATGTGTGTTCATACTGTTTATTTATTTATTTATCTATTTATTTATTTGTAAATTGTATTTGTATTTTACGTAGAAGCCTCATTCACTGGTTCTATATACACAATGAATAAACCATCTATTGTATGTGGCGATGTTCAATTAATGTTAACCTTCTCGAAGATTGCGCAGGCGCAAATCGTTATGGTGGTTTACGCCTCTCTCAACATTAAGTGACCAGTTTAGAGATGAAGGAGAAAGTCGGAGTAACCGATATTTTCAGCGAACTGACACACTTACTCTGACTATGATCTGCCCGAGTGGGGGCGCTGTGATCAATTATCGCGGGCTTTAGAACCACTTGGCCTAAAGACAAAAAGACGAATATTCGAAAGCATGAAGAAAAAATAATAAAAAGAAGAAGATGAAGAAGAAAAACTAGTAACAAAAGTAAGCATAACCCGAGTTTGAGATGGACGTTAACATTTAAAAATTGGCATTAAAGCAACAAAGAAGGGTTTTTATTTAATTTATGGTAGTTCTCGGCATCTGATGCAAAATAATTCCCCGAAATATGATTTTCTGAAAATTTGCATATTTATTCCTTAAACCTACCCCACTTTTCAACAATCTAATGCTCATTTCTGAATATCCTTGATTGTTAATTTTATGTTTGTAATTCATTCAATAATGACTAGATGTACATAATAAAAACAAATATTTTAATTTAGAAAAACCTGCCAAGAAGTGATATACATAACATTTAAATTATAAAAAAACATATGTTGTTAAAACAGAGTGTGCAAAAAGTGTCTTCATTTTCGATTGACAGTTTACCACTAAAATTCAAATTTCATAAAATCTGTGAAATACGTTTATTTAAAAATCTACCTAAAGGAAGTTTCTTTTATATTTTTCAAAATGAATTAAAAAAATCATATGCTTGTGTTCTTGTTTTTGAGATATGGGAAGGTTATGGAAAGGATTATCTCCCTTACCCATAACTTTTCAAATTTCTTTTCCAGTCAAAATTCAAACATTCAAAATGAAATTTTCTGAGTAAAAAATAAAGTTTCCAGAATTTTACAAAGACTAACCGATGTAGACTCCAAAAACCAAATGTTTTCAGAATTTTACAAAGACTAATCGATGTAGACTCCAAAAACCAAATGTTTTCAGAATTTTACAAAGACTAACCGATGTAGACTCCAAAAACCAAATATTTCCAGAATTTTACAAAGACTAACCGATGTAGACTCCAAAAACCAAATGTTTTCTTATGTTGAAAAAAAAACACATTATATATTTTATTGTTTAAAGAACGAATTACGATTTCCGGAATTTGTCTAAGCCGTTTACCGGTTTTGAAATCCTAATATTTGACACACATCATTCTTCCTAAAAGATCATTTTAAATTATTGTACGATTTGTTATGAATGAAATCGATCTATTTCACAATTTGTACATTTTACAAGCTTATCCTGGTATGCTTATACACATATCACCATATATTTATCGCTTTTCTCGTTCAATTACCCCGGAGAACCGTGTGTGAATCCAGTACTGGCTAGTGGGAGAACCGTGTGTGAATCCAGTACTGGCTAGTGGGAGAACCGTGTGTGAATCCAGTACTGGCTAGTGGAGAACCGTGTGTGAATCCAGTACTGGCTAGTGGGAGAACCGTGTGTGAATCCAGTACTGGCTAGTGGGAGAACCGTGTGTGAATCCAGTACTGGCTAGTGGGAGAACCGTGTGTGAATCCAGTACTGGCTAGTGGGAGAACCGTGTGTGAATCCAGTACTGGCTTGTGGGAGAACCGTGTGTGAATCCAGTACTGGCTAGTGGGAGAACCGTGTGTGAATCCAGTACTGGCTAGTGGGAGAACCGTGTGTGAATCCAGTACTGGCTAGTGGGAACAGAGATGAACCATATGTCTATATTTTACTTTATTTGTTTTTACACAAAAGAATATAATGCATTAAAGGGTATGATCCAGAATGAAGATATCTTATAAAAGACTCAAAACCTCTAGGGAATATCGAATTCTGTGCATGACCCCCCCCCCCCCCCGAAAAAAAAGTTAACGAAAGATCGTTTAGCATTAGTTTATTTGGTAAACTAAACGATTTGAAAAAAAAAAAAACTGAAATGATTAAAATGAACGACATACAACAATTTAAAACAGAACGGTGTTTATATGTCAATTGTAGACGACGTGAAAATTTTTATTTTTGTTTATTTATTTATTTATTATTTTACTTTATAGTGTTGAATTATTATTGCTGATCGTTTGTTTTAATAGATTTACTACTTACCATAGTGTCAGCATTCACATTAGGTTACAGACCTCGTCGTGAACAACAGTTGAAATTGGCCAATTTTTTAGTGTTATGCACCATATTTCAATAATTTTAAGTTACAACAGGAAATTGGAAGGTTTATACTTTTTAAAATTGAACATAATTTCTATACCAATTTAATAAACCTAACTGCATATTTTAAGTTTAGCAAACACTTTTTTACCATGGCAACCACATAAAAAAATTGTAAAGTTTTACCTCAAAATAGACCATTTTCATAGCTCCAGATGGTCAACAGACCCCGAACAACATACTATGGCACACATTGTTCCTGAATCCGCAAATATTCCTTTTTTTCTAAAAATAATACCTTGTTGGATTCATCTTTCAGAAATTTGGAAAATATGTCAATCATGCATGCTAAAAGCACATGGCAATGTTTACATGAAAAATGTGTCCCTGGCATAGGAAGTGCATTGTGCGGCTCAAGTCCTTACACCGAAAGTGTAGTGTGAAAGTCAACCAACTCAGCTTAATTCTTTAGCTCCCATCTTGGCAAAATTGTAAAATACTATTTATTAACAAATTTGATTGAGCAGGGTCTAAGTAAAGACCGCTGGCTTTTTTAATACAACACTTCTGACCGTCCCAAATCCAGCCTCATCAAATCCTACCTTAAGGTAGCAGACCTCAGCCGCAATAAGACCGGATGGGGGACGTTTAAAAGTAGTGCATATAAAATAAACTCAGGGGTCTTAACTTAGACCTGGCTTTGATAGAAATTCTAAGGTTTGTTCAAAATCAAGCTGATTTAGTTGATTATCGGACTATATTTAAGTCGTACAATGCACTTCATGTGCTTTTTGCATGGTTGTTATATTTTCCAAAATTTTTGAAAAAATGAATCCAATTAAATAGTGGTTTTCTTTGATAAAAAAAATAAATACATATATTTTAGGATTCAGAAAAACGTCTACCATTTTATGTACTGTAGGCTTCGTCACGGTCGATCATCTGGTCTATTTTGAGGTAAAATTTTACCATTTTTTGTGGTTTCCATGGTAACAAATTGTTTTCTAATATTATAAAAAATTGCATTTTGGTCATAAATCAGTTAAAAATAATGCTTGCCGTTTGAATTCTACTGACTTTAAAATTTATCAACATTCTTGTTGAAACTTAAAAATTATTTAAATATAGGTGCATTTAATTGAAGATTATATGACCGAAATTGGACAATTTTGGGTGTCATTTCACGATTGAGGTTTTCAGCCTAATTTGCAACACTAACGTTAAACCGGTAGAAAACACATTCTTAAAACCTGCCGAGTGCAGTCAGCGTGTTCACTGCGTTAGTGGAAGTCGCGGATCGGATTAAATCCTCTTCCGTTAAATGCAAAAAGGGAAATTTTGTGACAGTGTTTTATATCTCGTTCGAAATCCTGTTTCTTTTTCGGACATTCACTTAATGGAGTCATGGAGGAACCCGGAGTAACCCCCCCCCCCCAAAAAAAAAAAAAAAAAAAAAAAAAAAAAAAAAAAAAAAACCAACTTTTTGGCAAGCGATCTGAACTCGGCCAAAGGACAGTGGGAAAAAACAGCCGGACAAATGGACTGACAAACTCTCTCACCCGGTTCTGTGGGAGTAGGATTCAAACCTAGCGTTTAGTCTCAGGATTCGCAGGGTTGTTATGATCCGTCATACGGCCCTGAGATCACATGGACACTGAAGACCCAGTCAGTTTAAAAACGTATGAAAAACTTTAATGTCTTACTGCACATCCTTCGATTTGTTTTGTAAAATTATTTAAAATATTTGATCTATTGAACTAAGTGACCTTACCTACATGTACTAAAGCACGTACTTATATATTGTTATATCTACTTATGTAACAAAGTGAATTGTACTTATATAGTACCTACTTGTCGCTGTTACGTCATCTCTATAAATATTTTACCTAACTGTGTTTAAATGTAGGTTTAGTTTTAAATATAAAGTTTAAATTTGTAATTCTGATTATTATTTTATTGACGTATTTTTTTCACAACTTCAATATATATATATATATATATATATATATATATATATATATATATATATATATATGAACGAATTTATCTCGTTGGTTCGAATTGAAGCATTAATTTATGTTATTGGTAGGACATGACCGATGCTTAAGGATCTTCAGGTGTATTTTATTCCTGCGCATACGAGGGCGTAAACAATAATCGCTCAGAAACAAATACATTGTACATTGTACCACGTGAAACAAACCCGCATATAAATAAAAATAGGAAAGCATGAATCAAACCTGCAAATTAACAAACACGAAGGCGCGAATCTAAACTGCGAACAAACAGATACGAAGGCGTGTATCAAAACTGCAAATAAACAAATATGAAGGCACGAATCTAAACCGCGAACAAATACGAAGGCGTGAATCAAACTTGCAAATAAACAAATATGAAGACGCGAATCTAAACCGCGAACAAATACGAAGGCGTGAATCAAACTTGCAAATAAACAAATATGAAGGCGTAAATCTAACCCGCGAACAAATAAATACCAGGGCGCTAATCAAACCCGAGCACAAACAGATGTGTTGTATAATGTTTTGAATCAAACCCGGACACAAACAGATATATTGTATTATAGTCAGAATCAAACCCGCGCTTTGTCTTTAATAAAGCGGGTTGATCGTAGTTCGACCAAATCTGAAATGGAACCCGGAACCATTTGAAGCTTGAAACCTACTTTTCTGTAATAGGAAAACTAAACAAAAATTATTAGAAATAGGACTACACGTGCGACATTTAAAATGTGAACAAACAAAACTATTCAAAATCTGTCCGTGTTATAAGAAAGGATAAATGTCGATTTTATTTTTGGCCTCACGCGTTGAATGAAGGTGATAATAACATGACTAAATGAGGCTATTACAACAACATAATCACGACAAATAAACGCGCGAGAGTTTGTAATTACACTGCGGGAGATATTTATTGAGTGTGGATTATCAACCGAGATATAATTATATCAATAAAGACTTAATCAAGTTAGCGCTAATAATTGTCAGAATAAAAGTAAAAGTAACTGAGAGTTTTAATAACGTTTACCCTCTGAGCGCGTTCGTTTTAGTCAACGAGTGTAACACTAGTGTTCAGTTTGAGCCTTCGCACTTAAGGAGAGCGTAAAAGCAAAACGAACGACAGTGTTGATCTGTAGAGTAAACAAACATGGCGGACGTGATCTAGAAAATCATAATTTAAAAAGAATTAAAAATAATTACAAAGTTATGTATTTGTTTTATTAACCAGCATATCTTATGATTTAAAAAAGGTTTATATGGAAATAATCAGTTGTCACGGAATTTCTCTTTCCGTCGATACCTACTTCATCTCCTCTACGTAAAATTGATTCCCGTATCTTTAATTGAACACAAAAACATTTACATAAGTATGTAACTTTTAAATAGCAATTATTACCATTACAAACTTATGAATTTGGTCACTCTCCGCCATCTTTGAATCCGAATACTCTTAGGAAAGTTGAGAGTATGCTCCCAACACTGAAATAATCAGTTGTCACGGAATTTCTCTTTCCGTCGATACCTACTTCATCTCCTCTACGTAAAATTGATTCCCGTATCATGTGGTTACATTTGTCAAGATACATTTGGTTACATTCGTTAAGATACATGTGGTTACATTTGTCAATATATATGAGGTTACATTTGTAAAGATACATGTGGTCACATTTGTTAAGATACACGTGGTTACATTTGTCAAGATACATGTGGTTACATTTGTTAAGATACATGTGGTTACATTTGTTAAGATGCATGTGGTTACATTTGTCAAGATACATGTGGTTACATTTGTTAAGATGCATGTGGTTACATTTGTCAAGATACATTTGGTTACATTTGTTAAGATACATGTGGTTACATTTGTCAAGATACATGTGGTTACATTTGTAAAGATACACGTGGTTACATTTGTCAAGATACATGTGGTTACATTTGTTAAGATACATGTGGTTACATTTGTCAAGATAAATGTGGTTACATTTGCTAGCCAGTCACGGTGTTCACTGATTTGTGACGCAGCATATATTGGTCATATTCCATTTATTGAATGTATTAAATAACCGAAACATAGAAATTAAGATAAAATTTTAAAATAAATCGTTTTCACTTGATGTACATGCATTTGAATACTGATTTTGTTTTCTAATTTAGATCCAAATTTCTTTGTATCGGTTTTTGAATTTTATCATTTAATACATTATTGTCATATACCATTTATGAATGTACTGGAATGATAAAATTCAAAACATGGTCTTTGACGTTCGTACCGTCAAATGTTATATCTGGTTGTCAACGCGAGGTATGTCCGCCATATGGTCAAATGTTATATCTGTCGGCTATGCGGGTTACATAAACGCGAGGTGTGTCGGCTTTACGGTCAAATGCTATAACTGTCGACCATACGAGTTAAACGCGAGAAGTGTCAGCCAACCTGTCAAACTGACACGAGGTATGTCGGCCACCCTATCAAATATATCTTTCGTAATGTGTGTCGGCTATATGGTCAAATGCTATAACTGTCGACCATACGAGTTAAACGCGAGTAGTGTCAGCCAACCTGTCAAACTGACACGAGGTATGTCGGCCACCCTATCAAATATATCTTTCGTAATGTGTGTCGGCTATATGGTCAAATGCTATAACTGTCGACCATACGAGTTAAACGCGAGAAGTGTCAGCCAACCTGTCAAACTGACACGAGGTATGTCGGCCACCCTATCAAATACATGTATATCTTTCGTAATGTGTGTCGGCTATATGGTCAAATGCTATAACTGTCGACCATACGAGTTAAACGCGAGTAGTGTCAGCCAACCTGTCAAACTGACACGAGGTATGTCGGCCACCCTATCAAATATATCTTTCGTAATGTGTGTCGGCTATATGGTCAAATGCTATATATGACGCGAGTTGTGTAGGCTTTACGGTCAAATTTTGATTCTGACGCGAGGTGTGTCGGCTATACGGTCAAATAATATATCTATCGCGAGGCGTGTCGGCTATACGGTCAAATATTGTATCTATCGCGAGGTGTGTCGACTATACGATCAAATGTTTGATATGACACAAGGTGTGTCGGCTATACGGTCAAATATTATATCTATCGCAAAGTGTGTCGGCTATACGGTCAAATGCTATATCTATCGCGAGGTGTGTCGACAATACGGTCAAATGTTATATATGACACAAGGTGTGTCGGCTATACGGTCAAATGTTTGATATGTCCCAAGGTGTGTCGGCTATTCAGACAAGTTTTGAATCTGAGACGAGGTGTGTTGACTATACGGTCAGATATTATATCTATCGCGAAGTGTGTCGGCTATACGGTCAAATGTTTGATATGACCCAAGGTGTGTCGGCTATACGGTCAAATATTATATCTATCGCGAAGTGTGTCGGCTATACGGTCAAATGCTATATCTATCGCGAGGTGTGTCGACTATACGGTCAAATGTTATATATGACACAAGGCGTGTCGGCTATACGGTCAAATATTATATCTATCGCGAGGTGTGTAGGCTATACGGACAAATTTTGAATCTGAGACAAGGTGTGTCGACTATACGGTCATATATTATATCTATCGCGAGGTGTGTCGGTTATACGATCAAATGTTTGATATGACACAAGGTGTGTCGGCTATACGGTCAAATATTATATCTTTCGCGAGGTGTGTAGGCTATACGGACAAATTTTGAATCTGAGACAAGGTGTGTCGACTATACGGTCATATATTATATCTATCGCGAGGTGTGTCGGTTATACGATCAAATGTTTGATATGACACAAGGTGTGTCGGCTATACGGTCAAATATTATATCTATGGCGAAGTGTGTCGGCTATACGGTCAAATCTTATATTTGACGCAAGGTGTGTCGGCTATACGGTCAAATTTTGTATCTGACACGTGGTGTGTCGGCTTTACCGTCTAATGGTAAGTTTGACACGAAGTGCGATCAAATTGATACCTAACGCCTTGTGTCGACCATATGAGTAAAGTTTTTAATTATAGTTGAGCAGTTTACTTTAAAAATGGCGGTCGTGGTAGCCTGCTGAATAAGGTGATTTGAAAGCAAAGGCGTCTCACCGCTGTGGGTTCGAGCTCAGTGACCGCAAGTTCAGAGAGCTTTTAAAAAAGTACTTGCATTCTAATTGTCACCAAAGTGCGCATCAATACAAAGAGGATCAGACACAATTCCACAAACTCTCGCACAATATAAACTTATATTTAGAGTTTTATTGGGCATTTATATAAAATTGTCAAGTCCAGAATAATTGAAAAATAACTGATGTGACGTTAAACAACATCAATCAATCTATAACTTAGGAGAAAACACATTCTATTTATATTTTTAACACAACTGTTGTTGGCAATGTATTAGTATAAATATTTTTCCAAGTTTCTATAAATATATACGGTTAATTTTATTAATGACCTAAAATGATAAATTTCTAAAAAATATATCTTCATAATATCTCGATTTTAACGAGAAGTTCCATATTGATGACTCATCCTTACAATAAGACTTAGTAACACGTGTTCCGATAATAGCCTTACAAAATCAATTAAGTTGTTTTTTCATCAGTTCTCTCTGACGTCATACATCTCAGTACGTCTATCCCCAATATATATCATAATTATTCTAGAATTGATAACAAAAATCAGCCTTATCAATATCTTCTTGTAATTCTGGTAACCATGGTAACAATTTTCGGTATTAAAAAGTATTTCATATACATAATAACGAATTAACATCTTCAGATAAATTATAGTTGTTTTGTTGTAAAATATAATCTCTTTTTTTCTTTTTAATGATATATTTGGGGATATGACGTATTTATTCTGATATTGCCGACACGTATCTCCATGACAACGCATGTAATTGCATAAACAATTGATTGACTTCGTTGATTGATGTTCGGTTGAAATACAAAAAAAAAACATCTCTTATAGTTAGCGATTTTAATGACTTTAAAGTCTGAATAAGTTATTTGTTATAAGAAATGAGTCATATTTTAACAAATGTAACAAAATAGATCATTGTAATATATTATTATTTCGTATAAAAATGTACAAATAATAAATTTAATGACTGTATGATGTTTGTCCTAAGGTAATTCGTCAGTAACTGCACTGTCTATGGCTGTATATTGATATTTCATTCTGCTTTGAGAAATTCACAAGGTTAAACTTCTTCAGGAAGGAAAAAAAGTCTTAATTGTTTTGCATTAAATATTTTTTGTATAAAATGAAATAAATTATAGCCATGTTAGTTCGTTTGAATATGTAATTTATTGTTCATTGTAAAAAAGTTATTTAAAAAATCCACTGTAAAGGAACTTTGTAAAAGCATTGTAAAGACCTACCCCCCCACACACACACACACCACACCCCCCCCCACACACACACAGAGAAACATTACGCCAATGTGTGTAAGATTCTGCAGATCAGAAATTCTGCCATGCTTCGTCAGAAAGTTAAATACAAAAAAAAAATATTTTGAAATATATAGAAAGTGCATGCGTAAGCATGAGAGAGAGAGAGAGAGAGAGAGAGAGAGAGAGAGAGAGAGAGAGAGAGAGAGAGAGAGAGAGAGAGAGAGAGATCACTTAACTATTTAGTAAATTAACCCTTATCTTGAAAATGATAACAACATTCAAATATTAAAAACAAACATTGCACTTGAAAGTCCACGTAATTTTATTGTATGTTTTGTGATTTTAATTTACAAACTGTCAGATGATAAATGTTTTACAGAGCATTATTATGATTAAAATCCAAACACAGATACGTCAGCTATAAAGAATGTATAAATAATTAATTAAAAAATAAAACCAAATTAGCGGTATGTCTAACATATATTTGTATTAGCGGGTTTTTATTCATTGGTCATATATAATACCATCAGACATTACCTCCAGCCTCCGTCTCAAGTCGTAACTTTTATAATCAGAAGTAATATTTTCGTTTGTCTGTCTATTTGGCCATCATTCCTATCATTGACTTGTGCGATGTTCTTGATACATACCAAGTACGTTTTTTTTCAATTTCAAATTTCTTTCTATCGTACTAATGTTGTAATAAAATTCAAAATATTATGTTTAATAACGCTAAAACAATTAAAATCAATAAGCTGGTTTTTAACACAACTGTCTTGTTTATTTCACAAAATGTCAATCACATTGATTACATAAACATGATTTTATGTGCTTTTTAATTCTTATGACCGGTATTAATAATTGATTAAATATTATGACGTCATTGACACCTGCATTTACGTCACTGGTCTCTGTAACTGCTTTGTAACATAGTCACAGGCTGGAAACAGATGGGAGAACATTATGGGAAATTGTCATTAGAAACTGAATATATCATTATTCAAATTAGCATTAAAAATATATTATTTAAAACAAAAACAAAAACAAACCCAACAAAAACAACAACAACAAAATTTACATCTCAACATCTCGCGCCGATTTTTTTTAAATTATTTTTCAAGCAAACTGGTTTTTTTTCATACAAGAATTCGATCGAGTGAGATTCGACCCGGCGCTGTGATCTGTCGAGCTTTAGAAGACTCACACACTCTGGCACCTAGGTACTGATTTATGAATCCAATACCGGCAAAGCCATATTACAAGGGGAAGGGGGGTAGGTGGTCAAAGAAATACGTCTCTGTGAGGAAATATGCCAGTTTGCTTTGTATTAAGTCCATATGTGGAATACTTATCTTAAAAATCGCCCGAATTCTAAAATGTCGATTTTTACTGGAGTTTTACTCTTGTGGAGTACATGTATATTCATGAAGAAACTACAAAGATCATTTACAAGAAATTGCACAACGTCACATAAAATATCAACGTCATATTGAAATAATGTATCTAACATTAGCAAAAACAACATGAGGATGAGTCATATGAAATATATTTTCAAAATAATTGTCAATAGTAATTTCGTTGTATCATAAATTTTTGTTGCTTTTAACATGTGGTTCCATATTACATTGTTCGTTTTTACCTATAAAAATAACTTATATCAAATCCCCCCTCCCACCTAAAATACATCTATCATGGTAACATTCTATAACATTTTTTGGAGAAAACGATTTATAAAAATGAGAAATAATCAAATATGTGTGAATGACATTTTTCTGAATTCTGTTGGTGACCTGTGTATTCATGCACGTGATGTTGTAAGTTTTATCACATCTGATATTTCGATATATGTGTGTTTGCTTGACCTGTTTACATCTTTTTTTCCCCTTTAAATTAGTTTTTCAAATTAATGACGTTTGTTGTTCGGTGACTTTATCAGTGAAGCTGGCCGGCAGCTGGTAATGTCATCGACCATCAAGCATAGACAATCTTTAACTTACCAACGTGAATCAGTATTTAATTGTATTACAACCGGTAAACGTAAATAGATAAATAAAATCTATTTTACATTTGACCACCGACATTTAAAACGTCTCAAAAAGGAAAAAAAAAAAACCAATTTGACTTTTTCATTTTTAATTTCATGTTATCAGTCGAACTACGTCCTCTTGAGTTGAATTTTAGCTTATATTTCAGTCCATTAACTTCTTGACTTGACTCCTATTTCAACGTTTTCAGTTTAGAAACATTAAGTTGTGTTCAGCTATAATAAACCCTTGACTTTGAACAGACACTGAATTTTACAAGACATTTGGTGTTGTGTTTATAGTACAACTGGGTCAATTAGTATCCTTGTACAAAGTCTACCTGGACTTTTGTAAGGCGTTTGATAAAATCAGTCCCAACTAATTACTATTTAAGCTATAGAAATACGGGATAGGAAGAACATTTTGATCCCAGGCTTCTTATTACACATGTATCATAAATAGCTGTAGCTTAAAAACTCAATAATTCATTATTGATGTTCAACAGGGCATTGTTCTTTGTCCGATCCCAAAAGTCACAAGTGATGTTCAACAGGGCATTGTTCTTTGTCCGATTCCAAAAGACACAAGTGATGTTCAACAGGGCATTGTTCTTTGTCCGATTCCAAAAGTCACAAGTGGTGTTCAACAGGGCATTGTTCTTTGTCCGATCCCAAAAGTCACAAGTAATGTTCAACAGGGCATTGTTCTTTGTCCGATTCCAAAAGTCACAAGTGATGTTCAACAGGGCATTGTTCTTTGTCCGATCCCAAAAGTCACAAGTGATGTTCAACAGGGCATTGTTCTTTGTCCGATCCCAAAAGTCACAAGTGATGTTCAACAGGGCATTGTTATTTGTCCGATTCCAAAAGTCACAAGTGGTGTTCAACAGGGCATTGTTCTTTGTCCGATCCCAAAAGTCACAAGTGGTGTTCAACAGGGCATTGTTCTTTGTCCGATCCCAAAAGTCACAAGTGATGTTCAACAGGGCATTGTTCTTTGTCCGATTCCAAAAGTCACAAGTGATGTTCAACAGGGCATTGTTCTTTGTCCGATCCCAAAAGTCACAAGTGATGTTCAACAGGGCATTGTTCTTTGTCCGATCCCAAAAGTCACAAGTGATGTTCAACAGGGCATTGTTCTTTGTCCAAACCCAAAAGTCACAAGAGATGTTCAACATGGCATTGTTTTTTGTCCGATCCCAAAAGTCACAAGTGGTGTTCAACAGGGCATTGTTCTTTGTACGATCCCAAAAGTCACAAGTGATGTTCAACAGGGCATTGTTCTTTGTCCGATCCAAAAAGTCACAAGTGATTTTCAACAGGGCATTGTTCTTTGTCCGATTCCAAAAGTCACAAGTGGTGTTCAACAGGGCATTGTTCTTTGTACGATTCCATAAGTCACAAGTGGTGTTCAACAGGGCATTGTTCTTTGTCCGATCCCAAAAGTCACAAGTGGTGTTCAACAGGGCATTGTTCTTTGTCCGATCCCAAAAGTCACAAGTGATGTTCAACAGGGCATTGTTCTTTGTCCGATCCCAAAAGTCACAAGTGATGTTCAACAGGGCATTGTTCTTTGTCCGATTCCAAAATTCACAAGTGGTGTTCAACAGGGCATTGTTCTTTGTCCGATTCCAAAAGTCACAAGTGGTGTTCAACAGGGCATTGTTCTTTGTCCGATCCCAAAAGTCACAAGTGGTGTTCAACAGGGCATTGTTCTTTGTCCGATCCCAAACGTCACAAGTGATGTTCAACATGGCATTGTTCTTTGTCCGATCCCAAACGTCACAAGTGATGTTCAACAGGGCATTGTTCTTTGTCCGATCCCAAAAGTCACAAGTGATGTTCAACAGGGCATTGTTCTTTGTCCGATCCCAAAAGTCACAAATGGTGTTCAACAGGGCATTGTTCTTTGTCCGATCCCAAAAATCACAAGTGGTTTTCAACAACCTCTGCAGGTCACACCCTCTTTTAAAAATTTCAAAGAAAAAAAAAGTTACCAAAAGTCCCCAGAAATATTACAATTTATTTTCGCCGTATGCTTCACATCCTGTACCCACAATAAGGCCCTGCTCTGGACCTGCAGAGGGACTTTATCGGCACCAAGATCCCTCACCGCTAGGGTTTAGCCCTTATGATAAAATTCTCATCACCCTTTCAATAAATTCTGGATCGGACTTTGGCACTGATGTTTAATGTCGCATCGGCAATGTTTCAGCTGTTCGCGAAGTGAACAAGGTTATTAATTTCTATGGGTTTACGTAAGAACAAATACATCAATGCATGTGATGTGCAAGTATATATTATGACCTGTCATGCACTAGCGCGCACTTTGGACGACTTTTTGTAAGGTGCTGGCAGTATGACGCAGACAAGTATACCATTCCCCAGTTCATTATCCTGGCATATGGTGCACCAGTCAATACTCTATCCTGCTAATAGCAGTGTTTCAATTTTTAAAATCTTATGTATGATCCGACCAGGGTTCGAACTCAAGACCCGCTTTCAAGGTGTAAATATGGATAAAGGGTACATTGTAATTAAAATGCCTAATGGTGTTAACAATTACGGTAGCTGTCATTATTGAGTCAGATGCATAAATCATTGTCCATCTTGCTAACTAAGAACAGTTTTATCGTAATTCTGAATAATATCTATACCTTCTAGATCTATACCTTTTGGCCCCTATAGTTGTCATTATAACGAACAAACATCTCATTCTATAAAACAGAAAAATAAGAAATAAATAAAAAAAAATGCACATTGAATAATAATTGGAATTTGTGTTTGTGTGTTTTTTTTTTTATTTTTATTTTTTTTTTTTATTTTTTATTTTTTTTTATTTTACAAAATGTTTAATTTTAACATGATCCTTTGTAACCTGCTAGATCTTTATTCTGATTGGTCAAACACTAATTGACTTGCCAAATTCTATTTAACAAGACAAATCCAAGCAATTATCACAAGTCTGAAGAAGAGTTTACCGTAATTATTGTCTTATATAGCCTGTCGTATAAGATTAATTATAGTGATAACGAGGCTTAAAGGTGGTATTACTTTATACTTGTGCTTCAGTCTTATTACAAGAACGGTTTCTAATTAATTATCAAATCGTCTTTATCTAATCTCTAATTAGACAACGTATATTCAACCGTACATTGGACCGTAACGAACACTTTAACTCTGGTATCTTTCTAGGCGTCTTGTTATACGAACCTCTTGTTATGTACAAATCTTGTTGTACTGACAACTGTTGTACGAACATCTTTTTGTTGTATACACATCTTGTTATACAGATATCATATTGTTTTACAGGCATTTTGTTGTTTTACAGACGTCTTGTTGTTATACCGACATCTTGTTGTTATAAAGGCATCTTGTTGTTATATAGACATCTTGTTGTTATTCAGGCATCTTGTTGTTATATAGACATTTTGTTGTTATATAGCCATTTTGTTATATAGACATCTTGTTGTTATATAGACATCTTGTTGTTATATAGACATTTTGTTGTTATACAGACATCTTGTTGTTATACAGACATCTTGTTGTTATACAGAGGTCTTGTTATATAGACATCTTGTTGTTATACAGACATCTTGTTGTTATATAGACATTTTGTTGTACAGACATCTTGTAGTTGTACAGACATATTGTTGTTATATAGACATCTTGTTGTTATACAGACATCTTGTTGTTATATAGACATCTTGTTGTTATACAGAGGTCTTGTTGTACAGACATCTTGCTGTTATACAGACCTCTTGTTGTTATACAGACATCTTGTTGTTATACAGACATCTTGTTGTTATATGTCATCTTGTTGTTATATAGATATCTTGTTGTTATACAGACATCTTGTTGTTATATAGACATCTTGTTGTTATATAGACATCTTGTTGTTATATAGACATCTTGTTGTTATACCGACATCTTGTTGTTATACAGACATCTTGTTGTTATACAGAGGTCTTGTTGTACAGACATCTGGTTGTGATACTGGCATCTTGTTGTTATATAGACATTTTGTTGTTATACAGACATCTTGTTGTTATACAGACATCTTGTTGTTATATAGACATTTTGTTGTTATACAGACATCTTGTTGTTATACAGACATCTTGTTGTTATATAGACATTTTGTTGTTATACAGACATCTTGTTGTTATACAGACATCTTGTTGTTATACAGAGGTTTTGTTGTACAGACATCTTGTTGTTATACAGACATCTTGTTGTTGTACAGACATATTGTTGTTATACAGACATCTTGTTGTTATACAGAGGTCTTATTGTACAGACATCTTGTTATACAGACATCTTGTTGTTATATAGACATTTTGTTGTACAGACATCTTGTCGTTGTACAGACATATTTTTTTATACAGAGGTCTTGTTGTTATACAGACATCTTGTTGTAATACCGACATCTTGTTGTTATACAGACCTCTTGTTGTTATACAGACATCTTGTTGTTATACAGACATCTTGTTGTACAGACATCTTGTTGTTATACAGACATCTTGTTGTTATACAGACATCTTGTTGTTATACATAGGTTTTGTTGTACAGACATCTTGTTGTTATACAGACATCTTGTTGTTATACCGACATCTTGTTGTTATACAGACATCTTGTTGTTATACAGACATCTTGTTGTTATACCGACATCTTGTTGTTATACAGACATCTTGTTGTACAGACATCTTGTAGTTGTAAGACATCTTGTTGTTATACAGACATCTTGTTGTTATACAGACATATTGTTGTTATACAGACATCTTGTTGTACAGACATCTTGTAGTTGTACAGACATCTTGTTGTTATACAGACATCTTGTTGTTATACAGACATTTTGTTGTACAGACATCTTGTAGTTGTACAGACATCTTGTTGTTATACAGACATCTTGTTGTTATACAGACATATTGTTGTTATATAGACATCTTGTTGTTATACAGAGGTCTTGTTGTACAGACATCTTGTTGTACAGACATCTTGTTGTTGTACAGGCATCTTGTTGTGATACAGACATGTTGTTGTTATACAGACATCTTGTTGTTATACAGACATCTTGTTGTTATACAGACATCTTGTTGTTATACAGACATCTTGTTATATAGACATCTTGTTGTTATATAGATATCTTGTTGTTATACAGATATTTTGTTGTTATATAGAGGTCTTGTTGTTATACAGAGGTCTTGTAGTACAGACATTTGTTGTTATACAGACCTCTTGTTGTTATACAGACCTCTTGTTGTTATATAGACATCTTGTTGTTATACAGACCTCTTGTTGTTATACAGACATCTTGTTGTTATATAGACATCTTGTTGTTATACAGACATCTTGTTGTTATACAGACCTCTTGTTGTTATACAGACATCTTGTTGTTATACAGACATCTTGTTGTTATACAGAGGTCTTGTTGTTATACAGAGGTCTTGTTGTACAGACATCTTGTTGTTATACCGACATCTTGTTGTTATACAGAGGTCTTGTTGTTTTACAGACATCTTGTTGTTATACCGACATCTTGTTGTTATACAGACATCTTGTTGTTATACAGAGGTCTTGTTGTTATACAGAGGTCTTGTTGTACAGACATCTTGTTGTTATACAGACATCTTGTTGTTATACAGACATCTTGTTGTTATACAGAGGTCTTGTTGTTATACAGAGGTCTTGTTGTACAGACATCTTGTTGTTATACAGGCATCTCATTGTTATACAGACATCTTGTTGTTATACAGACACCTTGTTGTTATACAGACATCTTGTTGTTATACAGAGGTCTTGTTGTACAGACATCTTGTTGTTATACAGACATCTTGTTGTTATACAGACCTCTTGTTGTTATACAGAGGTCTTGTTGTACAGACATCTTGTAGTTGTACAGACATATTGTTGTTATATAGACATCTTGTTGTTATACAGACATCTTGTTGTTATACAGACATCTTGTTGTTATACAGAGGTCTTGTTGTAGAGACATCTTGTTGTTATACAGACATCTTGTTGTTATATAGAGGGCTTGATGTACAGACATCTTGTTGTGATACAGGCATCTTGTTGTTGTACAGACATCTTGTTGAACAGATGTCGTGTTGTAGAGACATATTGTCGTATATACATATTGTGGTTGTACAGACATCTTGTTATACAGGCATTTTGTTGTACAGACATCTTGTTGTTGTACAGACGTCTTGTTGTACAGATATCTTTTTGTACAGACATCTTGTTGTACAGACATTTTGTTGTACAGACATCTTGTTGTACAGACGTCTTGTTGTACAGATATCTTATTGTACAGACATCTTGTTGTACAGACGTCTTGTTGTACATTCGTCTTGTTGTATATAGATATTGTGGTTGTACAGACGTCTTGTTATACAGACGTCTTGTTTTACAGTCGTCTTGTATATTCATATTGTGGTTGTACAGACGTCTCGTTGTACAGACCTCTTGTTTAACAGTCGTCTTGTTGTATATACATATTGTGGTTGTACAGACGTCTTATTGTACAGATGTCTTGTTGTATATACATAATGTGGTTGTACAGACGTCTTGTCGTACAGTCGTCTTGTTGTATATACATATTGTGGTTGTACAGACATCTTATTGTACAGACGTCTTGTTGTACAGTCGTCTTGTTGTATATACATATTGTGGTTGTACAGACGTCTTGTTGTATATACATACTGTGGTTGTACAGTCGTCTTGTTGTATATACATATTGTGGTTGTACAGACGTCTTGTTGTATATACATATTGTGGTTGTACAGACGTCTTGTTGTACAGACGTCTTGTTGTATATACATATTGTGGTTGTACAGACGTCTTATTGTACAGACGTTTTGTTGTACAGTCGTCTTGTTGTATATACATATTGTTGTTGTACAGACGTCTTATTGTACAGACGTCTTGTTGTACAGTCGTCTTGTTGTATATACATATTGTGGTTGTACAGACGTCTTGTTGTACAGTCGTCTTGTTGTATATACATATTGTGGTTGTACAGACGTCTTGTTGTACAGACGTCTTGTTGTACAGTCGTCTTGTTGTATATACATATTGTGGTTGTACAGACGTCTTGTTGTACAGTCGTCTTGTTGTATATACATATTGTGGTTGTACAGACGTCTTGTTGTACAGTCGTCTTGTTGTATATACATATTGTGGTTGTACAGACGTCTTATTGTACAGATGTCTTGTTGTATATACATAATGTGGTTGTACAGACGTCTTGTTGTACAGTCGTCTTGTTGTATATACATATTGTGGTTGTACAGACGTCTTGTTGTACAGTCGTCTTGTTGTATATACATATTGTGGTTGTACAGACGTCTTGTTGTACAGTCGTCTTGTTGTATATACATATTGTGGTTGTACAGACGTCTTGTTGTACAGTCGTCTTGTTGTATATACAAATTGTGGTTGTACAGACGTCTTATTGTACGGACATCTTGTTGTACAGTCGTCTTCTTGTTGTACAGACATATGTTTTAGATCAATAGTCTAATTTTGAAAGAGATTGTTGTTAACTCTTGAATTAAGAAAAATATAAAATAAATAGTTTAGATGGTTGATTGATTGAATGTTGTTTTACGTTTTCTCGACAATTTTTCGCCACTGCGGTAGCTCAGTTGGCAGAGTACTCGCTCCGTAAGTTGAAGGTCGTGGGTTCGAACCCCGGCCGGGTCTGACCCAAGACTTGAAAGTGGGGAGTGCTGTTTTTTCGCGATGCACTCGGCATTACGAACGGTTCTTTCGGATGGGAACTTAAAATAAACGAGGCCCCGTGTCATGGCAGGCATGGCACGATAAAGAATTCTGCTGTATAATGCCATCAGCGCAACGCACAGGCAAAATTTCTGCACTTTCGCCTACAGCTGGCGACGTCTCGATATAAGTGAAATATTCTTGACTGGGACGTTGAATACCATTAATCAACTTAACTCTCAACTCGACAATTTTTCGGCTATTTGTGACGAAGAAATGTTTTTCTTCTCAACAACAAGATCATGTGCTGCTTGAGATTAGGCAAGTGTTTCTGATTGGTTTCGTTCTAATGCGCACTTTTGGCGACCTTTAAAGTGCAAGTACAGTCCATTGTATGCCGCAGACTAACATAGCAGACACCTCAGTCTATTACACTGGTAGCAGTGAAAACCTTGGATGGGAAGACACCTTTGAGGTGGATCAGGTTCGAACTCACAGCAGTAAGGCGTCGTAGTTTGAAGGTTGACACTTAAAGCATTCGAACACTGCCACTGCTTTTAATCGCCAAAGTTATATTCAAAAAAGCAAATCAATTTTTGTAGATTTCGCGGCATACTTCGTAAATTATCAAAACGTTCGACAAGACACTCTCACTACACACAGTTTACATCACAAACGTGTCACAACAAACTCTCACTACACACTATTTACATCACAAATGTGTAACAACAAACTTGCACTTCACTAACTATTTACGTCACAAACGTGTCACAACAAACTCGCACTACACTAACTATTTACGTCACAAACGTGTCACAACAAACTTGCACTACACTAACTATTTACGTCAGAAACGTGTCACAACAAACTCGCACTACACTAACTATTTACGTCACAAACGTGTCACAACAAACTCGCACTACACTAACTATTTACGTCACAAACGTGTCACAACAAACTCGCACTACACTAACTATTTACGTCACAAACGTGTCACAACAAACTCGCACTACACTAAATATTTACGTCACAAACGTGTCACAACAAACTCGCACTACACTAACTATTTACGTCACAAACGTGTCACAACAAACTCGCACTACACTAACTATTTACGTCACAAACGTGTCACAACAAACTCGCACTACACTAAATATTTACGTCACAAACGTGTCACAACAAACTCGCACTACACTAACTATTTACGTCACAAACGTGTCACAACAAACTCGCACTACACTAACTATTTACGTCACAAACGTGTCACAACAAACTCGCACTACACTAACTATTTACGTCACAAACGTGTCACAACAAACTCGCACTACACTAACTATTTACGTCACAAACGTGTCACAACAAACTCGCACTACACTAACTATTTACGTCACAAACGTGTCATAACAAACTCGCACTACACTAACTATTTACGTCACAAACGTGTCATAACAAACTCGCACTACACTAACTATTTACGTCACAAACGTGTCACAACAAACTCGCACTACACTAACTATTTACGTCACAAACGTGTCACAAGAAACTCGCACTACACTAGCTATTAACGTCACAAACGTGTCACAACAAACTCGCACTACACTTACTATTTACGTCACAAACGTGTCACAACAAACTCGCACTACACTAACTATTTACGTCACAAACGTGTCACAACAAACTCGCACTACACTAACTATTTACGTCACAAACGTGTCACAACAAACTTGCACTACACTAACTATTTACGTCAGAAACGTGTCACAACAAACTCGCACTACACTAACTATTTACGCCACAAACGTGTCACAGCAAACTTGCTCTACACTAACTATTTACGTCACAAACGTGTCACAACAAACTCGCACTACACTAACTATTTACGTCACAAACGTGTCACAACAAACTCGCACTACACTAACTATTTACGTCACAAACGTGTCACAACAAACTTGCACTACACTAACTATTTACGTCACAAACGTGTCACAAGAAACTCGCACTACACTAGCTATTAACGTCACAAACGTGTCATAACAAACTCGCACTACACTAACTATTTACGTCACAAACGTGTCATAACAAATTCGCACTACACTAACTATTTACGTCACAAACGTGTCACAACAAACTCGCACTACGCTAGCTATTAACGTCACAAACGTGTCATAACAAACTCGCACTACACTAACTATTTACGTCACAAACGTGTCATAACAAACTCGCACTACACTAACTATTTACGTCACAAACGTGTCACAACAAACTCGCACTACACTAACTATTTACGTCACAAACGTGTCACAACAAACTCGCACTACACTAACTATTTACGTCACAAACGTGTCACAACAAACTCGCACTGCACTAACTATTTACGTCACAAACGTGTCACAACAAACTTGCACTACACTAACTATTTACGTCGCAAACGTGTCAC
Source organism: Tegillarca granosa (assembly GCA_029721355.1). Classification (NCBI taxonomy): domain Eukaryota; kingdom Metazoa; phylum Mollusca; class Bivalvia; order Arcoida; family Arcidae; genus Tegillarca; species Tegillarca granosa. The sequence continues at coordinate 24,379,313 of CM056611.1, read as the reverse complement.
AGCAAACTCGCACTACACTAACTATTTACGTCACAAACGTGTCACAACAAACTCGCACTACACTAACTATTTACGTCGCAAACGTGTCACAACAAACTCGCACTACACTAACTATTTACGTCACAAACGTGTCACAACAAACTCGCACTACACTAACTATTTACGTCACAAACGTGTCACAGCAAACTCGCACTACACTAACTATTTACGTCACAAACGTGTCACAACAAACTCTCACTACACTAACTATTTACGTCAGAAACGTGTCACAACAAACTCGCACTACACAAACTATTTACGTCACAAACGTGTCACAACAAACTCGCACTACACTAACTATTTACGTCACAAACGTGTCACAGCAAACTCTCCCTACACTTAATATTTACGTCACAAACGTGTCACAGCAAACTCTCACTACACTTTTCACGTCAAAAACGTATCACAGCAAACTATTTACGTCACAAACGTGTCACAACAAACTTTCACTTCATTTACAATTTACGCAACAAACGTGACACAACAAACTCGCACTACACTAACTATTTACGTCACAAAAGTGTCATTTACGTCACAAACTTGTTACAACAATCTCTCAATACACTAACGTTTTACGTCACAAACGTGTCATTTAAATCACCAACGTTTCACAACAAACTCGCACTTCATTAACTATTTACGTCACAAACGTGTCTCAGCAAACTATTAACGTCACAAATGTGTCACAATAAACTATTTACGTCACAAACGTGTCACAACAAACTATTTACGTCACAAACGTGTCACAACAAACTTTTTACGCCACAAACGTGTCACAGCAAACTTGCTCTACACTAACTATTTACGCCACAAACGTGTCACAGCAAACTTGCTCTACACTAACTATTTACGCCACAAACGTGTCACAGCAAACTCGCTCTACACTAACTATTTACGCCACAAACGTGTCACAGCAAACTCGCTCTACACTAACTATTTACGTAACAAGCTTATTACAGCAAACTTGCTCTACACTAACTATTTACGCCACAAACGTGTCACAGCAAACTCGCTCTACACTAACTATTTACGTCACAAACGTGTCACAACAAACTTGCACTACACATTCTTTACGTCAGAAACGTGTCACAACAAACTCGCACTACACTAACTATTTACGTCACAAACGTGTCACAACAAACTCGCACTACACTAACTATTTACGTCACAAACGTGTCACAACAAACTCGCACTACACTAACTATTTACGTCACAAACGTGTCACAACAAACTCGCACTACACTAACTATTTACGTCTCAAACGTGTCACAACAAACTTGCACTACACTAACTATTTACGTCACAAACGTGTCACAAGAAACTCGCACTACACTAGCTATTAACGTCACAAACGTGTCATAACAAACTCGCACTACACTAACTATTTACGTCACAAACGTGTCATAACAAACTCGCACTACACTAACTATTTACGTCACAAACGTGTCACAACAAACTCGCACTACACTAGCTATTAACGTCACAAACGTGTCATAACAAACTCGCACTACACTAACTATTTACGTCACAAACGTGTCATAACAAACTCGCACTACACTAACTATTTACGTCACAAACGTGTCACAACAAACTCGCACTACACTAACTATTTACGTCACAAACGTGTCACAACAAACTCGCACTACACTAACTATTTACGTCACAAACGTGTCACAACAAACTCGCACTGCACTAACTATTTACGTCACAAACGTGTCACAACAAACTTGCACTACACTAACTATTTACGTCGCAAACGTGTCACAGCAAACTCGCACTACACTAACTATTTACGTCACAAACGTGTCACAACAAACTCGCACTACACTAACTATTTACGTCGCAAACGTGTCACAACAAACTCGCACTACACTAACTATTTACGTCACAAACGTGTCACAACAAACTCGCACTACACTAACTATTTACGTCACAAACGTGTCACAGCAAACTCGCACTACACTAACTATTTACGTCACAAACGTGTCACAACAAACTCTCACTACACTAACTATTTACGTCAGAAACGTGTCACAACAAACTCGCACTACACAAACTATTTACGTCACAAACGTGTCACAACAAACTCGCACTACACTAACTATTTACGTCACAAACGTGTCACAGCAAACTCTCCCTACACTTAATATTTACGTCACAAACGTGTCACAGCAAACTCTCACTACACTTTTCACGTCAAAAACGTATCACAGCAAACTATTTACGTCACAAACGTGTCACAACAAACTTTCACTTCATTTACAATTTACGCAACAAACGTGACACAACAAACTCGCACTACACTAACTATTTACGTCACAAAAGTGTCATTTACGTCACAAACTTGTTACAACAATCTCTCAATACACTAACGTTTTACGTCACAAACGTGTCATTTAAATCACCAACGTTTCACAACAAACTCGCACTTCATTAACTATTTACGTCACAAACGTGTCTCAGCAAACTATTAACGTCACAAATGTGTCACAATAAACTATTTACGTCACAAACGTGTCACAACAAACTATTTACGTCACAAACGTGTCACAACAAACTTTTTACGCCACAAACGTGTCACAGCAAACTTGCTCTACACTAACTATTTACGCCACAAACGTGTCACAGCAAACTTGCTCTACACTAACTATTTACGCCACAAACGTGTCACAGCAAACTCGCTCTACACTAACTATTTACGCCACAAACGTGTCACAGCAAACTCGCTCTACACTAACTATTTACGTAACAAGCTTATTACAGCAAACTTGCTCTACACTAACTATTTACGCCACAAACGTGTCACAGCAAACTCGCTCTACACTAACTGTTTACGTAACAAGCTTATTACAACAAACTCGCACTACACTTACTATTTACGTCACAAACGTGCCACAACAAACTCCCTCTACACTTACTATTTACGTCACAAGCTTGTCACAACAAACTCGCACTGCACTTACTCTTTACGTTACAAGCTTATCACAACAAACTCGCAATACACTTACTATTTACGTCACAAGCTTGTCACAACAAACTCGCACTACACTTACTATTTACGTTCCAAAATTGTCACAACAAACTCGCACTTCACTTACTTTTTACGTCACAAGCTTGTCACAATAAACTCGCTCTTCACTTTCTATTTACGTCACAAGCTTGTCACAACAAACTCGCACTTCACTTACTATTTACGTCACAAGCTTGTCACAACAAACTCGCACTACACTTACTATTTACGTTACAACCTTGTCACAACAAACTCGCACTACACTTACTATTTACGTCACAAGCTTGTCACAACAAACTCGCACTACACTTACTATTTACGTCACAAGCTTGTCACAACAAACTCGCACTTTACTTACTATTTACGTCACAAGCTTGTCACAACAAACTCGCACTTCACTTACTATTAACGTCACAAGCTTGTCACAACAAACTCGCACTTCAATTACAATTTACCTCACAAGTTTGTCACAACAAACTCGCACTTCACTTACTATTTACGTCACAAATGTTATACAAGAAAGACTCACATAACACTAATTATTTACAATACAAATAAGTCACAACAAACTCTCACTTTACTAACTATTTACGTCACAAGCTAGTCACAACAAACTCGCACTACACTTACTATTTACGTTACAAGCTTATCACAACAAACTCGTACTACACTTACTATTTACGTCACAAGCTTGTCACAACAAACTCGCACTACACTTACTATTTACGTCACAACCTTGTCACAACAAACTCGCACTACACTTACTATTTACGTCACAAGCTTGTCACAACAAACTCGCAATACACTTACTATTTACGTCACATACTTTTCACAACAAACTCGCACTTCACTTACTATTTACGTCACAAGCTTGTCACAACAAACTCGCACTTCACTTACTATTTACTTCACAAGCTTGTCACAACAAACTCGCACTTCACTTACTTTTCACGTCACAAATGTTATACAAGAAAGACTCACATAACACTAATTATTAACAATACAAACAAGACACAACAAACTCTCACTTTACTTACTATTTACGTCACAAGCAAGTCAAAACAACCTCGCACTACACTTACTATTTACGTCACAAGCTTGTCAAAACAAACTCGCACTACACTTACTATTTACGTCACAAGCTTGTCACAACAAACTCGCACTTCACTTACTATTTACGTCACAAGCTTGTCACAACAAACTCGCACTTCACTTACTATTTACGTCACAAGCTTGTCACAACAAACTCGCATTTCACTTACTATTTACGTCACAAGCTTGTCACAACAAACTCGCACTTCACTTACTATTTACGTCACAAGCTTGTCACAACAAACTCGCACTTCACTTACTATTTACGTCACAAGCTTGTCACAACAAACTCGTTCTTCACTTACAATTTACCTCGCAAGCTTGTCACAACAAACTCGCACTTCACTTACTATTTACGTCACAAATGTTATACAAGAAAGACTCACATAAAACTAATTATTTACAATACAAACAAGTCACAACAAACTCTCACTTTACTAACTATTTACGTCACAAGCTAGTCACAACAAACTCGCACTACACTTACTATTTACGTTACAAGCTTATCACAACGAACTCGCACTACACTTACTATTTACGTCACAAGCTTGTCACAACAAACTCGCACTACACTTACTATTTACGTTACAAGCTTATCACAACGAACTCGCACTACACTTACTATTTACGTCACAAGCTTGTCACAACAAACTCGCACTACACTTAATATTTACGTCACAAGTTTGTCACAACAAACTCGCAATACACTTACTATTTACGTCACATACTTGTCACAACAAACTCGCACTTCACTTACTATTTACGTCACAAGCTTGTCACAACAAACTCGCACTTCACTTACTATTTACGTCACAAGCTTGTCACAACAAACTCGCACTTCACTTACTTTTTACGTCACAAATGTTATACAAGAAAGACTCACATAACACTAATTATTAACAATACAAACAAGTCACAACAAACTCTCACTTTACTTACTATTTACGTCACAAGCAACTCACAACAAACTCGCACTACACTTACTATTTACGTTACAAGCTTATCACAACGAACTCGCACTACACTTACTATTTACGTCACAAGCTTGTCACAACAAACTCGCACTTCACTTACTATTTACGTCACAAGCTTGTCACAACAAACTCGCACTACACTTAATATTTACGTCACAAGCTTGTCACAACAAACTCGCAATACACTTACTATTTACGTCACATACTTGTCACAACAAACTCGCACTTCACTTACTATTTACGTCACAAGCTTGTCACAACAAACTCGCACTTCACTTACTATTTACGTCACAAGCTTGTCACAACAAACTCGCACTTCACTTACTATTTACGTCACAAGCTTGTCACAACAAACTCGCACTTCACTTACTATTTACGTCACAAATGTTATACAAGAAAGACTCGCATAACACTAATTATTAACAATACAAACAAGTCACAACAAACTCTCACTTTACTTACTATTTACGTCACAAGCAAGTCACAACAAACTCGCACTACACTTACTATTTACGTCACAAGCTTGTCACAACAAACTCGCACTACACTTACTATTTACGTCACAAGCTTGTCACAACACACTCGCACTTCACTTACTATTTACGTCACAAGCTTGTCACAACAAACTCGCACTTCACTTACTATTTACGTCACAAGCTTGTCACAACAAACTCGCACTTCACTTACTATTTACGTCACAAGCTTGTCACAACAAACTCGCATTTCACGTACTATTTACGTCACAAGCTTGTCACAACAAACTCGCACTTCACTTACTATTTACGTCACAAGCTTGTCACAACAAACTCGCACTTCACTTACTATTTACGTCACAAGCTTGTCACAACAAACTCTCACTTCACTTACAATTTACCTCACAAGCTTGTCACAACAAACTCGCACTTCACTTACTATTTACGTCACAAATGTTATACAAAAAAGACTCACATAACACTAATTATTTACAATACAAACAAGTCACAACAAACTCTCACTTTACTAACTATTTACGTCACAAGCTAGTCACAACAAACTCGCACTACACTTACTATTTACGTTACAAGCTTATCACAACAAACTCGCACTACACTTACTATTTACGTCACAAGCTTGTCACAACAAACTCGCACTTCACTTACTATTTACGTCACAAGCTTGTCACAACAAACTCGCACTACACTTACTATTTATGTCACAAGCTTGTCACAACAAACTCGCAATACACTTACTATTTACGTCACATACTTGTCACAACAAACTCGCACTACACTTACTATTTACGTCACAAGCTTGTCACAACAAACTCGCAATACACTTACTATTTACGTCACATACTTGTCACAACAAACTCGCACTTCACTTACTATTTACGTCACAAGCTTGTCACAACAAACTCGCACTTCACTTACTATTTACGTCACAAGATTGTCACAACAAACTCGCACTTCACTTACTATTTACGTCACAAATGTTATACAAGAAAGACTCGCATAACACTAATTATTAACAATACAAACAAGTCACAACAAACTCTCACTTTACTTACTATTTACGTCACAAGCAAGTCACAACAAACTCGCACTTCACTTACTATTTACGTCACAAGCTTGTCACAACAAACTCGCACTACACTTACTATTTACGTCACAAGCTTGTCACAACAAACTCGCACTTCACTTACTATTTACGTCACAAGCTTGTCACAACAAACTCGCACTTCACTTACTATTTACGTCACAAGCTTGTCACAACAAACTCGCACTTCACTTACTATTTACGTCACAAGCTTGTCACAACAAACTCGCACTTCACTTACTATTTACGTCACAAGCTTGTCACAACAAACTCGCACTTCACTTACAATTTACGTCACAAGCTTGTCACAACAAACTCGCACTTCACTTACTATTTACGTCACAAATGTTATAAAAGAAAGACTCACATAACACTAATTATTAACAATACAAACAAGTCACAACAAACTCTCACTTTACTAACTATTTACGTCACAAGCAAGTCACAACAAACTCGCACTACACTTACTATTTACGTCACAAGCTTGTCACAACAAACTCGCACTTCACTTACTATTTACGTCACAAGCTTGTCACAACAAACTCGCACTACACTTACTATTTACGTCACAAGCTTGTTACAACAAACTCGCACTTCATTTACTATTTACGTCACAAGCTAGTCACAACAAACTCGCACTTCACTTACTTTTTACGTCACAAGCTTGTCACAACAAACTCGCACTTCACTTACTATTTACGTCACAAGCTTGTCACAACAAACTCGCACTTCACTTACTATTTACGTCACAAGTTTGTCACAACAAACTCGCACTACACTTACTATTTACGTCACAAGCTTGTCACAACAAACTCGCACTACACTTACTATTTACGTCACAAGCTTGTCACAACAAACTCGCACTACACTTACTATTTACGTCACAAATATTATAAAAGAAAGACTCACATAACACTAATTATTTACAATACAAACAAATCACAACAAACTCTCACTTTATTAACTATACATTTTATACTTACGTAAAAGCACGTCGTCACCTTGTAACATGAACTTATATAATAAAACAACGAAAACGTGAAGTACGTGCAGTAAATATATATAACCAGAATGATAAAAACGAACTGATGTCGTTATTTTTGATCTGTCATTCGAGAAATGAATTATAAATATCCTTTGACAAAGAATGAATAGTACAGGTAATTGAGTTAGTTTTTTCATTTTTCATTGTATGAAATTTTCAAAAATAGCATGATTTTACTAAAATAATTATAACGCTATTTTTGTATGCATTTCAATATCTTTTAGTAGTTACATATCATCATGCACGATGTCTGAGTGAAAAATATGTTTATATAAATTAAGTAATAGTTTGATTGTGCAAAATTCATTGTATCATGGTGTATACTATTTTTAAATAAATCAATTGTAAAATATAGATATATGATGCCACGCCCTCCTGCCTATTGCTTGTTACCGTTTGGTAACAGTAATGTCTATAACAAGTCCTTCGTCTGGTAGGTTACACTGGCAGAATTTGTTGTCTGTCAGGTAGGTAACACTTGTTGTCTGTCTGTTAGGTAACACTTGTTGTCTGTCTGGTAGGTAACACTTGTTGTCTGTCAGGTAGGTAACACTTGCTGTCTGTCTGCTAGGTAACACTTGCTGTCTGTCTGGTAGGTAACACTTGCTGTCTGTCTGGAAGGTAACACTTGCTGTCTGTCTGGAAGGTAACACTTGCTGTCTGTCTGGTAGGTAACGCTTGTTGTCTGTTTGGTAGGTAACACTTGCTGTCTGTCTGGTAGGTAACGCTTGTTGTCTGTCAGGTAGGTAACACTTGTTGTCTGTCTGTTAGGTAACACTTGTTGTCTGTCTGGTAGGTAACACTTGTTGTCTGTCTGGTAGGTAACACTTGCTGTCTGTCTGGTAGGTAACGCTTGTTGTCTGTCTGGTAGGTAACGCTCGTTGTCTGTCTGGTAGGTAACGCTTTCTGCCTGTCTGGTAGGTAACACTTGCTGTCTGTCTGGTATGTTACACTTGCTGTCTGTCTGGTAGGTAACACTTGCTGTCTGTCTTGTAGGTTTCACTTGTTGTCTGTCTGGTAGGTTACACTTGTTGTCTGTCTGGTAGGTTACACTTCTTGTCTGTCTTGTAGGTTACACTTGTTGTCTGTCTTGTAGGTTACACTTGTTGTCTGTCTTGTAGGTTACAATTGTTGTCTGTCTGGTAGGTTACACTTGCTGTCTGTCTGGAAGGTTACACTTGCTGTCTGTCTGGTAGGTAACGCTTGTTGTCTGTCTGGTAGGTAACGCTTGATGTCTGTTTGGTAGGTTACACTTGCTGTCTGTCTGGTAGGTAACGCTTGTTGTCTGTTTGGTAGGTAACACTTGTTGTCTGTCTGGTAGGTAACGCTTGTTGTCTGTTTGGTAGGTTACACTCGTTGTCTGTCTGGTAGGTAACGCTTGATGTATGTCTGGTAGGTAACGCTTTCTGCCTGTCTGGTAGGTAACGCTTGCTGTCTGTCTGGTAGGTAACGCTTTCTGCCTGTCTGGTAGGTAACGCTTTCTGCCTGTCTGGTAGGTAACGCTTTCTGCCTGTCTGGTAGGTAACGCTTTTTGCCTGTCTGGTAGGTAACGCTTGCTGTCTGTCTGGTAGGTAACACTTGTTGTCTGTCTTGTAGGTAACGCTTGATGTCTGTTTGGTAGGTTACACTTGCTGTCTGTCTGGTAGGTAACGCTTGTTGTCTGTTTGGTAGGTAACACTTGTTGTCTGTCTGGTAGGTAACGCTTGTTGTCTGTTTGGTAGGTTACACTCGTTGTCTGTCTGGTAGGTAACGTTTGATGTCTGTCTGGTAGGTAACGCTTTCTGCCTGTCTGGTAGGTAACGCTTGCTGTCTGTCTGGTAGGTAACGCTTTCTGCCTGTCTGGTAGGTAACGCTTTCTGCCTGTCTGGTAGGTAACGCTTTCTGCCTGTCTGGTAGGTAACGCTTTTTGCCTGTCTGGTAGGTAACACTTGTTGTCTGTCTGGTATGTAACACTTGTTGTCTGTCTTGTAGGTAACACTTGCTGTCTGTCTGGTAGGTTACACTTGCTGTCTGTCTGGTAGGTTAAACTTGTTGACTGTCTGGTAGGTAACACTTGCTGTCTGTCTGGAAGGTATCACTTGCTGTCTGTCTGCTAGGTAACGCTTGTTGTCTGTTTGGTAGGTAACACTTGCTGTCTGTCTGGTAGGTAACGCTTGTTGTCTGTCAGGTAGGTAACACTTGTTGTCTGTCTGTTAGGTAACACTTGTTGTCTGTCTGGTAGGTAACACTTGTTGTCTGTCTGGTAGGTAACACTTGCTGTCTGTCTGGTAGGTAACGCTTGTTGTCTGTCTGGTAGGTAACGCTCGTTGTCTGTCTGGTAGGTAACGCTTTCTGCCTGTCTGGTAGGTAACACTTGCTGTCTGTCTGGTATGTTACACTTGCTGTCTGTCTGGTAGGTAACACTTGCTGTCTGTCTTGTAGGTTTCACTTGTTGTCTGTCTGGTAGGTTACACTTGTTGTCTGTCTGGTAGGTTACACTTCTTGTCTGTCTTGTAGGTTACACTTGTTGTCTGTCTTGTAGGTTACACTTGTTGTCTGTCTTGTAGGTTACAATTGTTGTCTGTCTGGTAGGTTACACTTGCTGTCTGTCTGGAAGGTTACACTTGCTGTCTCTCTGGTAGGTAACGCTTGTTGTCTGTCTGGTAGGTAACGCTTGATGTCTGTTTGGTAGGTTACACTTGCTGTCTGTCTGGTAGGTAACGCTTGTTGTCTGTTTGGTAGGTAACACTTGTTGTCTGTCTGGTAGGTAACGCTTGTTGTCTGTTTGGTAGGTTACACTCGTTGTCTGTCTGGTAGGTAACGCTTGATGTATGTCTGGTAGGTAACGCTTTCTGCCTGTCTGGTAGGTAACGCTTGCTGTCTGTCTGGTAGGTAACGCTTTCTGCCTGTCTGGTAGGTAACGCTTTCTGCCTGTCTGGTAGGTAACGCTTTCTGCCTGTCTGGTAGGTAACGCTTTTTGCCTGTCTGGTAGGTAACGCTTGCTGTCTGTCTGGTAGGTAACACTTGTTGTCTGTCTTGTAGGTAACGCTTGATGTCTGTTTGGTAGGTTACACTTGCTGTCTGTCTGGTAGGTAACGCTTGTTGTCTGTTTGGTAGGTAACACTTGTTGTCTGTCTGGTAGGTAACGCTTGTTGTCTGTTTGGTAGGTTACACTCGTTGTCTGTCTGGTAGGTAACGTTTGATGTCTGTCTGGTAGGTAACGCTTTCTGCCTGTCTGGTAGGTAACGCTTGCTGTCTGTCTGGTAGGTAACGCTTTCTGCCTGTCTGGTAGGTAACGCTTTCTGCCTGTCTGGTAGGTAACGCTTTCTGCCTGTCTGGTAGGTAACGCTTTTTGCCTGTCTGGTAGGTAACGCTTGCTGTCTGTCTGGTATGTAACACTTGTTGTCTGTCTTGTAGGTAACACTTGCTGTCTGTCTGGTAGGTTACACTTGCTGTCTGTCTGGTAGGTTAAACTTGTTGTCTGTCTGGTAGGTAACACTTGCTGTCTGTCTGGTAGGTTACACTTGTTGTCTGTCTTGTAGGTTACACTTGTTGTCTGCCTTGTAGGTTACACTTGTTGTCTGTCTTGTAGGTTACACTTGTTGTCTGTCTGGTAGGTTACACTTGCTGTCTGTCTGGAAGGTTACACTTGCTGTCTGTCTGGTAGGTAACGCTTGTTGTCGGTCTGGTAGGTAACGCCTGTTGTCTGTCTGGTAGGTAACGCTTGTTGTCTGTGTGGTAGGTAACACTTGCTGTCTGTCTGGTAGGTATCACTTGCTGTCTGTCTGGTAGGTAACGCTTGTTGTCTGTCTGGTAGGTAACACTTGCTGTCTGCCTGGTAGGTAACACTTTTTGTCTGTCTGGTAGGTAACGCCTGTTGTCTGTTTGGTAGGTAACACTTGCTGTCTGTCTGGTAGGTAACACTTGCTGTCTGTCTGGTAGGTAACGCTTGTTGTCTGTCTGGTAGGTAACACTTGCTGTCTGCCTGGTAGGTTACACTTGTTGTCTGTCTGGTAGGTAACGCCTGTTGTCTGTTTGGTAGGTAACACTTGCTGTCTGTCTGGTAGGTAACACTTGCTGTCTTTCTGGTAGGTAACGCTTGTTGTCTGTTTGGTAGGTAACACTTGCTGTCTGTCTGGTAGGTATCACTTGCTGTCTGTCTGGTAGGTAACGCTTGTTGTCTGTCTGGTAGGTAACACTTGCTGTCTGCCTGGTAGGTAACACTTGCTGTCTGTCTGGTAGGTAACGCTTGTTGTCTGTTTGGTAGGTAACACTTGCTGTCTGTCTGGTAGGTAACACTTGCTGTCTGTCTGGTAGGTAACGCTTGTTGTCTGTCAGGTAGGTAACACTTGCTGTCTGTCTGTTAGGTAACTCTTGTTGTCTGTCTGGTAGGTAACACTTGCTGTCTGTCTGGTAGGTAACACTTGTTGTCTGTTTGGTAGGTAACACTTGTTGTCTGTCTGGTAGGTAACGCTTGTTGTCTGTTTGGTAGGTAACACTTGCTGTCTGTCTGGTAGGTAACGCTTGTTGCCTGTCCGATAGGTAACACTTGCTGTCTGTCTGGTAGGTAACACTTGTTGCCTGTCTTGAAGGTAACACTTGTTGTCTGTCTGGTAGGTAACGCTCGTTGTCTGTTTGGTAGGTAACACTTGTTGTCTGCCTTGTAGGTAACACTTGTTGTCTGTCTGGTAGGTAACGCTCGTTGTCTGTCTGGTAGGTAACGCTTTCTGCCTGTCTGGTAGGTAACACTTACTGTCTGTCTGGTATGTTACACTTGCTGTCTGCCTGGTAGGTAACACTTGTTGTCTGTCTGGTAGGTAACACTTGCTTTCTGTCTGGAAGGTTACACTTGCTGTCTGTATGGTAAGTTACACTTGCTGTCTGTCTGGTAGGTAACTCTTGTGGTCTGTTTGATAGGTAACGCTTGTTGTCTGTCTGGAAGGTAACACTTGCTGTCTGTCTGTTAGGTAACGCTTGATGTCTGTTTGGTAGGTTACACTTGTTGTCTGTCTTGTAGGTTACAATTGTTGTTTGTCTTGTAGGTTACACTTGTTGTCTGTCTTGTAGGTTACACTTGTTGTCTGTCTTCTAGGTTTCACTTGTTGTCTGTCTTCTAGGTTTCACTTGTTGTCTGTCTGGTAGGTTACACTCGTTGTCTTTCTGGTAGGTTACACTTGTTGTCTGTCTTGTAGGTTACACTTGTTGTCTGTCTTGTAGGTTACAACACACTTGTTGTCTGTCTTGTAGGTTACAATTGTTGTCTGTCTGGTAGGTTACACTTGCTGTCTGTCTGGAAGGTTACACTTCCTGTCTGTCTGGTAGGTAACGCTTGTTGTCTGTCTGGTAGGTAACGCTTTTTGCTTGTATGGTAGGTAACGCTTGTTGTCTGTCTTGTAGGTAACACTTGCTGTCTGTCTGGTAGGTTACACTTGCTGTCTGTCTGGTAGGTTAAACTTGTTGTCTGTCTGGAAGGTAACACTTGCTGTCTGTCTGGTAGGTTACACTTGTTGTCTGTCTTGTAGGTTACACTTGTTGTCTGTCTGGTAGGTTACACTTGCTGTCTGTCTGGAAGGTTACACTTGCTGTCTGTCTGTTAGGTAACGCTTGTTGTCGGTCTGGTAGGTAACGCTTGTTGTCTGTCTGGTAGGTAACGCTTGTTGTCTGTTTGGTTGGTAACACTTGCTGTCTGTCTGGTAGGTATCACTTGCTGTCTGTCTGGTAGGTAACGCTTGTTGTCTGTCTGGTAGGTAACACTTGCTGTCTGCCTGGTAGGTAACACTTGTTGTCTGTTTGGTAGGTAACGCCTGTTGTCTGTTTGGTAGGTAACACTTGCTGTCTGTCTGGTAGGTAACACTTGCTGTCTGTCTGGTAGGTAACGCTTGTTGTCTGTCTGGTAGGTAACACTTGCTGTCTGCTTGGTAGGTTACACTTGTTGTCTGTCTGGTAGGTAACGCCTGTTGTCTGTTTGGTAGGTAACACTTGCTGTCTGTCTGGTAGGTAACACTTGCTGTCTTTCTGGAAGGTAACGCTTGTTGTCTGTTTGGTAGGTAACACTTGCTGTCTGTCTGGTAGGTAACGCTTGTTGTCTGTCTGGTAGGTAATACTTGCTGTCTGTCTGTTAGGTAACTCTTGTTGTCTGTCTGGTAGGTAACACTTGCTGTCTGTCTGGTAGGTAACGCTTGTTGTCTGTTTGGTAGGTAACACTTGTTGTCTGTCTGGTAGGTAACGCTTGTTGTCTGTTTGGTAGGTAACACTTGCTGTCTGTCTGGTAGGTAACACTTGTTGCCTGTCCGATAGGTAACACTTGCTGTCTGTCTGGTAGGTAACACTTGTTGCCTGTCTTGAAGGTAACACTTGTTGTCTGTCTGGTAGGTAACGCTCGTTGTCTGTTTGGTAGGTAACACTTGTATTCTGCCTTGTAGGTAACACTTGTTGTCTGTCTGGTAGGTAACGCTCGTTGTCTGTCTGGTAGGTAACGCTTTCTGCCTGTCTGGTAGGTAACACTTACTGTCTGTCTGGTATGTTACACTTGCTGTCTGCCTGGTAGGTAACACTTGTTGTCTGTCTGGTAGGTAACACTTGCTTTCTGTCTTGAAGGTTACACTTGCTGTCTGTCTGGTAGGTTACACTTGCTGTCTGTCTGGTAGGTAACTCTTGTGGTCTGTTTGGTAGGTAACGCTTGTTGTCTGTCTGGAAGGTAACACTTGCTGTCTGTCTGTTAGGTAACGCTTGATGTCTGCTTGGTAGGTTACACTTGTTGTCTGTCTTGTAGGTTACACTTGTTGTCTGTCTTGTAGGTTACACTTGTTGTCTGTCTTGTAGGTTACACTTGTTGTCTGTCTTCTAGGTTTCACTTGTTGTCTGTCTGGTAGGTTACACTTGTTGTCTTTCTGGTAGGTTACACTTGTTGTCTGTCTTGTAGGTTACACTTGTTGTCTGTCTTGTAGGTTACACTTGTTGTCTGTCTTGTAGGTTACAATTGTTGTCTGTCTGGTAGGTTACACTTGCTGTCTGTCTGGAAGGTTACACTTGCTGTCTGTCTGGTAGGTAACGCTTGTTGTCTGTCTGGTAGGTAACGCTTGATGTCTGTTTGGTAGGTTTCACTTGCTGTCTGTCTGGTAGGTTACACTTGTTGTCTGTTTGGTAGGTGACACTTGTTGTCTGTCTGGTAGGTAACGCTTGTTGTCTGTTTGGTAGGTAACACTTGCTGTCTGTCTGGTAGGTAACGCTTGATGTCTGTTTGGTAGGTTACACTTGTTGTCTGTGTGGTAGGTAACGCTTGTTGTCTGTTTGGTAGGTTACACTTGCTGTCTGTCTGGTAGGTTACACTTGCTGTGTGTCTGGAAGGTTACACTTGCTGTCTGTCTGGAAGGTTACACTTGCTGTCTGTCTGGTAGGTAACGCTTGTTGTCTGTCTGGTAGGTAACGCTTGTTGTCTGTTTGGTAGGTAACGCTTGTTGTCTGTCTGGTAGGTAACACTTGCTGTCCGTCTGGAAGGTTACACTTGCTGTCTGTTTGGTAGGTAACACTTGCTGTCTGTCTGGTAGGTAACACTTGCTGTCTGTCTGGTAGGTAACGCTTGTTGTCTGTCTTGTACGTAACGTTTGTTGTCTGTTTGGTAGGTAACACTTGCTGTCTGTCTGGTAGGTTACACTTGTTGTCTGTCTGGTAGGTAACACTTGCTGTCTGTCTGGTAGGTTACATTTGTTGTCTGTCTGGTAGGTAACACTTGTTGTCTGTCTGGTAGCTTACATTTGTGTCTGTTTTGTAGGTTACACTTGTTGTGTGTCTGGAAGGTTACACTTGCTGTCTGTCTGGTAAGTAACACTTGTTGTCTGTCTGGTAGGTAACGCTTTCTGCCTGTCTGGTAGGTAACGCTTGCTGTCTGTCTGGTAGGTAACGCTTTCTGCCTGTCTGGTAGGTAACGCTTTCTGCCTGTCCGGTAGGTAACGCTTTCTGCCTGTCTGGTAGGTAACGCTTTCAGCCTGTCTGGTAGGTTACGCTTTCTGCCTGTCTGGTAGGTAACGCTTGCTTGTCTGTCTGGTAGGTAACACTTGTTGTCTGTCCTTTAGGTTACACTTGTTGTCTGTCTGGTAGGTTACATTTGTGTCTGTTTTGTAGGTTACACTTGTGTGTCTGGAAGGTTACACTTGCTGTCTGTCTGGTAAATAACACTTGTTGTCTGTCTGGTAGGTAACGCTTTCTGCCTGTCTGGTAGGTAACGCTTGCTGTCTGTCTGGTAGGTAAAGCTTTCTGCCTGTCTGGTAGGTATCGCTTTCTGCCTGTCTGGTAGGTAACGCTTGCTGTCTGTCTGGTAGGTAACGCTTTCTGCCTGTCTGGTAGGTAACGCTTTCTGCCTGTCTGGTAGGTTACGCTTGCTGTCTGTCTGGTAGGTAACACTTGTTGTCTGTCTTGTAGGTTACACTTGCTGTCTGTCTGGTAGGTTTCACTTGCTGTCTGTCTGGTAGGTTAAACTTGTTGTCTGTCTGGTAGGTAACACTTGCTGGCTGTCTGGTAGGTTAAACTTGTTGTGTGTCTGGTAGGTAATATTTGTGTCTGTCTTGTAGGTTACACTTGTTGTCTGTCTTGTAGGTTACACTTGTTGTCTGTCTTGTAGGTTACACTTGTTGTCTGTCTGGTAGGTTACACTTGTTGTCTGTCTTGTAGGTTACACTTGATGTCTGTCTGGTAGGTTACACTTGCTGTCTGTCTGGAAGGTTACACTTGTTGTCTGTTTGGTAGGTAACACTTGTTGTCTGTCTGGTAGGTCACACTTGCTGTCTGTCTGGTAAGTAACACTTGCTGTCTGTCTGGTAGGTTACATTTGTTGTCTGTCTGGTAGGTAACACTTGTTGTCTGTCTGGTAGCTTACATTTGTGTCTGTTTTGTAGGTTACACTTGTTGTGTGTCTGGAAGGTTACACTTGCTGTCTGTCTGGTAAGTAACACTTGTTGTCTGTCTGGTAGGTAACGCTTTCTGCCTGTCTGGTAGGTAACGCTTGCTGTCTGTCTGGTAGGTAACGCTTTCTGCCTGTCTGGTAGGTAACGCTTTCTGCCTGTCCGGTAGGTAACGCTTTCTGCCTGTCTGGTAGGTAACGCTTTCAGCCTGTCTGGTAGGTAACGCTTTCTGCCTGTCTGGTAGGTAACGCTTGCTGTCTGTCTGGTAGGTAACACTTGTTGTCTGTCCTTTAGGTTACACTTGTTGTCTGTCTGGTAGGTTACATTTGTGTCTGTTTTGTAGGTTACACTTGTGTGTCTGGAAGGTTACACTTGCTGTCTGTCTGGTAAATAACACTTGTTGTCTGTCTGGTAGGTAACGCT
This sequence comes from Tegillarca granosa, assembly GCA_029721355.1. Lineage (NCBI taxonomy): Eukaryota > Metazoa > Mollusca > Bivalvia > Arcoida > Arcidae > Tegillarca > Tegillarca granosa. The sequence goes on along the minus strand of CM056611.1, from coordinate 24,362,279 downwards.
TTCTGCCTGTCTGGTAGGTAACGCTTGCTGTCTGTCTGGTAGGTAACGCTTTCTGCCTGTCTGGTAGGTATCGCTTTCTGCCTGTCTGGTAGGTAACGCTTGCTGTCTGTCTGGTAGGTAACGCTTTCTGCCTGTCTGGTAGGTAACGCTTTCTGCCTGTCTGGTAGGTTACGCTTGCTGTCTGTCTGGTAGGTAACACTTGTTGTCTGTCTTGTAGGTTACACTTGCTGTCTGTCTGGTAGGTTTCACTTGCTGTCTGTCTGGTAGGTTAAACTTGTTGTCTGTCTGGTAGGTAACACTTGCTGGCTGTCTGGTAGGTTAAACTTGTTGTGTGTCTGGTAGGTAATATTTGTGTCTGTCTTGTAGGTTACACTTGTTGTCTGTCTTGTAGGTTACACTTGTTGTCTGTCTGGTAGGTTACACTTGTTGTCTGTCTTGTAGGTTACACTTGATGTCTGTCTGGTAGGTTACACTTGCTGTCTGTCTGGAAGGTTACACTTGTTGTCTGTTTGGTAGGTAACACTTGTTGTCTGTTTGGTAGGTTACACTTGCTGTCTGTCCGGTAGGTAACACTTGCTGTCTGTCTGGTAGGTAACACTTGCTGTCTGTCTGGTAGGTAACACTTGCTGCCTGTCTGGTAGGTTACACTTGCTGTCTGTCTTGTAGGTAACACTTGCTGTTTGTCTGGTAGGTAACACTTGCTGTCTGTCAGGTAGGTAACACTTGCTGTCTGTCTGGTAGGTAACACTTGCTGTCTGTCTGGTAGGTAACACTTCCTGTTTGGTAAAGTTTCAGTCTATTACACAATGAGGTATAAGTTAAGGTAGCGACATTTTAAACTCTTTAGTTTGTCAAGTTGTCATGTGCTGATTTTGAATGCATTATTTTAATAGAAATTCAAAATCAACATGTGACAATTTTATTAATCCAGCTTTTTATCCAGCAAACTTCTGATTTAATAGATATTTCATATGGAGTGCTTCCTTATTTATTTATTTATTTTTCTTATGGACTTTGTATTTGCAGGAAATATCAAAACATTTGCGAAACACTTTGTTGTAAATATACTTATTTCAATATATGAATTTGCTTAATACAGATTATACATTTTATATTATTAACATTTGTATTTTTCCAACAAAATCAGAACCACTGCGGTAGCTCAGTTGGTAGAACGCTCGCTCCATAAGTGTGAGGTCGTGGGTTCGAACCCAGGTCGGATCTGACCCAAGAATTGAAAGTGGGTAGTGACTGTTCTTTCGCCAAGCATTCAGCATTACGAAATGAAAGTCACGGTTCTTCGGATGGGAACGTCAAATAAACGAGGTCCCGTGTCACGGCAGGCATGACAAAATAATAAACACTGCTGTATAATGCCATCAGCGCAACGCACAAGCAAAATTTCTGCACTTTCGCCTATAGCAGGTGACGTCGCGATATAAGTGAAGTATTCTTGACTGGGACGTTAAACAGCATTACTTAACTCAACTCCAAAATCAGAATTTCTTCAGAGTAAATACAAGTGTACATATATAATGTTATATTACAAAAGGTTTTTAAAACTTGTCCAATATCAATTTTTATATTGTATTAATTCGGTCAGAAATATATATTTGTTAAAGTTTCAATAAAAATTTCAATATTTATTATGTACAGTTAATATTTGACATGAAGATTCGTATATCTTTTTTCCTTCTTCTTTTTTCTTTTCTTTTTGTGAATGAAAGCCATTTAAACATTTTAAGCAAAAATGAAAATTATGATTGAAAATATTTACCGAGGCCAAGGAACGTTTTTAAAATTTACAAATAATTTGTTTTTTAACGGGGTCGACCAGACATCGGTCTCGTACAACTTATATATTCACAAACTTCAAAAACAGTAATCATTACAGATACAAGACCTTAAAAGGAATAATAATTTTTTCTTAATATCGTTTATCAATGGATTCATATTTTTTAATTTTACTTAGTAAAAAAAATATATCAATACCATAGACCGTCTTAAAACTGAATACATTTTTAAAACCTAGCCTTTACAAGACATGTTCCTAACGCTTTCCTTTAAATCAACAAAACGAGTGATAGATATCTAAGATGATTTTCCCCTTGTGTTTAGATAAATCAATTTGACTTTTATAATATTAATATTTTGCTGAAAAATGAAATTTAAAAAATGGATGGAAACTGAAAACAAAATTTAGTTCTAAAGGATCTCTCTCTCTCTCTTCTCTCTCTCCGTTCTTTTTGGCATCTGTTGTTTACCATTTTTCGTCGTACTGGTTATTGACATGGACACATGTATTAGCTACAAATGACGTCATCATTCCAAACAAAATATTTTCACTATCTTCTATGATTGTTTGCACAAAAACAACAAAAACCACACATCAGTCAAAATGTATCTAGAATATTGACAAATAACCAGCTTGTTTTCTTATTTTGTTCACAGTTTGTAATTTAACCTTTTTTTAACCTGCCATTGTTAAGGAATGTTGCTTTTTTAATTATAAAATAACGTCATTTTATTTTAACACTAATGCTTTATACTATACTTGAAACAACAACAACGACGACGACGATAAGGAACAATGGCGATGCGGACGACAACGATATCGACAACAACGACGACAACGGCGTAAATAAAGAATAACGACAATGCTGACAACGATGACATTGATAACAAACAAACAAGCAAAAATGTAAGCAGAATTGTTAATAGCAAAAAAACAAAGAACAAGTAATACAGTACAGTTAAAATAACATAAATAAAGAAAAAAAAAAAAAATAAATAAATAGATAACAAGTAAATAAATAAATTAAAAAATAATAAATAAATAATTTAAAAAATAAATGAATGAATTAATTTTTTTTTAAAAAAATCAAAAATTGTGAGCAACATATTACCATAAATTCTGTAAGATGTTGTTCATGGCTTCAATAGTTTGTCAATATTTAAAGTATTCTCCCGCATGGATCGCTTTTATTTGATATCAATAATGAGGCAATAACGTTTAAAGAATATACAAAGCATTGATTAAAATGCAAAATTATCTTCCAATTAAAGTATTAGTTGTTGTGCATTTGGGATTTCAATTTTCAGTCATGTCTATCGTTGTCATGGAAACTGATGAACCGTGAAACATAGGTCACATGATTTTGCTTATAGTGTCGAGTTTTTACAAAGTACCTTAAGTACCTAAGTTTTGTTACTATTTTTGTTTCAATTTCAGCCAATCGGAGTGCTTTATTCTGGCATGTATCCGGTAATCCGGTAAAGATAGACTAGTACACGTATCAAGGATTTTTCAGCCGGAAAAAATATTAATATTTTGAGTGTTTCCATAGCAACGGGTGTCATCCAGGAAATTGTAATTTCCATAAGCATATCTACTCATAGCGATTAAAATTCTGTAAAATAAGAATTAATCCATTAAGTTTTGGATTATTGATTTCCAAGATAACGTCCGGGACGATTTTTGGCGGAAAAAAGAGGAATATCTAAGGTAAAACAATAAGTCCTCTAATACTTTCAGAAAAATTATTTGCAGTCTTTTTTTCGAGAAATAATACAGTACCTATATGTAAGAATATTTATTGTTATGTAGAACACTATTTTTAGAACAATTAATAAACTTGTTTTCGATTTTTTATGGTAAGAAAGGAACCAAAAAATCTATGGTCAACTCTTTTTTTATGAAGCGTAAAACGTTTCTGAATACTTTGTCCCAATAATTATTGCAATTGTAAATCTCTTTAATGAGAAAAACTTTTATAAAACAAAAGAGAAAATTACCATGGCCCAACAATTACACAAAATTTGTTTTAGAAAGAAAGAAAACCCAAATCTGTTAAATCTTTGCTACTTGCTAAATAATACAGTGGATGAGTATGGTACTACTACTACTTACTACCACCAAATGATGCTAAAATCGAATGGGGGAAAATCAATTATATAGTTGATGTTGCTATGACGCCGACTAAATATCACCGTGAATGGATACGGTACTGAAAATACTGCCATTTGGTGTTAAAAACGTTTTAAAAAATGGCTGATTATTGCTAAATGGATAATTTATGTAAGAAAAAGTTTA